>VYXH01007783.1:0-72761 GCA_013397275.1 Burhinus bistriatus
GTAGGGTCCTGCACCTGGGAAGGGAGAACGGTAGGCACCAGTATAGGTTAGGGNACGAGGGGCAAAGGGCACAAGTTGGAACATAGGAAGTTCCATTCAAACATAAGGAAAAACTTCTTTACGGTGAGGGTGACTGAGCACTGGAACAGGCTGCCCAGGGAGTTTGTGGAGTCCCCTTCTCTGGACATTTTCCAGACCCGGCTGGATGCAGTCCTGAGTAATGTGCTCTAGGCATTCCTGCTTTAGCAGGAGAGTTGGACTAGATGATCTCTAGAGGTCCCTTCCAACTCTAAAAATTCTGTGATTCCGTGATTCAGTGATATGTTAGGCTCTGCTTCAGTCCCAGTTTCGTCCACTTTCATTCTTTTGAGTGCATCTGTCCTGTTGGTGCTCTGCCTTTAGAATTAAGAGACATTAAAACTGCAGCCAGTTATTTCTATGATTTCTCACTCTTAGAACATGACAAACTCACTACAAAGCTTTTTCTGTGCCTTGCATGTGCATATCAAATGTGCAGAAGCCAAAGCAAAGAGGCAGTGCATGTCCAAAATGGACTTCTTAGCTTCTATGAGTGGGTATGACTTTTCAGAATGAAAGATTATTGAATATTTCCCAAAGCAGCAGCTGTACAAATGGTTCCCGCACTGGGAGGAGGAAATATATGCACTAATCCCTGAACTGACATTCCATGCCTAAATATCCTGGGGACAAATTGAAACCCCAGAGGGAAATACCTGTTAGCTTTCAGGACCATTGAAATACTAAAATCTCCTCAGGGTTTTCAAAGCTTTCCTATTTTCCTATCAGTTTGGTTTGCAAAGTCCATTTGTTGCCCTGAGGCAGGTATGCTCCTAACACTTTACTGACCTCCAGTATGCATAAATTGACCCTTGATTTCAGCGGTACCCTACAAAATTGATGGATCAGCAAACCCTGAAGGTTAAAATACTTTTGTATGTCAAGATTTTTGTCTTCTGCCCCCACCTCACAGTGTTAAACTATTCCTGAAAATTCACAGCCTTGGTTAAGTATATAATAAAACTTGTGGAGAAATGGTGAAGGAGACAAATTACCCACAGTTTCTTCAGTGTCAGCATTATGTCATCTGACATTTCAGCATTGTCAGCTCAGGTCTGGATCTCTTCTCGAATGTCTGCCAATGTTTTTTCATCCCTGGCTCAAGGGAATGCCAGGAGGAGTGCACTTTCTCAGACTTGCCTGAGCATCACCTGTGTGATCTTTTATCCAGCTCCGTGGAGGACTGTGTGCAGCTGTCTATTCCCCTTCCATTTATGTTGGAGTAATACAGTATTTGATCACATGGCCTTTAGGTCAATATCCTGCCAGCCAAAATAGAGTCTATAAATGGGTCCTAATCTTTTATCCCTCCTTGCTATAGCGGGTTCTGTGGAAGTGTACAACTGCTATTAGATTTGCATCGTTGATTTACCATCAGGTGGTCTGACATATTTGTACTCTTGAATTATGAATGAAACTTAATTTCTCAGAACTTAAATATGTCATTAGAAAATTACTAAGAGCAATTTTCTCCCCTTCACGTATGCATAATGCAATTCACTTCAGTGTTGTACTCTCCCTAAATATGTAGATCCTACAGCAAGGTCAGAAGGTGTCCAAAAACTGTGTAAAAGGAGTATGGTGCACATGCAGATTTACAGGAGGGGGACAGAGCAGCTGCACTTTTCCCTCCAGATTAGCACTTCTGAGTTTTGAGTGTGCATTCCAGCTTTCAAATACCTCTGTAAAAACCCAGATGACTCTTAAGCAGACATTGTCCTGAAGGATCTGATATGATTCTTGAAATCCATAGAAATTATCCATGAACATCAGCAAAAATTGAAGTGAACTGTGAACACAAAGTCTTGTGTTTGTGTTTCCGTTTGAAATACTCATCTGAGTGAAGGATCAAAAAAACAATGGCATGACATTCATTTCTGTAATCGGCAGAAATTGTTCTGTCCATTACCTTTTTATTTCCACCCTGGTTTTGGCATTGTTGTGACTGTAAGGAAACAACACTAATGTGTAAACAGAGCTGATACAACATCCTAAACTATTCACACTAAGGCCTTGCTTTTACAACTTAATTCCTCTTAATAAAGGTATGTGCCTCCCATTTCCTAATCCCTCCCGTACAGAACACTTTTTGAGTTCCTCAACCATAGACAAACCTTTGCTACCCTTTTCACTTCCATCACTGAGCTCTTTGAGTCTTTTTCTCCCCTTTCTCCCCATTCTGAATATCTGGAGTAGAGTACCTGGGTGGCTGGGACATCTCCCTAAATGAAGATAGAGAAGCATCCCCGAGGGACCATGTAGGAGCAGATGAACTTTTCAGTGGATTAGGTGAATAGCTGAGGTCCCTTCCAGTCCTATTTCTCTGGGTTTCATTGAAGCTCAGAGCATTCAATGAATACTCAAAGGATCAAGATGATTTATGTAGCCTCTTTTTAAGAAAGAAAGATGAACACATTTGTTAAATGTGGTCAGATATGCCAGCTGTAAAATATGAAGTGTCACTTTTGACTGGTAAGTTTGTTAATGCAGCAGAAAAGCTATAATATACAAATCAGAGGCATAGCAGTTGTTTCTTCATATTTAAATTAAGTAATAGGGGTTCTGTAAGTAGTATCAGTACTGGGTGAGATGCTTTGGAGTTGCTGTCCTGTATAATTTGATCTATAAATTATTACACAACTGTAAGAGTCACAAGTAAATCCCGTGATTTGCAGGATTTTCAGTTAGGTTGTTATTCAGATGTGAACTGAGTGCTTTAAATACAAGTACTGTACCTATGTCATTTAAAAAATTGTTTTATGATATTTGTCAAAGAACTGTAATAGCAACTTCTGATATAATTTGATATCATCATTATAAACAAATTTTCAAATCAGATGGAGAGTGCAAAATATTTCTTCTGTAAATGTAGCCTACTATTTCTTTTTGTTCTGTCATTCTAATTGCTCTTTATGTCTCCAAAAGTGAACTGTGGTGGGTTAACCTTGGCTGGTTACTCTCCCACTCCCCCTCCTCAGCAGGGCAGGGAGAGAAAATAAGATCAAAAAAGCTTGTGGGTTGAGATACGGGCGGGGCAATCATTCACCAATTACTGTTATGGGAAAACAGACTTGACATGGGGAAGACTAATTTAATTTATTTCCAATTAGAAATAGACTAGCATGGTGATTAACAAAAACAAAACTAAAACCACCTTCCCCCACATCCCCCTTTCTTTCCAAACTCAACTTCATCCCTTTGTTCCTGATTCTTCTACCTCCTCCTCCCCTGCCCCAAGTGCCACAAGTGGATGAGGGTGGCGGATTGTGGTCAGTTCTTAACACTTCGTCTGTGCTGCTCCTTCCTTGTCACACTGTTCCCCTGCTCCAGAGTGGGGTCCCTCCCACAGGAGACAGTCCTTCATGAATTGCTCCGATGTGGGTCATTCCCATGGGCTGCAGTTCTTCAAGAAGCATCCTCCCCACAGGGTGCAGTCCTTCAGGAACAAAATGCTCCAGCGTAGGTCCCCTGCAGGGTCACTGGTCCTGCCAGAAGACCTGCTCCTCTCCATGGACTGCAGCTCCTGCCAGGAGCCTGCTCCAGTGATATCTCCATGAGCTGCAGCTTCCTTCAGGACATAGCTACTGCTCTGGCACAGAGTTGTCTACGGGCTGCAGGTTGGATATCTGCCCCACTGTGGTCCTCCATAGGCTGCAGGAGGACAATCTGCTTTACCATGTTCTTCACCTCAGGCTGCAAGGGAACCTCTGCTCCAGCACCTGAAGCACCTCCTTCCCCTCCTTCTTCACTGACCTTGGTGTCAGCAAGGTCACTTCTCTCACATTTTTTCTCATTCTTCTCTCTCACAGCATTTTAATCCTTTCTTGAATATATTCTCACAGAGGTGCTACCAACGTCGCTGGTTGACTCAGCTTTGCCCAGTGATGGATCTGTATTGGAGCTTTCAACATGGGGACAGCTCCTGGTCTCTTCTTACAGAAGCCACTCCTGTAGCCCCCCCACTGCCAAAACCTTGCCATGCAAACTCAATACATTGACATATGTGAAAATTACATTTCTTTTCTCCCATTATTCTCTGTAGATTCACTAAGAAAGTATGAAAGTTTAAATATGTTTATCTGTTTCCAGGCAACTTACTGTTCTATAAGTGGTTTTCATTACTGATGTTGGCATTCCTTTTATTCCTGTGGTGAAAATGGGCTGCAGAGCATTTGTCTTGTATGTTATATGATACTTTGTACATTGCCTACTTAGAGTATTTTTCATGTTCTAAAAAGACATCATAAGTTTTCGTCCTTGTCTTCAAAAATTCATGTTGTCCTTGAGTGCATCAGTGGTTACTATAGGTTACAGCATGATTGTATTGCTAGTCTGTTTTTGCAGTGGTCAGAAAGGATTTGTCAAACAATAGATCACAGAACATTTTAGGCTTTAATAATTCCCATCGTTTCTGACTGTTGAAATAAAGGGTGAACTGTGTAACTGTTAAGGTTGAGTGTAAGAAGGACCCAGTGGATGAATGAACTTCAAGGATCTAGTGGTAATGAATCTGAGTCATATTCTTTTTTGCTGCATCTGGATTTCTTTGATCCCATTATCACGTAAAGAGAGAAGACTAGGGTGTGCTCTTGCTCCCTCTCTTTTTTCCCCTCAAAATTGTATATGCTAACACTGATGACAACTATGCTAGAAGATGGAGTTCTTTTGGAGGAAGCCCAGCATCGTCCAAATTTCCTCCTGCCTTGTAGCCTGAACAGGGAATAAAAACATGATGTTCTGCCCATTTTCTTCAGCACAACCAGCCGAGAAATTTTGTCCTGCTGAGGCAGAAGATCAGACTAATATTTGCTAGTATGGCAGGAAGTTCTGATAACTGTTTCTGGCCACACTGGAAAACAATTTTGAGTTTACACTTTTCTTCAAAGACAGGTATTTCTACTTTGAGGGGTCTACTTCATTGCGCAGCTTGTAGTCTCGGATAGAAATACTGTGGGGTTTCTGGTTTTTTCTTAAGCTTTCTCTCTTTATCAAACTTGGTAAGTGACAATCACTGGAGCTGCCATTTTTTAAGTTTGAAATTTAATTAAAAGAGACAACTGTAATGAAATAACATATATTCATATAGACTTATTGGTATGGAAGATGCTTTAATCAAAATTTGGTAATTGATGTATAACAAATATTGTGATCTCACAAGTATCACCAGATCTTATGTGAACAATAAATTCATGAGAGGTTTTCTTTCTTTCATTTAGTTAGTCCTACACAGTGCCCTGAAGATAATATGTACTCTTCCTATAGAATGGAATATAGGGACAGATTCTTCTATTTGTTGTTTCCTATCTCATTAAATTGCACTGAGGAAGCTAATACCCTGCATACCAGTAAAGTAAGGAGTTTTAGCTGAGCAAGATTTCAGCACTTCCAGGACAGAGCTGTATCTTGTGTAAAGTTCCTCTCTTCAGCCCCTCTGCTTTGTCCCTGGGCAAGTACCTGAGGTCCCTTACAAGGGTCTGTTCATAGCCCAGTCTTGGGTCTTTCCATTCTGGCTCTGGCTTCTGGGAAGGAACAAGGTAGAAGCAGATAAAGCAACAGCAAAACCAGGCAACCAACCAACCCAAACCCCATTAATCTGTATCCATACTGGTTTTCACCTCATTATCTGTTTCTTAGTACCTCTGTAGACTTTTTTGAATCATGGAGAGGTAAATGCTAGATCAAGGATAAGTGTACTGAGTATCAGGAAAGGGAAAGTCCTGAGGAGGAGGAATGAAGCAATGCCAGGTAGACAGGAGGGCAGAGATGAACAGGCACTCATTAGTGATGGAGAGGGACAAGAGGAGCTAAGGAAAAGTGCAAGAAAAGTTGGAGATGGGAGAAGACCAAGAACACATTATAGAGATCTATTGCACAGCCTACCCAATTTGCCCATCCCCTTGTTTCCTTCCTTCAGCTCTACCTCTTTTTTGGTAGTTAAAAGAAAAAAACACAAACGATTGATTTGAAAGGCTGCCCTGATTGTTAACCGTGATTCTATTATTTTTGAATCAGTATCATTCTTACTGATGAGTGTCTAATTTCGGAAACATCTCCATCGATATCAGCGGCATTTTCCAGGAAGTAAAGTGCCATTTGAGATGAGTAATTGTATTACTTTATTCTACCTTTCCTGCGTTATTTCATGGGGCTCATTTCATGAGGCTGCCTGCTCTGTCTCTTACAAGCTTGCTTGTACTATATAGCTCTATTTGACTTTCCTCGTGTTTCCCTATTTATAACAACCTAAGATTAGAAATATTTGATCACATATTAGTGGTTGTATAATGTGAGAAGCTATTTGTATTTCTATATCAGCAGATTAGGCATCAGCTATTTTCTCTCATACATGGCACAGTAAGCTGCAGTGCTGCAGTACTTTGTCAGGGAGTAGAGGAGATGTATCGGGTGTGCAACTGTAACTGCGTCCGATGAAGAGATGAGTGCTGGTTTAGGCTGTTGTACAGCGCGTTTCTGCTGGCAAACAGGTGTCCCATTACTTTCCAGCAGAACTTGTAAAATATTTTACAAGTTCTCTTCATTATAAGTTTAAGAGGTATCATATAAAACATTTTTTATATTTATTTATTATAATTGTCACAAGATAACAAGTAAATGTCGTAATACTTAAAGCTCGCTCCTCTAAACAAAGATACCTGAGCATAATTCTTCCAAATTCTTTGCTCTCACAGTGTTGTGGGAAGAACTGCAAGACGTAAGGGGAGGAAAGCTTTCAGGCTTGCATGTATAGCTATTGCTCTCTTTAAGTTTCAATGTGGAATCACTGGGCTTTGTTTGGCTGAATGCATCTGACATTTTCCCTCTCATTTGAATGGAGATATGGTCAGACTTCAGTGATTACATACACTGCAGTAGAGGCAAAATAATTCAGTCTTCGATCTGCAGATTTCCGGAGGCAGCAAGGCAAGTAGAAACATTTTTCTTTCCTATTCTTGATCAGGCTTTTTATCAGCCATGTGGAACCACTTTTGTTTGCTCGACCACAGTTAGACTGAGGTACAGTTTAATAAGATCCATGTGTTAGAAGGATTTTTAAGCCAAGTACTGGAGACTCTTCTCATTCCGTGTTGGAACACAATATAAATCCTGCACATATATATGTGTATATGCATACATGTGTGTGCATGCATACATGTCTGGAGATACGCATATATTTTTCAGTTTTTTAGAGATTGTTCCTCACAAACTTCAACACTTCAAAATTTCAGAAGTATTGCAGCAAAATACCATTGCAGTTTCTTTCTCTTCTTGAAAGTACTGAAGTTAGATACTTAATCTAAACTATGTGGTAAGGGTAGAATTAAAACTTTTTCTGTTTAATGAAGAGGTAATCAAGGACATATCATTATTGTATTTAGAGGTGGATTGGATACAGCAGTATTGTGAAAGTGTAAGGGAATGGGTGTTTCAAGACTGGATGTGGCTTGAGAACGTGAAACATGAATCCACTTTGCTGAATTTATCCTAGGGAAAAAAAGTCAAGACCTGTAACTATTTTTCCATGTCTCTGCAGTTCAGACAAGAGGATGAAATATGATAAGAACAGAATCATAAAAAGAATTAAATGGATTTTTTTACAAGGAAGAATCCTCTCAGTATTATTTCCAGGATTTTCCAGGACTGCTTCTATGTATAGGACCAGTTTTGCGGTGGTGTAACAGCCTCCCAGCGGCGTCAGCCCAGCAAAGGGCTGTATAATGAAGAGAAGAACAAGGCCCATTGCTCTCAACAGGAAGACAATTTTCTGAGTTATATGAACAGAATAACTGAGTGATTGCCCTGTTTCTCCTCTGTAAGAGAAGATACAACTGAAGATAGAGGTGCACGTTCACAGCTTGGCTACCTTGATGCCAAGGCTAAGAATGGCTTTACTAACAGGACTAGCGTAAACAATATCCCCAAATCATGTCAGTTGCTGTGAAAATACTGCAAGTCAATCCATGGTGAGGAAGTTCATCAGTGCTCACTGCGTCACCACCAAATGTGAAAAACAGTAGCTTTGAAAGCCAAGCCAATCCACAATTTTCTGAAAAAGGAACTAGTTCATAACTGAAAGAGGACTAAGTACCAAAGAAAACTGAATGGAAGTGGAGACAATTTACCGCTGTTGGTGCAGAGCTAGCGGAATTGCTATTTGTCAAGAACTGACCTTTTCCTCTTCAGTGGGTCTACTTCCATATTGACCTATCTTAAAATCAAAGTAATTGCTATCCACTGTGTGCTACCTTGGGATTAGAACTTATTCTGTCTGACTTATGTGTATTTCAAATGCTGTTCACAGGCTGGCAAGCAAACAAATTCAGTTTTAGACTAGTTGACTCAGCTGTTTCACTGAAAGGAGCTGAGGGATAAGTTTTTCCTTGACTCTCCTGTTTTATTTACTACAGTCTTTCTTGGTCAGTTCTCTGGAAATGAGATGAGCAACCAAATTGGAATTTAATAGCATTTTTCAATTAAAGTTTTAAAAATGGAGGGAGAGAATGCTTCTGGGAGGGCAAAGGGAGGGGTGTTTTTCTTCTGTGGGACTGAAGGAACTTGATTTCTAGATAAACTTTATTTTTCAAAATTTCTCTCTTTCTACAGCCTTGGGCAAGATTGTACATTTATGTTATGTTGTCCCTGGACTGATTCCTACAATACAAAAGAGTTTCAAATGACACCTCATGCAGAGTAATGCAAATCCTACTGAATAGGATCCTTAATATGCTTGAAAGAAGCCAATTTACATCAACAATGGAGTGAGCCTGTTTTGGCTGATATTTCAGAGTTGAGAATAAGGTCTTCACAAATATTTTGTTTGCAACACAGTATCTCCCCGCACTGAACTTCCATGGTGACTGAAGCAGGTTACATTCCTGTTTCTGTCTAGCAGAATATTTAGCAATCTCAAAGTCCGGGATCTGCAGTTCAAGGTCATCTTGTGTTATAAGTCAGGAAGCTTTGGGCAGCTCTCGCACTACTAAATTTGAATCTTCTTAAATGGTCTGAGACTTTCAATTTTAACTTTCTCAGTCCTCCTACCATGCAGCTGGAAATGTTACAGGGCCCTGCTGGTGTCAAGGGATTCTGGACTTTCTTCTCAACACATTGAATGTTTCAGGCTATCCTTGATTTTCTGAAATTAGATGATCTCATGGTCCCCAATTTCCAGGGGCCACCCAGGTTGTTGCTCAGAATCAATCTCCAACAGTTTATTCTTCCTGAAGTGATTTTTACCCCCTGGAATCTCCCCCTACACAGAGTTCAGAAAACGATTAGTTTTCAGTTTTAATTGGATGGAGCTTGCCCTTTTTCCCCCATCCCCAAATGTCAGCATTTCCTGTGGAAATAAAATTTTGAGTTTCAACCAGGTTTTAACAAAGAATCTAGCTGCCACAAAACTTGGTCATAGTAAAATGCGAGCCAAACTGTGGAAACTCTTCATGCCAGTGCTCAAAGCAACCCAAACCACAGTCATCCTGCCTAGAAATTAATCAAAACAGCAAAGACAACACTGAATATGGTTTTCAGCTAGATTTTTACCCGCCTTCTGGAAATGAAACACACATTGGAACCAAATGTTGTTTAAATCAAATGAGTGATTATAGCAGGCAGTAAGACATGAGACATGTTCACTCATTAGTGATCTACTGGAATGTATTTGTGGCTTGGACATCCTCTTGACTTCTGAGAATCTTTCTCCTGTTGCGTTTCCCACTAACTTTTCTTTTTTCCTTCTGGCAGAAGAGCCACAGCCATTTTAGGTAGCTATCTTTAAATGGGTTAAAACGATGTTCTCTGGCCCAAATGGAAAAAGTGCTAAACCAAATTAATTACTAAGAATTTTGTCTGTCTGTTCCTCCTGTCTGAGAAGAAGTGCTTTAATCACATTAGGAAGGTCTATGTTAGAATATTCTTTCTACTGGTTACTTTACATGGGGGAAAAGCCTATTAGAAATAAAGTCCTTCAAAATATGCTGAAAGCTGCCTTTTTACACGTATTTTGTCCCATACATAAGGTTTCCTTCTTGGGAAGTCCTGCTGCTATCTCCCAAGTTCTAGCTAATTTCAATTTACATTTCACAGAGAAAGATATTCTGTGGGATCAGCTAAGACAAAATCTCCTTATTGTGGTCTGGAATTCTCCTTCAAAGGCTAACAGGCAGCCCCATCCCTTGCAACAAGAATCCTACTGCAAACTAGGTAAAATTGGATAGTGCTTTCATGTTTCAACAATTAAACAAACCAGCAGTGGATATAACACTAAGTGGGAAGAGCTTTATGGTCCTGCAGTTGGGAATGATAACTCCTATTTCTGATTACCACTTTGTAATCTTTTGGAAAGGTAGTTCAAATATCTGTTCTGAATTTGGGAAAATCAATGGCCACTCACAAGGTATTAGGGAAGTTTCCTAAGGTATCTGCATATTTTCATACAGCCAGAGTAGTTATGAATGTGTTTTACTGTTAAAAAAAAACAAACCCAAAACCAAACAAATCTCCACCCTGCCTTGTAACAAAAAGTGCATAGCCCTGAAATGTTTTCCTGAAATGCAAATTCATTAAAAAACTCCAAATCTCAAAAATGTCAGTGCTTAGATTTTTCAATATGAAATCAAACTTTTTTTTCATCAGAGTTTCAAGAAACAAATCAAATCATACAGTCAATCTGAGGTAAAATCTTTTCATTACAGGTTGAAAACGTGCAAAAACGTTTATTATAACCATCTGCTGACAGAACAACCATTTGTTTGATGTTTCTGTACTCAAAAGTCACCAAGAGCAACTGAGAAGTGAGTCTCGTGAATATTTGGTGATCAGCAGCTTAACACTGCTTTAGTGAAAGAATCTTCACTGGTGTTATCTCACTTTCTATATTTCTGTATAAATGAAACACAGAAGAGCTCTGTTGTTTGCCATGCATTTTCTCCAAATGACTCAAATATGGATTTCCGTTTGCATAAATCCATATATATACATAGGAATATAATTCACATATGAATTCATTTTATCACTGTCCCAAATCCAATCCCCAAAACTTAATATAAATAAATGTTCGATGTGAAACTCTTTCAGAGATATCTTTTCTCATTTGTTTCTCATTAAAGCCAGTAGTGTAAATTCAACATTCATAAATTATATAAACTTCTTTTTATCAAGAATGTTTTGCAGAAAATTAATAAAATAAAAGAGACTGCCTGGCTTTGAAAAGACAAAGTTTTGTTTTCATCAAAATTTTGAAAGTTAAGGAACAGAGTGCAGTCTGTACATTTTCCCATCCATTCTCCTACATGGGAGAAATTTTGAAATTTCATAAATGGAAAAATGGAAAAAGGGAAAGGGATAAACAGTTCTTAATAACTTTCCATCCTTAGGGTGAATGCTTAAAAAAAGGAAGGAAAGAAGGAAGGAAGGAAGAAGGAAGGAAGGAAGGAAGGAAGGAAGGAAGGAAGGAAGGAAGGAAGGAAGGAAGGAAGGAAGGAAGGAAGAAGGAAAGAAAGAGACAAAATCCTGAAATTATAAAAAAAAAAAAATTGTATTTGGGTTATTTTTAAATCTCAGTTGATTTTGTAATTAAAATCAAAATTAGTTTAATATTTTATTAAAAATAAATAATGCTTTCTGAACAAATAACAGCTTGTGGTATTTTTGGGTTTTCAGTTGTAATTTCATAAAGACATTCCAATAAGGTCTTTTGGTGTCCTTATCTCTTGAGAAAAGATACAGGACATTTCATTACATCTGATGTCCCCAACTACTGCATGCTCAGGAAAGGAAAACTAATATGGAATCTGAAACAACAAAATAAGAATGGAGCATGCAACTTTTTGACTTACTATGAGGTCTTCTCCATAGGAAGCAAATGTATGTGTCAGGTAATGCAGTCTTGACTCCAAAAAGCTTGTTCAAGGTGGACACGATGTTCTTCAATCACACTTGGAGATCTCTGATGTCTTGTTGACACTCCAGATCCAGACAAGTTAAGAAAACTTTATTAATCACCCACCAAACCCAGAAATATTCTCCATAGGTCCAAAGGGTTCTAGGAAAACTACAGCTGAATTGTGTACTTGAAAAATAATCCTGTGCCCTTTGTCAGTAGTTCTTGTCAGTGGTACTACTGCGGTGAAGGCTGCTTTACCAAAGCATTACCTCAAAATGTTCTTCATCCATCTATTTCTTCAAGAATTGAACTTGTCTGCTGAAAATTGCTCTGCATGTTCTTGTTTTCCTTTTTTTAGAGCAGCATCAGCTTGCACAGTGGTTCCCACTGCATGTACTTCAACACACCTTAGAAAACCAATGCCCTTATTAACCTTACTATTTGACATGGCAGGAGTTACACTGGTAAAAGCAAATTCTGCCAAGATCAAATCATGTACAGATGGTTTTGATGTGAACACCAGCACACTCTCTTTCTCCCTTTGCGTGGCTGACCTTGGGTCTGATTGTCTTTGACATGGTCACTTAGAAGGAACTTGTAGCAGGTGGAATGAAAGGGCTTACTCACAAGAGTGTTAAGGTAACTTAATAAGATACAGTTTTAGTGGAGAGAAAACAAAGAAAAATAGTTTGATGATTACAGCAAATATCTTCTATTCATTCTAAGTTGTTGTGAATATTTGTATCTTTTTATATTCAGTATTTGAAGGGGAAATACTCTCAGTACCCTAGTTAATAACAGCGGCCGAATGATCATAGGAATTCCATCAAACTTCATTGAAGTTCTTCTGTCTCAGCCAGTTGTCAGATATGCATTTCATATTTTGGGATATAATTTGATGAATGCAAAAAACAGGACTTAAAAAAATGACCAAAATTGTATATGCAAGGCCAGAAACAAAGAAACCTATGGAAACAAAGTTCTAACCCTTCTGGGAGGGCACAGCATTAGGCTTTTCTGTTTGAATTTTTGATGTGAATTGTTGCTGACCCAAGTGATTATTCAAAATCTGGGACAGGGCCAGCTGTAGCTAGGATGAGAAACTGGTGATAGATGCTTTCCAGTTTATTTGCAAAAGACATACAAAATTCCATTTCCGTTATACTAAGAATCCAACAGCAGACAGTTAATTTGCTCACAGCTTCAAGTCCCTTTAACAGAACCAGAGAAAAGCATGTCCATATCTGTCTCCTGGTTTTTCTTATGGCTATGCTCCCAGTCCTTAATCTGGTGCTGTATTTGGCATTCTGCTCCTCTTCTCCAGCTTCCCTCATCTTTCAAATCTTCACATAAACATACAAACCTCCATTAAAAGAATAAAAAGGCTATAAAGCTCATTCAGATATAAATTGTACAAGACTTTTTTTTTTTTTTACATGGCATGGCGATGTATTTCAATGTTTGGGAAAAGTGTCTAGGACAATCTGAAGAACGCCTAATTCTTTTTTCTTGTTACTCATTACACTCATCAAGCTTTCTGTGATTTGATATCAAGCACAGCAGATGTGCCATGTGGTTCTTCTTAACTAGCTATATGCAAACATAAGAGCACACTGCTTCTGAGTGTTCATGGGGTAGGCTTCGTATAGTATTACTTGCCACTAGCAACAAGCAGCAGTTAAACTGAGGTAGAAATACTTTATCAAAACTCGTGATCAGGACAATAGCTCTCTCTTTCATCTGATGCACAAAGATACTTATTTCCTTTCATTCAGTGCTGCATCTTTGCCTTTAATATGCTGAATTTGCTGTCAACTCAGCCGAACTGGTTTATCAGTTGAAAAAAAATCCTTATTCAGCAGATGCCTCTTCTGGTTTTGATTTGCAAATCTACAGTTGGTTTGAAAGAAAACAAAGAAACTGAGGAAATAAGCTTCCTGGGCAAAAGCATCTAGCTTGGATGATATCTAGCTATACTGAAAAGGGAACTTAAGGGTTTATGACTTCGCACCAAGGTATGAGCCAGCCTTTTTTTCTTTTTGGGGGTGGGAGGAGCCTATGTGGGTTAGCCAAGGACTTGAAATAGCTTTATTCTGGCTGAGATGTTGATTTGGTTCAAAGTTTTTTTAAAAACCCAAAACAATTCATCATGAGCTCTTCATAAGATTTTATAACCATGATTGGATGTGGTTATGTACACATAGAAGAAATATTACATTAATTCTGTTGGCTTACCGTGTCCAGTTCTGATTTAAAGGATGCAGACTTCAAGCCAACCGGTGATGCTATTTTCTCATTGTCAAAAGTGATCTCTTTACTTTTACATCTGTATACACCTAAGTTTTAACTCAACCCAGAGTGTATCACTTTCCACCTTAAATGCCTTCTTTGGTGGCAATGTAATTTTTTTCCTTAAATATATAGTGTTTATATCTATCTGTATAGACACATACACGCACATTGAGCACAACTGCATGTGTGCGTATGCATATGTACATTTCAATGCACGTTTTACAGTCAAAGGCACACAGCACAGAGAACACCTTAATTACTAATATCCCCTTCTAGCACCTAAATTAAGCTGTAAATGAAAGAAAGTAGACATAATTCTCTTTCACTGGTAGTTTATGTTCACATATGCACCGGATTCTCTGTGTAAGGTCACTGTCATTGGTCCCATAATAATTTTCCACTGCTTTGAGTCCCTTTGAGGCCATCAAGTCCAACCTCCTGCTCAGAGCAGGTCCCATTAGATCACTAACGAAGTAGTAAAAGAAAAAATAAGATTTCCAAGACCTGAAACTGATGATAGTCTTTAAAACTCTGAGCTATGTGTTCTCTTGGTAGAAACTGCTACCACAAGAACTGTTCTTTTAACAGGAATTAAAACTTAATCTCTTTAGTACTCTAAACCACAAAGTAAAAAGGCCAGTGACCAATGTATATACTTCAGTCAGATTATTCTAATCGAGAAATACTTATTGCTGTTTTATTAAAAGCTACATTTAAAAATCCATGTTAATAGCAACTCTAGGGCACTTTTTAAAACCTTAATTTATTCAACTACATCAAAGGAAAATAAATAACATTTTCTGCTTTAAATTTCTCTTGTTTGGCATGTAATAATGATGGGTTGCATGAGATTCTAACAACCGATTAAAGAAATCAAGGGATAAAATATTCAGAATAAATTGCTCTGCTGTAGCTTGCTTGCTTTTTATCTTTTTCTAGAACAATCCAGCTTATTCTTTTATTTGTGCAGGAAGCAACTTTGGAAATAGCCACTGTGTAAAATATTCTAGCTCAGCCAGAGTTTACTCACACACAGGCCATGTTCAGCTCCAGTGTTACCTGTGTCTTCATGCTGCTGTTATCTTGATGACTTCTGTTATTTTCAAAGGGCACATCTATTTCCAAGGAACAAATAAAATAAACATTTCAGACCACACTAAGATTTTTAATAAAAAAAAAAAAAAAAAAAAAACATTTAAAANAAAAAAAAAAAAAAAAAAAAAAAGAAAGAAAAAATACTGCTCCTATTTTTTGTGTTCTGGCTGTGCTCCTAGCACTTAATTTGCTGATGGCTTTGGCACTCTGTTGCTCTTCAGCCCCTCTTTTCTGTCAGCATTTGCAGACACAGAAATCTGCATGGGAGGCATGAAAAACCCACTGAATGCTTTTATTCATAATGAGAACCCCACTATACAGCTGATAAACTTGTGGACCTCAGTGGTTCCAGAGGACTAGGGTGGATTTTTGGATGCTATCCTATTTGCTTGCTTCAGTGGTGGGTGTTCCTTTCAAGATTCCTTAAAGAGATTTGATTGTCAAAAAAACCATTCCTTGAGAACAAGGCTTTTTTTGAACTGGACATTCATACTAGCAATCACCAATTTTCTTTCTCAATGGATGCTTGAAGCAAGCACCTCACATAAAAACAGATATTTTTTTTTTTGACCGTTCTCCCTTCCTAGTTGTTGGGTCACAAAATCAGAATGTCAAAATGCTGGTTAATAGACTTCAGTTTTTGGGCAGAATGTGATACATTTTCTATTCTCTTTAATGACTTAAAAAACTGTTTTTTTCATAGAATCATAGAATCATTGATCAGTTTGGGTTCGAAGGGACCTTTAAAGGTCATCTAGTTCAATCTCTCCTGCAATGAGCAGGGACATCTTCAACTAGATCAGGTTGCTCAGAGCCCCGTCCAACCTGACCTTGAAAGGTTCCAGGGCTTGGGCATCTAGCACCTCTCTGGGCAACCTGTTCCAGTGTTTCACCACCCTCATAGTAAAAAATTTCTTCCTAATATCTAGTCTAAATCTTCCCTCTTTTAGTTTAAAACCATTACCACGTGTCCTATAGGAATAGTCCCTACTAAAACCTCTGTTTCCATCTTTCTTATAAGCCCCCTTGAAATATTGGAAGGCTGCTATAAGGTCTCCCTGGAGCCTTCTCTTCTCAAGGCTGAACAACCTAACTCTCTCTGCCTTTCCTCACAGGAAAGATGTTCCAGCCCTCTGATCATCTTCGTGGCCCTACTCTGGACTCATCTCAACAGGTCTGTCCTTCTTACGTTGCGGGGCCCAGAGCTGGATGCATTACTCCCGGTGGGGTCTTACGAGAGCAGAGGGGCAGAATCACCTCTCTCAACGTGCTGGCCATGCTTCTTTTGTTACAACCCAGGAGATGGTTGGCTTTCTGGGCTGCAAACGCAGGCTGCCGGCTCATATTCCACTTTTCAATCATCAGTACCCCCAAGTCTTTCTTGGGAGGGCTTCATCCCCCAGCCTGTATTGATACCGAGGTTTGCCACAACCCACATACAGGACCTTGCACTTGGCCTTGTTGAACCTCATGAGGTTCACATAGGTCCACTTCTTGAACCTGTCCAGGTCCCTCTGGATGACCTCTTGTCCCTCAGGTGCGTCAACTGCACCGCACAGCTTGGTGTCATCTGCAAACTTGCTGAGGNAGCTTGGTGTCATCTGCAAACTTGCTGAGGGTGCGCTCAATCCCACCGTCTATGTCATTGGTGAAGATATTAAACAGTACTAGTCCCAAGACAGACTCCTAAGGGGCACCACTTGTCACCGATCTCCATCTGGCCATTGAGCCATTGACCACTACTCTCTGGATGTGACCATCCAGCCAATTCCTCACCCACCGAACAGTCCACCCATCAAATCCATATCTCTTTGATTCAGAGAGAAGGATGTTGTGGGGGATCACGTCAAAGGCCTTACAGGCCCTTTCCAGGACTTTTCCAGGACAGTTGAAATCTTGGAAGATATTCGTATGAAAGAAACATGAGATGGCTAGCTGAAAATAATTTTTTGCCCTTCATAATTACTTGAAGCAAGAGTCATTGGCCCAGATTGTTCTGCCTAAATCTGCATATGAATAAAATGTTCCATGTAAAACCTCTTTCTAAAAGGAGCAATGAGGGTACGGAGACTTGAAGCTATCTATATTATTTGTCAGAACAATATCTTGCACTTCTGCTCCCAGGATTGTCAGAAACCTTCAGTGGGTGTCCAGAATTTAGTGTGGGGTATAAAGGCAAGACAGAGAAGGATATAGAGAGAAATGAGCTAGATATGCTCATAAGGAAAGGAAGATCATGTCTTTCTCCTGTCCCTCCACCATCATGAAACATGGCAGGAAAAAGGTCTCATACTAATTGGTTTCCATTTCTGTAGAATATATTCAAGGTTGGGAAGAAGCTGTATTTATCCTTGCTAAAGCCCTGTGGGACTGACTAGTCTGTAATCACATAGTAAGCCTGTGGCAAAACATAATTTGAACTTGTGCCTTCTGGTTTCTAGTTCAACTGTTGGCTTTTCCTTTCTTTCTCTTTTTCTGCGGGGCTCCTTGGGGGCAAGGGAGAGGGATCAATTGCTGGTATGGAGCTGTAAAGTGATAGACAGTCAATTCGTGGCAATATGCTTGAACCAGCTTTGCATTTGATAAAGTCTCAGATCTATTATAACTTCAGATTTTTTTCTTGGGGCAAGCTGACTTCTCTACAGTAGACCAACACTGAAAATGGGGTCAGCTGGTTCACAAAGAAGACATTCTAGGCCAATATATTGAGTGAACTTTGTGAAACTCAGTCTGTTTTGTTCTCCTCTAGGACCAGTGTATAGTCTTCAGTTGTTTTTGTTTAAGTTAACAACTGGAAGAAACGCCCTTCCTCTGAGATCATTGATGGCTTACAAACTTTGCCATAATGTTCTAAATTTCCCCTTTAGAGCAGCATTTACTGTGCCAGAAGTTAAGCTGAGTATGGTAATTTAATTATAACTCTATCAAATGTGAATCACCACAATCCAAACCTAAAAAGGATCTTGTTTTCTTTTTTAACAAAATACCAGTTCTAAATAACTACAATAAGATTCATAGGGAATATAAAAGTTATAAAAAAATATCTTGGTATGGTTTTCATAGCAGAATAAAGGTTCTTGCTTTGAGAATCTCAAGCATAAACAGTCAATAAAGGCTTTGTGCAAAATGTCTTATTTATAGTGGCTAGAATCCTTTTTATTACATCAATAATACCATAAATCATCCTGACATTTATCAGTCATTTAATCTAGGTAAACTTATTACGTCTGTTGTAATTCTACTGACATAGATCTATTGTACGCTTTTTGTGCTATTTCTAGCATGGATGGGGTTTAGAACCATGTTAATTGGAAGTAGGAACACTTTTTTTTGTACTAATTAGCCCACTATCATTTTGAAACCATGAACTGTATTGTCATTGCACAACTTCCTAAGGAGATTCTTCTATTGTTTAGAGGGAAAAGTTATAGAAAACTACTTATGACTCATAAATCTATTTCAGTGTGACGTATGGCACATGCTTGTATTGCTTTCTTAGTTTCAGCAAAAAATATCCTCAGATTTTTTCACTTGTTTGCTAGTAAACATCAGCACTCCATGAAGTTTCAGAATGAAATGTCAAACACAGAGTGTAGTCCTGAATTTTCTAAAATAATACACAGTCTGATGCAGCAAATATTCCTCCAGGTGAGTTATTCTCTGTGAAGGTCAGTTTATAAATACAGTGATGCCAGACTCAGGAAACTTTATTATTCTTTTAGTTTTCCTGGTGCCCAGCTCACATAACCAAAATTACTCTGTCACATAGACTCACAGAATAATTCAGACTAAAAGAGACCTCTGGAGGTCATCTGATCTAGTATCCTGCTTAAAACAGGGTCAGCTTTGAAGTTAGGTTCAAATATTGTTCAGGGTCATATCCAGTCATGTTTGGAATATTACTATGGATGGAGAACCTAAAACCTCTCTAAGTAACCTTTTCCAGTATTTGATTGCTGTCATGGTGAAAAATTTTTCCCAGGAAGGAGTGGCTGAGGATTCAGAAGTTGCATGAAAACTTTCAGCACAGTGTCAGTCGTTTCGGAGAGGGAGAAAGACTGAGACAGACTCTGTAGGGTGATTTATGGTTTGGGTTTTTTGCAGTTATTCTAAAATATTCTACAACTGAATGCTTAGCAATAAAAAGCGGAAAGTTCAGTTTTCATGGAGCAGCTATATAAAACTTGACTTACACTGCCTGAAACAACTGCCCAGAACTTCCCCCTTCAGCACACACAAAAAAATCCCAAACCCACATTTTATAAGTGCTAGGGATAAGAAAACAGTTCTCCCTCCATCATCTGAAATCAAAGTGTGGCAAGATGTTTCTGAGCAGCAAAGCAATGCCAGATTGAAAAGAGGAAAAAGCTGGGGCTTGGCTGTAGCCGAGCCCACTGTCCACAGCAGCAGCCTAGCCAGAGGATTCAGGTGAGACCCATTTCTTCCCACATCTGTATATTTTTATTGCTGCTCTGTGTACCGAGTTTCTGTTTTATTCACCTGGGACTTTTCCCATTCCTGTACTACCTTATGAAGGCTACAGACATCAAAATAAAACTAATGTTATCAATCCTATCTCCCTGTTGCCACGCAGGAACTGATTGCAGGTCCATGCCCTTGCCTGTGCAGAGTTAGTCAGCTGTGTTGGGCTCTTCTTCCCCTCTTCTTTGGGAAAGACAACATGATCTAGCCGGGTTTTATATATTTTGTGCTAAGTAATCACATGTAGTGATAATACACTCATCGCCAATCTGGCTTTTTCTGAGAGACTATTTACAGAGAGGAGAGACGTTCTAGCCTTAGGTATGCAGATCGACTTTGTGGTGACAATTTAAGATTTCTTTCCTTCTGTTCTATAAAGCTACCCCTAGTAGTCAGAGGACGGAGTAGACACGCAGGGAAGGCATATGTGGTTCACCTTTCTCTCATGCCAGAAGAGCTCACCAGGCCAGACCTTAGAGTCTGTCTTGTCTTCCTTGAGAGAACTTCCTTGGCATCCATAGCTGCTTTCTTCCCATCCTGATAGCATTTACCGGGGGTGGATAACAGCCCCAAGTTAGCATACACTCATTTTTTTCTGTTTTACAGCATTCTCTAAATCTGTATGAACCTGTACACTATAAATTAATGAGTAGAAACATATTTACCTATCTCTGCTAATGATGTTGCTTTACATCGTAATAGACATACTAAAGAAAACATTGTAATGTTACTGCTGCTTAAACACTCAACTGTACCTACAGCAAAACAATAAAGTACAGCATCAGACTGTCTTTCAGGATGAAGAGCATCTTCTGTCTAAAAAAGAAGCAGAAAAGATAAGCAAAAATAGAAAGGGAAAGAGGCTTCTCTTCTGTGATTTGAGTCAGTAAAGCGTAGGGTTAATATTTTGCCTTTCAGGTACTGAATGTGCTCCTTGAATACTTCCTCTGATGGCCTACAATAGTCCTCATAGTTTCCTATCTTAAATAACTAGCAGCTTGATTATGATTTTATCTTCTTTTTTACTGAGACAGTTATACGAGAGTGCTGACCTTCAGTTAACTGCCTGTTTCCTCTGCACAGGGTACACAGGACGTGAGAGCTTGGTTCAATTAGGCACGTTGAGTCGCATGTAAGTGAAGACCTTGATCTCCACAAGTGATAGAATTGTTTTAGTTCACATGTTACGGTTTCTTTGTGGTCTGCTTGTTACAACAGGGCAGTCCCTGACTCATTTCTACCTTGCCAGTGTACATACAATGACTGATACAGTAAAAATACTGCCATGCTTGCCAGTGTGGCTAGAAACAACCACAAATTAAATTTGTTAACAGCTCTTCAAGCATCTCAGGCTGTACTGTTATTTAGCTATTTAAAACAATTCGTACACAACTTGACAGTTAAAAATGCCATGACAGTTTATTTCCTTTGGGAGAAGGAAGGGTTAGAGCCTGCCAAGACTATTGCTTTCTAGCTGAGGGTCCATCAGGAGATTCTGCACAGGATGAAATAAGTGTAGCTGCTACGTGGCACTGGAAGATAATATGGAATGGGGTAGGGTTTTTGTCAGTACTAGCATACGCACAGCTGAGCCAGCATAAGGCACGCAATGTTGCAAAGAAGACAAGAGTTTGGGTGAACGGTGAACTCAAGGCTTAACATTGTCCTCTGTATTAAACAGACGGCTGGACTTGGAGGTTAATATCCACAACAGGACTTCAGGTTTTGATGGATTGCATTTTGGAATATCTAATTTCCCCCAAAGATTGTGTGGGGACACAGGTTCCTAAGCTGAAAAAATAGATCCCACCAGACAGGTGTATAAAAGTTAGTTAACACAGTGCTTGAAGTTTTGGTGCTTATTTTACTTTTGCATCTGGACTGCAAGACCTACTATACCTGTCAGGCTAGAAGGGCAATAGCTAAATAATCTCTGCATTGTGGCCTAGGAGACCTTCTTTGGTTTTGGAGACAAACACAGCCCTTGGTACATTTACCAGGTGGGAAAGCAGAGAACAAATTTGGCCCACAACGCCGACGATTAAATCATTCCTCGAGGGTGGAGCATGCATTATAAAGAAAAAATACTTTTAACTGTCTTCCAACTTGCCTCTTAATTCTGCTTCATTGATTTCTTAAGGTTGTTTCCCCAATGTTTTAGATTGTTGACTCAATGCTCTATGATAGGTCTACAGGGAAGAAGGCAAGACAACAAAAGTTGCATAAGCAGCTATTCATTATTTCAGCCATTACGGCATAAATTGGTCAGTCTGGCTGATTGAGAGGGAATGGTCATTCCTTACTGAATGATATATCTTTGCTTTCATTGGTTCCATGATCATTTTTAAATACAGTAAAACCTTCCTCAAAGAGACTTTTAAACATGGTATTCTGTAGCTTTCTAGTGTCTCTTAAAATGAGTCTTGACACATTTTGTTAGTGGATTGTGTGATGTGGCAGTTGAGAAGGGACTCATCTTATCTAGTCATATTGCCCCATCTTACAGCAATGCAGACAGGCAGATGCTATGGTGACTCCAGAAACCACTGCCCACTCTGTCCTAGAGGACTTAATTGGTCAATAAGAAAAAGAAAACTCATATGTGCTCTGAAGCAGAACTGTTGAATGGATGGAAAAGGACAAAAATGATGGAAAGTCTCTGCCTTTTCATACAGCTTTAGCATAGGTTTTAATGGTGAAAACTGCTTAATTTATAGGGGTTAGCTGAAAAATTAACTGACGTCTACAAAGTACTTTGAACTTCTTTAAAACAAAATGTGCCAGGGCCACTATGTATTAATATTATTTAGTTGGTGGAAAAAGGCAACCACAGTGTTTCATTGTTATCTTGTTCCTTGTCTCACTCTTCTCCTAATTCCTCAGGTTAATAGCATTCCTCAGTAGCATCAGATATTAATATCTTTCAATATCAGATATTAGCAGTAAAACGGTTTCACCTAGAGGGTTTTTCCTGAACGGGGGTTTCCATTTACTACCTCTGCAATGACACAAAAGAAGCTGACGAGCCATGACTTACAGATCTCAGGACTTGAATCATGTTGCTTAATTTTAATTTGCCTGTTCAGTCCCGTAATCAATGGAGAGGAATAATTACTTCCAGAGAGCAATGATCCCATTTACAGTGTGAATCAGGGTCTGGAAATGACCATCCTTTTTGACAGTGCAGAAACCTGGGGTGATTAGACTTCTACTTCATGTTACTAACTAAATGCTTATACTGGGAAGGAATGAATATATAAAGCCTTACCAATAAGTGCTGGACAGACCTGGACACAGGAGATTAATTGGAAGGTCCTGGAAGAAGTAGCAGTAAAACAATATCGTGAATGCATTCAGAAGCATTTTTGTGCTCTGTTTGTAATCTTTGATAGTATGGTACCGGCCCATTGCAGGAAAACTTTTTTTGCCTTATCATAGAATCATAGAATGGTGTTGTGGTTTGGGACAGGACAATTGGTTAGAGTTGGAAGGGACCTTAAAGATCATCTAGTTTCAAGCCCCCATGGGCAGGGACACCTTTCACTAGACCAGGTTGCTCAAAGCTCCACCCAGCCTGACCTTTAACGCTTCCAGGGATGACATCCATAACTCTGGGCAACCTGTTCCAGTGCCTCACCATCCTCACAGTACAGAACTTCTTCCTAATATCTAGTTGAAATCTACCCTCTTTCAGTTTAAAACTGTTAAACCTCACCCTATAACTACACTCCCTGATAAAGAGTCCCTCCTCATCTTCCCTGTAGGCCTTCTTTAAGTACTGGAAGGCCACTATAAGGTCCCCACAGAGCCTTCTCTTCTCCAGGTTGAACAACCCCAACTCTCTCAGCCTGTCTTCATAGGAGAGGTGTTCCAGCCCTCTGACCATCTTCGTGGCCCTCCTCTGGACTTGCCTCAACAGGTTCATGTCCTTCTCATGTTGGGGTTCCCAGAGCTGGACGCAGTACTCCAGGTGAGGTCTCACCAGAGTGGAGTAGAGGGGCAGCATCTCACTGTTAGTTCTGTTTCTGCCCTTTCAGATCAGTAAATGTCTGACACATATTCCTGTTTCTGTCTATCAAATTCTCCAGACTGAGTTATTGTGCTATTCATTGTTATGAATGCTATTGCTCTGAGAGTTGGTATTTACTCATAACTTCACAAGCTAATGCCAAATACATCAGTGAATATTGACCAAAAACTTGCATTTGCTAGTACAAAAGAACTAGCAACAAGTAAAAAAGCCTATTTCATCCTCTTTCAGGACAACATCAGGTCAACTGTAACTAAACTGTGCCTTTTAAGCTTTCCTTGGCTGCAATGTGTCATCTTAATTACTGTACAGTGTGCATCACACACTTTTACAACAGCATTTTAACTTACACTTCCTTATAGTGGCAAAAAGTGCTAATATAATAGATCATAATGTGTTAGCAGGAAATTAGAGGATTCAAGTGGTATATTCTTATCTTTCTAGGACTGATTTATCATTATCTAACCAGTTTATCTTTCACTCATGAGAACTGTGGTTGAATTATTTGGTGATATGATTTTTCCCCATACTGCTATGCACACATTATTGTGGTTTCCTTTAAACTCTGCTTAGGTATATCCAAAAGAAAGCATGAAATGAAGACAACAATTTAACTGGGGGAAAGAAGGAGAGTATGTGAGAAACAAAAGCAACAGAAAGACTAGCTGGTCTGATGAATTCAATTTGCTTGAGTGTATCTGTAGACAAACACTGTTTCTATACCCCAGATAGTATAGTGGTAATCTTTCTAGCATATATAGGGCTGCAATGTCCCTAGCAAGGACTCAGATTAGTTACTGCAATATGTTTAATCTTTTCATTTCTATATGCCATAGATTATATTCACTTATTAGTTCAAACTGCCTAGGGAAGGTGACAGGAGATCTCAAACAACTAAGAGATAGAACTAAACTAGTAAAATGTATGTGCAAGCTTGGATTGGACAGTGGTTTTCAGAAGGGAATGGGCAGCACTGCTGTTTGGTCATCTGGTTCCACCCTTATGTGTTTAGTAACATACCACATCAAATTGCATTATAGAAGGATGGGGTGAGAGGGTCATGGGGAGACACATTTGCCGCATGCCTCACTGGAAGCTCCTATAGATAACAGAGTGCAAAATTTGCCACAGGGCACAACAGTGCTCCCAGATGTCTCCTGCAGAGTAAACAGGATGGGTGTTAGATCAGCTGGTAGCCAGTAACAGGTCTGAATAGACACAGAGATAAATCTCACTGTGGTGCTATCCTGTCAAGAACATGAGGTGGAGATTGGGTTTTTTGGGGAGGGTTTATTTTGTTTTTTTTTTTCTTCTCCTTAGGACGACCCTTTGGTTTAAATTCAGTTTAGCATATTGTCTGCTCACAAGTTTCCCAGAAATTCATTCTAGCACTGGAGAATGAATTATCACATACCTAATGTGATTAATGTGTATATGAAAATAAGCTTTCCCATAAGTGAAGAAATATAAAAGTAAGCTTCCCATGACCATTTGTGATTACAAAGACTACATCCATCTTATTTTGGAAATCCATGTAATTTCACATTCAAATAAAAGTTAGTGTGTGTGCATCACATTTAACAAAGGTAATATGAAAATCACTTTGTCATATCCACAGTGAACCAGTGTTACCATATATTACAATTGTCAAAATCAATATGCATGCTAAATATTGCAATATAGCTTTAAGTATCCACATTTTTCATATTCCATTGAAGAAATAATATTTTCAAAATGCATTTGCCTATCATTACAAAAATATGTATATATAAAAAAAGTTGCTGGATTGTTTCCAGCTGAGACTATTGCCTTACTGTGTTAGGTGCTGCACACATTTAGGAGTTAAAATTGAACTGTTGCTATGCAGTGCTGGTAGTATAGGTACACAAGGAGTATTTTCTTTCCTTGATCTTTGTCTTAAGTAGTCATCCATATATTTGGATGGTAACTAGGGAAAATGGGCTAAATCTTCACAGCTGTAGAGTTCACTCTAACTTTTAACTATAGGAGCCCTCTCACTTACTGGAGCCACCTCAAAAACACTGACAAAAGTTAAACATCCCTGAAATGCATCCTCAGAATCTGGCTAAGCTAGCCAGGAGGCAAAGATGGGATGTATTTGTCTGACAGGGCCAAAAAAAGTAGGATCCTTCTGCTCAGTGTGAACGAATGATTTCTGAATGTCCTCTTAAATTGGACACCTAAATTTCATTGCTGAAGGAGAAGGAGAGACTGATCCCATGATAATCACTAGTCTAGGGGCTAGACCCTGGCCTACAGGAGGCATAAAATCAGAATTAAAGTCTAAATCATGTCAAGGGCTCAAACTCACATTGTACCTGTGTGTTGGAAGCAGCTTCTGGGACACAGCTACAGACAAACCTTCTCACGTCTTTGGGGAGTCACCGCTTCCTCTGGCAGGCAGCTCCAGGGCTGCCCTCACCCCTGGGAACTGTGGGATTGCAAGGAGAACTCTGTCTAACCTCAACCTCCAGCTCTTTATATTCCTGTTATTAATTTGTCTGCAGAATAATCCCTTGCTTTCGGAGCATTCTGCCACATTTAAGTACTCTGTATACAAATGATCGAGTTTTTTCCTTCTCTCAGCCTTTTCTTCGAGTAACTGAGTTGTCTGAGCTCCTTACAAGCCTCTGAAAAAAAATTGTGAGTCTCTTTGAAAATTTCCCAAAGATTGCCAGCCTTTTTCAGACACTTGTACTGGGTACAATATTCTGGTAAAAGTCTTACCAGCTCTGTGTGCAGAGGGAAAGTAATTTCCCTAATTTCTAGATATCACTCTTTATGCATCCAAAAATTGCATTAGGCTTTCTAGCTTCAACACAGTACTTGAGAGCCCATGCTGAGGTGATTATCTGTGATGGTGATCTCTGCTTTAGCTGGAGATCTTGCTGTGATATGCTGCACCGGCGTACTACCATTATTTGCAGTTTATGTTTGCTCCTTGCTTTAAAAAAAAAGTTGTACCAACATTGAATTTGCTTCTATTCCTTACACTTTCTGAATCCAGAATCAGGTGAAAGAAATATATCACATATGTTTTAATATTTTGTGTTATCTTAAGTACCCAGTCCAGCATTTCTGGTATAAGTCTGTTCTATAAGAATTTTTCCAGATTTTTTTCAGAATGTCAGTGAGTTCAGTATGTTCAAAAAGTGGATTTTAAGTTACTTATGCACCAATATGTGAATCAAGACAGATCAGATCTAATTCAAACCACTCCCACTAATTTAGATAGGCTTTAGATATAATGTGAAATACCCAGACTTTTCAGAACTCCAAACACACAAAACACACCTGCAACAGTACACGGGGCAAACAAAATAGTATATTACCCATTGAACTGTCTCAGTTCACTTGACAGACTTCACCCAAATTTGTGCACAGTATGGTTGGTTATTACCATTCTGTAGTTAAAGATGTCATTTTCTTAAGATTAATTTGAGCTGTAAGCCTTCCTCAAATTACTAGGACCTGATTTTCAGATCCACTACAGAGCAGCTTTGTAGGTTTTTACAGATTTAAACCTACCTCACCTTAGGTAGATTTCGCAAGTAGGTGATCTCTCCCTCACTCTGTTAAGAAGTCCTTAGAAGCCAACAATTGTGAGAGTTAAACCCTGTGTGCTCTCTCTCTTTCTTAACCCTATTCAAAAGAGAGACACAGAATATATCTAGCTTATGCTTGTATTGGAGCTCGCCCTATTTTAAACACACATTAGAGAAACCACCAGCTATTGCTGTTTAAAATAGCCATAAAATTTATTTAATCCACTTTAAAAAGAAAATGTCTGGTTCTAGGCTTGGGTTGAGTAGTAAAGATAATTTTAAAAAATTTCTTTATTCTTTATCCTGTCTTTTTGCAAAGCTCTATGTGGCAGCCGTGCATCTCTGACATACAACAAGATGTTTGGGTTAGTGAATGTGTTTTGAGGTTATTCAAGGGCACATGGGTTTTTGTGTGCAAGTATGGCAAATGATTGAATTAGTTCAATCTAATAAGAACTATCTAATTACAGTAACAACTGGTACAAATTCTGTATACCATATCAGAAACAGAGTAATCATATTCCATACACACATCTTAATAATTTAGGACAAGTTGAAAAAGGGAAGTTGAATCATTAGCAGAAGAAGAGAGCTCTGCAGTTTTATCTGTTTCAGCCATATATATCAAGATAAGATTTGGAACTCAACAAGCAATTTCGTCATTTTGGACCAAATCCAAAATGTTTTACATATTCAGAAAATCCTATGGATAAAAGAACAGTTCAACCCTATAATGTGATACCAATAATAAAGAAACAGTAGGCAATTTTAAATAGACAATCTAAGCAAAAGGATAATTATTGACTCCTATTATATTTCAGAAACCAACACATGGTCTTCTGGAAAGACCTGGTCAACTGAAGTTAAATAAGTTTCAGTTCTTAATAGTATCATGTCAACAGACTAAATCCGGGCAAGTTCAGACTTGCTTAGGCAGAAAAAAATAGCATTACTCTGAATGAACAGACTTGAGTGACAATGCTGAGTCCCAGCTCTTAGCCTCTGACACAACAGCAAATTCCTTACCAGAACCGGTACTGTTAAGTGACATGTTGCTGACTGATTAATGTTCTAGCACTGTCTCCAATTGTACCACCGAGGTGGTATTTTCTGAAGAGGTGCAACTGCATGGCACATCAATACCCAAGTAAATACAGTTATATAAAGTTGGTCTACAGAAGTTGTGTTTGCAGTAGTGTGGTCAGATGTTTTGGTGTGCATTTGTCTTTTAAGTGTCAAAAACAATAGTAGGCCCATTTTGCTTGTATAACCCTTAAAAAAGTTAAAATATATGTAAGAAAAAATTCCCCTTTTATACACAGGGACACTGAGGGACTGAGCTTTGCAACAGGTTGCAAAAGAGACTGGCCCAGGTTGCCTGCCAGAATCTGTTCCTCAGCAACTCTGCCATGAAAACGTTGTTTCTGATTCCCAGAAGTGAAACTGCATTTCAGGTTTTGTTTGTAATTATATCAGGAGACGCAGAGTCAGACTGGCATTTTTTTTTCAGTTTCATCTTTCTAAAATTCTAAATGCTAGCAAGCTGTCTTTCATGAATTTAATCACTCTATTTTTATGGCACTATCATTTTTGTATGCTGCCTGACTATACTAAGGCTTAGTCTCCAGTACACATTTCTCTTCCTCATTTTCAGTGTAACATGAGCTATACTCATCCTAATGTTTCCTACCAGAAGTATTTATTTCTCTACTTTTAATCATTACCAGTAATTTCAGAGGTTGTCTGCCTTTTCTTTGTCTCTATTTGTTTTCCTATCTCCATGCAAATCTAATTTAGCTTGTAAATCCTTGAGGAATTCATGTCTATTTTAACCTTATTTATATTTAATAATAATGGACTCATACCAGAAATAGTAGATCTAGACACTCTGGCGGTATAAGAATCCCTCCTTTCATTTTTTGTTTACACTTTGTTTTACTTTGTTAAAAAAGTAGAATTCTATTTTTGCTATTCCAGTATGTAACCTTCTTGGAGCTTCTGAAATCTTCTTTCAAACATTAAAAAAAAGGGAAGTTTTCCAGTATCAGGGCATGCAGTGTGGTATGCTGTTCTGTTGTTCTGAATATTCTTAAAAATATCAGGCAATATCCAGGTGCATTTCAGGGACTGCTACTAAAACTAAGTTGAAAAAGCCCTGTTGAGCCCATGATCAAATTTGTTCCCTTATTTAAAAATCTGAATTTAATCTTGATGACCGGTAAGACCTCCCTGTGTCACTATGGGACAGGATCCATCTGTTAGAAGTGAATATCCTACCATTCCTGACTTACCACTTTAAAGTTCTGCCAGTTCTCTTAGCACTTTTATCTAAAAGTCTCAGATCATATGTGTAAAAACTTCCTCTGGAAAGGCAAAAAGTTCCCTAGTACTATGACTAAAACATAACTGTGAGAGAGATAAAGGTAAATTTGGCACTTAATACCTGGAAAATATAGAATCTACCTGTTTTTTTAAAATATTCAACATGTCATATGGATACACCCTATGGGTAATAATAATAGAAAGTTTTGCCATACAAAAATCTTATGACCCCAAAGAGGAAAGAATCACTGCTATCTGCCCTTCCTTTTTTCTTGCTTTAGTCATTCTAGGAGTTGCATATCAAACACTGTTCTCAAGTTTGTAACTGGCACAACTATGCAATTAACAGAAAGAGCATTTTGCATAGATACCCATCTTTAGCCAGGTCCACCAGTACGATCTTCCTAGTCTAGTCCTATCACATTGTATAAGTAAAAATGAGAACAGAGTGAGACTAACAGTAGACCAAAGCCTAAATCTTTATTTGAGTTTTTAGTCAGGCTGATGATAAGTAATTGGAATACAAAGGTAGGGCAGATACTGGAAATGAGGATGTGGATTATTGTGCTTAAATGGCAGCAGAATGTGGATGTCTGTTGATGTGAAGGGAACTGGTCTCCCTGCCATAAAAAAAAAAAAATAAAAAAATCAGTCTTACACAAAATCACAGCCATGACAGAAGGTTATAATTTGGCTCTCTGAAAAGAGTTTTTGCTCACTCTGCACGACTGTAGAAAAGAAGAATGTCACTCTTTTATTTACACAAACCAGAATAAATATTTATAAAAGATTTTGACCCTCAAGTTTCATGACATAAAGCATGCAAAACTAATCCCGTGTTTGGAAAAGCTGACACCTTCCTCTGGAACATCTAGCATGGATTCCTGTTATCGCACAACAGTGAATAACAATGACCATTGATCTGATTCATAACAAACATCTCTGTGGCTTCAGTGGATCACATGAATGCAAAGCAAGAGTGAAGTTCAGAGGTTTACAAACTGCTTTATTATAGAAGAAAAAGAGAAAAAATTGCCATCCTGAATATTGGAAATCAAGTCTGTTCAATGATGTGATTTTCCTTTTTCTTTTTAAAATACATGTAGCTTTAAATTCAAGTTCACATCACCATGTCTACTGTTGCCAACATAGCCGATGAGGAAGTGTTGTGTGATTTCTGACAACATCCGAGTAGAATAACAATCATTTTGGAGCTGGACTTGAAGCCTTCTTTTGAAATGAAGTAGAGCAGAGGACGTCCTGCAAGAATTCTCCCCCTCCTCTCCTTGTGTGAAAGTATTCCTAAAGACAGCATGAATATTCGCAAGGGCTGACTACCATCAGCCAAGCTGGGCTCCAGCTGGAGATTTTTTAATAATCAAGTGATACTTAAGATTTCTTCCTCCTGTGCTAGAAAAGGTGTTGCCAGTAGCAGATAGGATCCGGCCCTCAGAAAAAAACAGTTGTAATCTTGTATCTGCAACTTGTTGGGTGATGGTGTGCAACTTCTTTATGTGCCTTTTTGACTGCATATTTCGAGCTCTCCTGAATAGGAATTGTCTTAATAGTGTAGTACAGTATGGCTCTTTTCTAAGTTGAGACACTTAAAAAATAATAAAAAGAGACAATTCTGCCTTATGTGGCACGGCTGGATGTGTTTTATTGTTTTGTTTCTTTACAATGTTTTTCCTTTGTTCTTCACTCTGGATCCTTATATTGTATCCTGAACTTATTGCAATACAAAACCAACATGATATTTGCAGCCATCCAAGCTAAATACTCATTGTTTCAATTACTTTTGTGCAGAAATAGTAAATAGAATAGTGAATAGGAACATATGGAGCAGTCTTTGGACCAAATTTCCAAGTTACTGCAGAAATTTCACCTGTGTATTCTAAACTTACCTCTGTCCCTTGAATTTCAAGCAGTACTTACACCAGATCTCAATGAAGGTGAGACAATCCATCTCAACAGGACTGACCCACTGGGAAATAAAAGATCACTTTAATCACTAAGTTATCAGGAGACTTTATAATAAAAGATGCATTTTCCTGATTATACATCCTTGTCAGAAATACCAGGAGAGTGACTGAGTTTTGTGTGGCTTGCATATCTGCTTTAAGGCTGCTGTGACAGCAAATCTTGGCAGCATTAAATATGAATCTTTGCATGTGGTTTCTATAAATCCAACATTTTCCACTTTACAATCCAGAAAAGATGATTGAGCAGATGGTAATGCAAGCCACTGGATTTATGCAATTTTTTGCTAAAACTGGGAGTTTTCACTCTCAAGAGCAGCTTATATATGAGGGACTGAAAAGACTGAATACTAATTTTTTTGGCAAAGCACCATGCTCACATAACCTAGGTACACAAATAGTAGTTATAAATAAGCTGACTGTAGGAGGTACAGAAAACAAATTCTTTCCACGTCAATGAATTATCTCTCAAGTCAACTTCATGTGTGCATATATATATATTTGTGTACAATCTTTTAATTCATTTATAAAACAAAGAACTAATGCCTGTCTGCATTTAAGTAAGTAGACAAAATATGTTAAAACCGAAAAATCTAAGGACCAGAATGCATCAAGTGTGAGCAGGGACATAGTAACGAATGCATTTTTATTTTAGGAATTCTTCTCAGGATCTGCTGTAATCAGTGACTCAATGCATAACTTATTAATAATGCTTCACGAGATACTCTTTCAGCAGGTTTTCAACTTTCCTACTGGGGCCTCATGCAAACTAAAAACAAAGCCCTGCATTTTATTATTGCTCTGTTATTCTTCCAAGTTTTGCCTGAAGGCTGAAGTCTCTCTGCTTTGCCTGTGAATCGTGTGCAGAACGAAGAGGTCCCACAATATTTTCAATGACTGTGCTTTAACGTTCATCACTGGATGATCCTTTTTGTCATAGGATCTTTCCAGGGTATCTGTCATGCTTACCCAAAATTTCCAGTCAAAAACACGGTATTAACCTTACCATAAGGCCATGGAAGGAAAATCTGCCTCTTCTACTATCAGGCACAGCAGCATTCTTGTTGAGCATGTGCTCGTGCTCAGGCACCTCTGTAGTCAGTAGGAAGCAAGGGGATCTTCCAGGAAGTAATTCAGCCAATTTAAGATGAGAGTGACCTTCCAGCAGCGCCTGTCACCCACTGTTTAACACAGAGATTCCTTGGGCCATCGAGTGTCCCACCAGGACCTATGTTTTTACCGTCTGTCACCAATATTCTTGTGTTGACAGTCTTGCTGTGGATGGACTTCTGTGCCCTATGAGACTTAACCAGCCTTCGCATAGACACAGCAGGCTGTGAAGAGCAGTATTTAGGACCAGTATCCTACACTGAAAAATCCTCCAGCAGGGATTGTCTTTATTTGCAACTCATACAGAGTTGAGCACATTTTTTGGCTCTTTACACTGAGCAATAACTCTTAATAACAGCACTGTCTGCAGGCCAGAAATGCTCTGATTCATCTCAGCTTGTAATTCTGGAGCCTGTATTAATGTTTCTTCATCAGCTTTTTTTCTGAATGAAGCCTACATACTTTCATACCAACTGGGGTGTGATTTTTATTCTTTTTTTTAATTGTGGCTTCCAGCCTCGCCTACCCTTTATAAATGCCTTTTAGATTTCCCATTGCCTTCTTGATGCAGCAAAAACCCAATGCACTAAAATGCCCGCTAGCCTTGGAACACATCCTGGTCGTGCTTCATGGCATAAATCCTTGCAGACGCAGTCTCAGGACTCCAGCAGTCTCCTGAAGTCTGTTGACCAGTGCAAGAGCTTTGTGATTCACTTCTACCATTCTCATGAATTTCCCCAAAGAATCATTAAGGATGTTGTATGGGTAGAATGTTATAACTTCATAATCACATGCAGGTAATTTAAATGAAGGGCACAGGTCTTTCCCTTGCCATCAGAAACATGTCTGTTGCCTATTACCTCTGAAAGTCCCCCCTCCCCTTCAGCCTTTGCTCAGAGAGTCCATATTTCTGATCAGTAGCAGATGGAAGAAAATGACTAAACTTACACATAAGGACCAGATCCTGCAGTCCTAGCTCCTTTCTTATTCTGGCAGTTTTCCCATTGACTTCAGTGCCAGAGTAATAAACGTAGAAGGACAGCTGGATCTGTAGCAAAGATATTATTGTTAGCTTCCTCTATGTTTCTCAGAATATTTTTCACAGACTGATTACTGAGACGTAGGGAAGAATATTTTCCCTACCCAATTTCTTGTTTGTATTCACTATGCCTAATGAGATTCCACTGTGCCAAAGTAATGCATTTTAAATTTAACATTCAAATTGTAATTCACAGTAGCTATGTTGCAAAGAGGGCAACACCATCCGAAAGACTTGACATTGGTCTGATACAGGTCTGATACAGCCTCTTTCCTGGGGTTATCTGTGGGATCATGGGTAAATATTTTAACTATTTTGCCCTTCTGCTTCAAGATAATAATTAATGCTTTTCAAATATTTTTTGACTATCTGGGTAAAATGAACTTTGCAGGTAGTAAGTAGTGTTGTGAATACCATAAAGCATACATAGATCACATTGGCCACCCGATGGAATGTAATTTACATTAAAGAACAATCACAGTGAATCATTCCATGTGGACTTGCCTACTTTAAAAAGAGCGGATTTGTTTCCAGGGTCTAATAAACAATTCAAGTGAGTCATTATTTTAACATTGTATACCTTTCCTGTTTATAAGCAGTAGCGAGAACAATCTGGAAATTATTTCAGAAGGCATTTTCATTTTTGCAAATCATACTCTCGGACTTAGTCTTCTATAACATGCTCTCTCCTTACACTGCAGATAGTTTGGGGATTTGGGTTTTCTTTTACATTTCATTCTAAACTCTTGGGGACAGAAATCTTGTTAAATTTCTGCATGGAAATAAGGAATGACAGCATATCCTTAACAAATATGCATTTGCTAAGTATAAGTCATCGCAATTCCAGTAAACTCCGTAGAAGAAGGATGATCCCATGGTTAGGTTATTCGGGCAGAGTTTCCTTCTCTGTCCATATGTTTCCTGCATGACTTTGAACATCTAAGCCTCATCCTACTTCCCTTTTACTTACTTAAAGCATCTAATTTTCTAGGGTCTCTCTGCTACTGATAGAGAAAAATAGGCACCTCCGATGTGCCTTACCCGTTGTCTGTATCCACCCTTGAGATGGGATGGGATTGAGCAGGACTCAGCTGTTTGATTTTGATAGGTGCCTAACCACCTTTGTGAGCCTGGTCTTTATTTTCTTTGTGTATCTTCTTCATTTTTAAAATAGAAATAATTTTAATACTCTCCTAAGATCATCTTCGTGCTGACACCTAAAGAAATTATTAATAATGTATCAGTGAACTGAAACCAATGAAGTGTGGGAAGACCAGTCAACAGCTTCTTAACACGGCTCTTAAAACTGGTAAACAAGACAGAGGGTTTCAACATGGATATAGTAGTGGCAAGAATTTAGCACCCACAGTTTGAGAGCATGGGAAAGATCTAGCAAAATAAAATGCACTATGCCTTGCTGGTTTGGGCATAGCTGATGTAGACTGGAGGTAAATAAAATAGCTTGACTGAGGTCCAAGCATTTCTCCAAGAGGCAAAATAAGAGGTTTACTCACTGTAATAGTGTCAGTGCTCTTGTGTAGATTACCCCAGACCTATTCACAAGTATGTAATTTTATTTTGCTCTAAAGCCAAAGTTTCCCTCATAGGCTTTTTTCATAAATTTATTGAACTGGTTTCACAATCAGAAGTACATGGAGTTTTTCTAAGTGCTCACGGTATTATTCATTGTTATGATTCACCATTTGTATATAGTGTCATGTGTACGCATGGTTTCCACCGCAGTGTGTGCAGATGCACTCATTGGTCTGCAGTTTTTCAAATGACAGCCCCCTGAAATCCAGAGTTTCAATCCCTAGAGAGTAGAAATGCTTGTGAGAGGTAGAAATAAGAGCGGATAACAAAAAGAAAGTTGGTTTAATATTAGCCTAAATAGGAGCAATCAGATAGTAGGTAAGTAGTGAGGAGGTAAAGGCAATTTAGCATGGGTCGGTAGATTGTAATAAAACAATGAGGTGAAGCTAAGCAAAAGAAAATTTAGGTTGAAAACCTGGGAACTTTTCCTGACAGTGAGCTTTATCACACTAGAAATAGTCTTCTGGGAAAGTCAATGGAAATAGTGTCAGGCGAACCAATTTGTTACAGAATGGAAAAGCTTTGAGTACGGGGAGAAATCTTCCACTAGAAATAGACAAGTGGGTTTACATACTATTTCCTTTCTTCACTATGCAGCTGAGTGATATCTGAGAATTAGGAAAAAATATAAATTAGGAGGGAGAGATACAGGTTTGATCCCAGACTTGCTACAGATTTTCTGTGAGAACTCTATTAAATCACGAAAGTTCTCATTTAGAGCTGACTGGGAAACGAATTTCACTAGTATGTAGAATGTCAAGGTTCAGGAAGAAAAAAAAAAATGTCCTTAACCAGGATGAACTTTGGCATATTGCACCGCAATGAAATTCTGTGGGAATAAGAAAGGCAATGACCTCCCATTCCCTTGGTACTGCTCAGGTCCCTGGCTGTTCACTTGGCAAACATCTAGAGTCAGAGCAGAGGCATCCTTCCAGCAGGTGTAATGGTGCAATTTGTGCTTACAGTGTCTCCTCTACGACAATCCGGGTAAAGCACAAATGAAAACATGTGCCCACAGGGTTAGGTGTTCAGTCTAGTCTCTCCTTGCTCTGCAACAGCTCCTCTGCCTGACTGGGCTGACCCAGAGCAAGCTCTTCCTCAGTACTGCCGCCGGGAAGGCTGCTTCAGATTTCACAGTGGAGGCTGGTTGGGGCTTTGCTGGCTGCTGAGAGAGGAGGGAGAGCAGCAGCGTTTACATTTGCAGCTTTGCTCCCTTCTGCCTTCGTGCCACTGGGAACTCCGTATCCACAGCAGCTGCCAGGATAAGGATAACTGCAGCGTTGGATCTCTCCCTGAGCTCCTTTGTGGAACAACGTACAGTTGTCATACAGAAAACCCACGCCGTGATCTACTTCTTTGGTAAATGAAGATCCAACACATTTCTCCATTACTTGCGCTGTCACAGTTGCTGGGTTTTCGCTGCCTTATGGGCAATCTGTGAAATGGATGCTCCTCACAGCCCGCAGTCACTTGCACAACAAACAGCCACTAAACATTTTGCTGCCTTAAGCAACCAGGGTTTGGCTGATATGTGTGAACTGGCTCTGGCTGCTTGTTCCTCCATTTGCTGTTCCAAGCTATTCGGGTTCCTTGTTCACTGCTCTGTTTGCTGCCTGAGCTGTCTCTTAACAGAGCCTCAGGATGAAGCAGGTGTGAGGAGGAGGAACAAAGAAACCGATAGTTCTTAGAATTCGACTAACCCTCCAGTCTCCTCCTAGGCAATGGCATTTTTGAACATACAATTTTAATTTTCCTTCCCAAGGATTTTTCTCTGACTGCCTGCCTGCACTTTCTTTCCCCATCAATCACTGCCCTAACAGAATCAACTGCTTTAACTGGTCTGTGCTGCCGTTGCAGGCAACCCGCAGTGGGAGCGTCACTATCAGTGACTGTGTCTCTGTAACATGAATTATTTTATACCTTGGAAATGGCACAGACCTGCTCAGTTTTCAACACCAAGTCCTATGGCTTATTTGGCTTAATATAAATACATTGCTAGAGTGCCAAATTTCTCTAAGACAATCCCCTACAACTGGAAATCAGTAAGATATGAAGAGATGCATAGTTATCTATATAATGTAATCTCCTGCTTGTTACTCATAAGATCTTAATAATAGCTGTGCCCAGAACTCTCATGCAAAGAGGTGATACTGCATTTGGGGATGTGTTCAGATGACATAAGAGACAGTCTCTGTCTGTCTTAAGTAGGCAGGACAAAGAATGGAAGAAGTGTTTGCTGGTGCAAAGGTGAGTGACAACACAGTAAGTGACAGAATATTTGACTTGGGAAACGGTTAAATCTTATCTCAGTGCTTTTACAACAAGTCCTTCTTCTGCTCCAGTCTCATTCTAGTATTTCATTCAGCTGTGTTCAAGCAGGATTTATATATGCATAATATATATAGCTGCCAGCAACAAAGGTGACCTGCAAGAGGAATTCTTACTATCTTACTGTAGTGAGCTATATCTGTAAAGTAACTCTGAAATTAAATCTGTAAATGACTACCTAAAGCTCTCTGTTACCTTCCAGTTTGGCTGATACTTGGCAAAGAAGTTTTTATTCATGTCTGTTAATTTTTGGACTGCAGATAATGCTGATAAAACAAGCAGATGTTAGGAGATGACTGGACACACATATTAAAAGTTTTGATCTGTTGCACTGACAACTTGTATATGGGCCCGGTTTTTCTTGATGAGCCACAGCACTGCTAATCAGTCGTTACAAGGTGCTACAAGCCATCCTTCTTTTAGTAGTGGCAGCAGACGCTTGACTCCCTGTGTATAAAAGTGTCTTCAACCACAGCTACAGTCAAGATCTGAGTATACCAAAGTACTCCTGTCTTAAGCATCTGCAGAAATGGACTTCAACAGAAAACATCAAGGAACGGTGGTATGGGCCTTGAATGTGAATGTCCCCTGCAACTCCAGGCTATTAAATAACAGACTGAGGCAGGAACTGCGATTAACTAAAGCAGAACTTGGTGCATTGCCATAATGTAGTAGAGGTCACTTCCATGTAGTGAGAAGGATGGCTTTTGCTCTGAGTTGGTACAGCTCACCAGGATACATGGTAAATGGGGTGTGCAGTGTCAAACAGAATCCTCTTTTCAGACAGCTGAATAGCGACAGTGTCAACGCACTATTCCAAACATACCACCTCCAGGATTTCTGTAAGGAATGTACTATCCAATGAAATTTCATTGGCAAAGCCATATATTTTGAGTCTACTAACCCATCTTCCTGTTCAACATTTCCTGGTGTGCTGGGTGTTTCAATTAACTTTTACTGCAAGCAAGCTGAAGCAAAATACAACCTAAGTTCTCCATCCTCTTCTTAACTGCAAGCACAGATAATTGCAATTCATTGTAGAACACGTATGTAAGCCTCTGCAGAATAGAAGCCAAAGTAAAGAGTTCAGTCTAGGTACCTCATTAAAAACTTCTTAAACAAGAAGTAAAACATAACCAGTTTAATTTCTCTTTTCTTTGGATTCATGCAAATTAGCTTGAATAATTTCCAAATTTTAATTCTCACCAATAGGTGGCACCAACATTTTCTGCTTTCTTCATGACACATTTCCAGTAGCTAGATTTAACGTCTACCCCGGTTCTAAATTATCTGTTAAATCATGATGAGTTCTGTTCTGTTCTTTTTCCTGCAGATTGTGGCTGATCACTACACAGTGGTACATGTTTTGTTCTCTAAGCATTTCACAAACTTTGTGTGGGATGTTTTACTAGATACATTACCAATAATTCAGACTGCTGTTCTCTTTCATGTTGTGGGAGTCATTTTAACAGTGCTTTATTGGAGTCTGGGTAATGGGTGGGGGTTTTTTATGTTTGATGGCTTTCTTCAGCCTTTCACACAAAAATGTTACTGTATGTAGCAACTTTTTTAAAAAATGATCTTTCCTTTCCCTCTGTACAGGTAATAAAAAATTGAAAAGTAGACTTGTAAAAAAAGTCAAGCAGTATTTTTTCCTGCTTCGTGATTGTATGATTGCAGCCTTTGCAGCCAGGATTCTACTGAAAGTAATTTAATAGCTATTCCCTGAAAAGTTTCAATCGTGTGAATTTTATAGTTCTTTTGGAGAGTATGGTACTAAAACTCTCGTCATAGAAAAAGTCACTGTAACCAAAAGCAAGCACAGCTGCAGCAAACTCAATTAATTGATTCAGAGAATATTCACTGCCCTTTTTTGGATGGAGGATCCTTATTCCCAACAGACAGATCCACTACAAGTAACCAGTAACTCTGCACTAGAGTCCAATATTTTTGTTTGCAAATTGTAATTTGCCTGTTCCAGATGAATTCTCAATGACCAAAAGACTTCAATTTCCCAATTGAGATTCACAAACAAGAATGGTTTTTTAGTCTTTTCTTTTGAAGCTACAATCATCATTACATGAATGTGTTTTCAGGATTGTAATAGTCATTCTGTGAATCATAATCCCCAGCTTTATAACTGTCATATTTTTGAGGATGTCAGGTTTGATTCACAGGCTATTTCCTGTCCACCTGAATTCATGGCACTTCTGGTCAGGAAACAAGAATGCTGTTTCATCTAAAATTTGAAGTTTAAAGCCTGCCCACATACCTTCCCATATGCACAAATCATTTCAAAGTTGTCGTGGTTTGGGCGGGACTGGCCACCCACAGATGCTCTCCCCCACCTCTCTCTTCAAGGAGAGGAGGCAGAGAGAAAAAGAGACTTATGAGTTTAGAAGGAACTAAACTAATTTAATGAAATATTCATAATAAAATAATTAAAAGAAAATAATAAAATATATACAAAACTATATCAAGCTCCCAGGATGATGATCACGTCACCGTCAGGCACTGGGGAAGTCCCAGACTGGACTCCGTGATGGACAGGAACTGGATTCTGGATCTGGATTCAGGATCGGGATCAAAGGCAGATGAACAGGCAGAGTCCTCCTCAGACACCGGCCATTGAAGAAAGAGGCTGACCCTTTGATCCCTCAGCTTTTATATTGAGCATGAGGCAGATGGGATGGAATACCCTGTTGGTCAGTTTTGGGTCACCTGTCCTGTCCGCTCCTCCCCACAGGTGTGACCCCTCTGCACTTCTCCGCTTCCGACCCTCCAACGAGGCAAATAACAAAGTTGGCTGCCCTTGGTAGTTGCAGCAATAAGTATAAGCAAGGGCCTCTCTGCATCCCATTCCTTGGCATCAACTATAAACATGGGTCTTATCACTCTGAGAGTGAACAGTTTTCTGCACAACATGGTGTTAATTTCAGCAGTGAGAAGAGGTTTAGCTAAAAAGTAAAGTTACTGAACAAAATTAGTCCTGTTCTATCTCAAACTGGGACAAAAGTGTTTATTCAGTTTGCTGTTCTGAGGAACATTGTGAAAACAGAACCTATCTCCCGGATGACTGCCAAGATTAATGAAAGTTTGAGCATCCAAGTGCCAATTACATAGACGTTAGTCTCCTCCTAACATAATTTATACACCTGATTTGTCATCTTTATGTCTTGCTTTTTCATGAATCAAACCAAACATCTTTAGTGACTCTGTACCACCTTGTTACATTCTGAATATTCACTTCCCCAAGCCTCATATTCACAGACTTGTCAGGTGCTTGGAGTCATTTCTCCAACTGAGAGCCATGTTTGCATATACAGCACGAGCACACGAGCTGAAGAAACTCCTAAGACACTGTTGTGGTTTAACCCTAACCAGCATCTAGGACCACGCAGCCGCTTGTGCAGTTCTCCCTCTTTCCCCCCAGATGGGTGGGGAGAAGAGGGAGAAAAGGAGGGGAAAGGAAAGGAAAAAACCCTCATGGGTTGAGATAAAGACAGTTTAATAGAACGATAACAGAAAAAGGAAAATAACAGTAATAATAATAGTAAAAGAATATACAAGATAAAGTAATGCAACACAAGTCGCTCTCACTGCCTGGTGAATTGGTTACCCAGCCTGTCCTGCGCAGTGATTGTGGACCCTTGCCCCCCAGCCAACCCCCATTTATATACTGAGCATGACATCTCTGGTACAGAATATTCCATTGGCCATTCCATTGTTCTATCTATGCTCCTTCTCAGCTTCCTATGGAAGCTGAAAAAAGTCCTTGAATAGTATAAACATTACCTAGCAACAATTAATACAATATGCATTATGGACATTCCTTTCACACCAAATAAGAAACACGGCAACCACTAGAAAGAAAATTAACTCTATCCCAGCTGAAAGCAGGACAGACACAAAAAATTAACCAGCAATATCCTTTACATCTCTGGTAAACTTGTGGTCAAGTTTTGTTCACGCCATACTATTCAACAGGTTTCTCTAAAATCCATTGGCAACATCTGAAAATGCCCTTTGACTTGAATGTAATTTCTTGAATTTCTCTAATGACTTCAGTGATGTGGCTATGCCCTAAAATGGGAGACATTACCTTATCCAAACTTTTCAGGAAACTTGATGCATTTAAAATTGTCATTATCCCACTCCTTAAATGATTTAATGTTTTGCTGGCCTTTACGAAGCCTTAATTAACCTCTCCTTTTTTATGCTGAACATTCTGGACCTTTCCATTTCTCTACAACTGAATGATTCCAAAACACACACCGATGGCTGAAACTTGTTTAATTTGGGTTTTAAGGTATCCACCCTGTATTGCAAAAGTAGCCTGTGTGATGCAATATTGTTTTCAGCAGCAGACATTGTAAAACAAGTATTGAGTAATCCGAATGTATCTTTATCCTTGTATGTGCTTAGCAACCTTACAGGTCTGAATGACAAGAAGTATTTGCCCTTGGACAGTAATTTAGCAAGACACCAAACAGTCAGGAGGAAAAATAAAAAGGTTGCTTATATTTCGCAAGTAACAGAGAGTGAATATAGAACCTCACAGTCACATTGTTTTATATTAGGGCAGCATTTAAAACCTTTCACTTTTAGACCTGGGCAGATGCTCTAGGGAGGTCTGGAAGCAGCACAAGAAACTTTCTGGTTTTGCATCCTATGGAGTAGCTGTCAGAAGAACAGCTGTACAGGCACAAGATGTTTCTTGACCTCGCTATTAACATTAAACAGATATTGTTCAAGAATGATTAGATAAATAAAATAAAACAAAACAAAACAAAGCAAAATTAAGAAAATAAGTAAATGCTACTTAATATGCTTCAATATGCTTCTCAAATGCTTCATAAAAAAAAGTGTGATGAAATGGTACAGAAATCTAAGGGGATCAGATTAAGACTTGTCCAAGTAGTGATGCTTTCCAAAAAAAAATCCATGAGAAAAAGGCTTATTAACATCCCTCAAGTCCCACACTGTGCACCCAGAGTCCAATAAGAAGATATCATGCAGTTAATATACATAGTCCATATAGGAAGTAGATCACAGCAACACCTACCTGTAGCTATCTAATTGTAGTCATGCTATAGTTAGCGTTGAGATGACTATGTTTAGGGATTTTACATACTAGAGAGCAAAGAGTAAGAAGGCACTCTCCTGCACAGGGTTTGCATGTCCCTTACTGAGTAGCACAACCTGAGTCTCCCTCTGCTGTTGGGCACCCAAAAATGGTTAGTCAAAGGAGTTATGACTAGATTTAACTGACCTCAGTGGTTTGAGGAGGTACCTGAAGTTAAGAATTATTGCTGACCTCGTTCCTGCCGGCTGCCTTGCACTTAGTCTCTATTCAGACTGCAGGCAACTCCCACCCTCTCACAGCAAGCAACGTTAAGAAGGACTCTGAATTGTCTGTCCATTAATTTTGTGGGACACATGAGGTCTTCTGGGTCAGGCACAGAGCAGTTATGGAGCAGACACACTACAGAGCAGGAAAACTCAGGTTTCCAAATGCATATTCCCTGCCCAGTCTCACGATTACTACAAAAGGTAAGGACTAGCAAGGGCTGGCATCTCCCATCTCAAGCTCACACACAGGGTCATGTCTGCCTTCCAGGATAAATGTAACTGTTGGGCACAGGCTTCCCAGCTCACCCTGACTCACGCTCCTCTGTGCTCAGAAAAAAGAGAGTTTTTAAAAGAATTAAGCACACAGAGATGCAGTTTGGCACTTGGTAGGAAGAAAGTATTGCTGAAATTAGGTTCATACCGAATTTTGGAAGACAAATGCCTCTAAAAATCTGCTCCCTATGGCTAAATAGAGCAGGGTTCACGTAATCCATCTCTTCTGACTCTCATCATCTAGTCTAGGTGTCTATGCTGGAACTAGTGACTTTAGGCTCAATAGAGGAAAATAGATGTTTTTAAAGAGTGAGTCATCCGACCTATTTTAGATATCATTGTTAGGAAGAGACAAATGAAGGTCTGGAAGTGCCTGATTTTTTCCATTGATTCTTAAAGAAATCCAGATAACTAGATCAGAAACTATCCATGTAGGTGAATCTGACCTTTTGTATCCTGGAGCGCCCACTGCTAAGTTGCAATTCACATTATCCAATTCAGGCAGTGACTGATAATGTGATGCTAACATTTTTAGCTTAACTAATAATCTATGTAGAGGTGGTACAGCTGGTTGGGAAGGAACAAACAAGCAATTAAAGGAGTACATTTGTTTCCCCTGAATTCAGTCTGTGTGTGGTTTTATTTTTATGACTTTGTCAGAGAAGCAGCAGTCTTTGCTAACCTAAGTCTTACAGCAGACAGAAATTTCTGCATGAGGGAAGGCAGAAAAACATTACATCTAAGAAAGTTAGTTTCTGGGGGGAAGGGGAGGAATGACAGCTTTCTTTTTGACCAATAGTACATTTATTCGTGTAGGAATCCAATATCTAAATTTGGTTGCTGACAAACTAGTCCTTCTCAAGTAAATGCCTAAATTTTCATTAAATTCAGTTGAGTGAGATAAGCTTGCTGAAGACATACATAACTTAGGTACCTCCTTCTCTCCACTGACTGTAGCAACCCCTCAAGGTGATCTACCTAAGTCAGATGTCAATCCACCAGGGAGCGAAGAAGCCAATAGGAGTTCCTGGGGCCATCCGCTCAGAGTAAGTTTCCATCACCACGTCTTCTCTTCTAGCGACGGACAGGGTTAGCTCACTCCTTGGCTAATCTGGATGGCACTAGCACTTTTGCATGAGACACTAGTGCATATCTATCCCTACATCTGAGCAAGTACAGGTGACTTAATTAAGCACCAGTGAATTTGTCAGGCTAAGGGAGTTTCTTTGGGAATATAAGATCCTAAAGCACCAGAAAACAGCAGACTGGACCCTTGTTTGGATCTTCAGACTGTTTTACATGGCTCAGATCTCACCAGATATGATCACGATGTTCATTACGATGCTTCAGTATAGGTCACAACTTGAGCTGTTGTTTCCAAGGGTCTGTTATATCCAGACTGCGCAATGAACTCTCAGCTGTACATATATTATTCTCTCATTTTATGTTTTTTTCAAGCATTTCAGTTCATTGTTTTTAGATTACATTATTGCATTAGCTCATGTGGGCCTGCAATTTCTCTGTTCTCAAAAAAGCTTGAAAACCACAAATGCAACTGCTTTAGTTTTTATTAATGTTGCATTAATATATGTGAGGATATTCTTGTAACATCAGCTCTATCACAGGTATCCCATATTTGAGAAACTGCATCTTAGACTACTTTGATATCGCTTTCCCTTGTCCATCTTTGTTTTCAGCAATACAGGGTGAAATTAAATGTATTCATATCTTAAGTTCCTAAAAATTAAAGTCATCTTTGCATAGAATCTAAAGTAGTGATATCTTGGCTGGCTGCCCAAATATTTAATCCATACAGAAGTTTTATTATTGATGCAGCATTGTTGCTAAAGATAGAAAGTCAGCTGCAGTCATCATATACACTCTAAAAATGGTCTGACACAAACCTTTACATATCCTAGATTTCTCTAACAAATGTTTCATTGGGTGTCAGGTTGCTGTTGTACTACTTCAAGTAATGTAACAGGAAGTAAGGAGATGGAAACTTGTGAAATCTATCCTCCAATTTCTTCCACTGGAAAGAGTATTAAAGAATACTTTAGGAATACTCTGCCTGGTCACATTTACCAAAATCTGTCTTTTTTCATTTATATGCTGGTCTTAACTATGTACTTCATCTATATCCTGGTCTTAAGTATTTGCTGAGAATACCCCTAGGTAATTTGTTTTCCCCTCCTAGGCTGTTTGTGAGTAACTCAAACTTTATCAAGTATTCACTACTCAAAGTTTTAGTCTAAGAACTGGTTTAATTCATCAGACTGCCTGTGTTAAACTGCTGTCAAACTGTTTCCAATTCCTCCTGAGCTGAGCCTGGTATGTTGCTTACTGTATTTCCAACAGGGCATTTAGTTATGATATGAAAAAGTCTTGAAGGGAAGGCTCCATCATTTCCCTCGATAGCCTACTTGAACAGCATTCGTACCCTTCACAGTTAAAAATGTGTGCTTTATTTCTAATTTGTACTGTATGGCTTCATCTTCCAGCTGTTGGTTCTTATTATGGCATCTGGGGCTTGTCTTTAAGCTGGTATACGTGACTTAATGACTTACCCATGTGTGACATCGCCATTTGTTTAGCTCCTGCATACTGTCAGCTCTTAACGAAGCATTAACCTCAATTGGATGTGGTATGGGGAGCAAGGGTGCAGTGAACTGAGATTGTTTCCACCTCCTTTTAGTACTGTCTGTGGAAGCTCGTCTTTGAGCTGCATTTGCAGTTGGCAGCCCACACATTCAGGGCAGGGCTGGATCCACTCCCTCTGTCTTCCAGGTTCGCTCTCTTCCTTAAGAAAACGCTATCAGTAACCTCTAAACATGGAGGTGAAAGTCAAAAGGCATAGCTGCTTTTACACAGCCACTTTCAGTCTGGCTTGTGCCTGTGGTGGCACACGGAGAGCCTGCTGTGTGCAGGCACACCTGGAGGGTTTGCAGAGCTTTGCGTACAAAATGTCACCTGCTCCATTTCCATAACTCTGACTTCTATGAGCAATGACTCATGCCAGCCAGCCTGTGCTAGACTAAGGGGTTTAAAAAGCAGCACTATTCATCTACCACTGTGTTACTGATAAGTGTGAAAGATTTTTTTAAAAAAGACGTGTGGCAAATGTAAAAATAAGTACTCCTTGGTCCAGCTGCCTTTGAACCCCCAGATAAGGCACGTACTATGGAAAGCAGTGAAAGTGAAGTTTCCGTTCCACCCACCCTTGTGCAATTCACCTGTTCAGATGAGAGATTTAAGTATTCCTGGAGACATTCTTAATTGCTTACGATAGCAATGTAATTGCTTACAGAGGAAGAATGAAAGATGGAAAAAACAGAAAAGTTCTTTTGAAAATGTTGATGTGTTTAAATGACATGGGATAATCCAAGGTTAATTTAAGTAGAGACAAGAGCATCAGGAAGACTTAGAGAGCATTAAATTATATTCAAGTAGGGGTTAGCATTAGGAATCAAAGTAATGGCTAGGATAGCTAGGGTAGTGTACTGGATTTATATTTGGCTTATATGTAGAAATTTTATACTTGAAAAACGTACAGTTTTTACAGAGAACGACAAATGTTATTACCACCATTATATTTTGGGGAAACTACAGACTCATAAACTAAGACTGTATGAATTATATGCAAAAGAACAAAGAGAACTGCTAACAGAACTAGGTCTCTTGACTCCCACACTGTGTTTTTTCCATTGAACCTTATTGAATGAAGGCTAAATCACAACCATAATTTTTAAGGAATTATTTTATTTTTGTCTTTATCAGATATTGCCCTTTCTATCTTTTGCATAAACGGAAAAGAGTAAGCCTTTCTTTGCTGGGTATATCTTTTTTTCCACAAAGCTTTAGGAAATTAATTTAAAGTAGTTAGAAGTGGTAAGGGACCTGGTAAAGGTCCTGTGAGTGGTTCATACTTCTGGAATATTTTAAAATTTGAGTTCTAAGTTTCAACTAAGGCAATGATATAATAAAGAGGGAATCCAGAGTGGTCTGTATGTTAAGAAGAGATGCTGAGCGTTTCTAATGTGCACATAGATAGCCTTGCTGCCCTGAGCAATGGGATTACGTTGCATTAAGATGGCACCTGTCCATTGACTCGCCTTGCAGATTATATATTAGCTCCTCAGACTGCCAGCTTTTGGTTCGGCTTTTTTTTTGTGGCTTTCAGTTCTGTCTGATTATAGCCTGAGCTTCAGCTGTCCCAGAGCTGCCTCTCCCAAACTTTACATTTGTGTCTGAGAGCTACCATTCCCTCTCACCAGCTGCTTGCCCCACCTAATAGTTCCTCTTTGTTTCATGCTTGCTCCTTTTGTCTATGCATACATTAATGCATGTAATATTAGAATAGACTTGTAATGCTTCAGACCAGAAGCAAGGCATCCTAATTTTGAACCTCTTATATCCATAACTTGTCTTTTCCTTGGCACTAACAGAATCTAGTTTAATTTTCTGTCATGCTGCAAAGAAAGGGCAATTTTTTAAAGCCTCTGTGGAACTGTTTCTTTTCTCTGCGGAGCCTTTCATGATGTACCTATCTCAGCATGGTACAGATTTCAGTGAAGTTCATTTCCCCCCCGCCCACTGTTGTGCAAGCATTGGGAGCCAGGGATAGGCATATTTTATAAATTAAAAAGAAATCAGTCAGTACATTGAAGCAATTAGTGTAAATGAGTTCAACAGACAAACAGGCAGACAGAGTTCGCTGTGCTGTTTGTCTTTTCCTGCCCCCACAGCCTTAAGTGTAGTACAAGAGCTAAATGAACAGAGTGAAAAATGACCACATATCATAGGCCAGGTTCCAGCCCCAGTGACAGAGTTGTAAATCCAGAATAAGACCATAAAACCTGCCATCCTGGATGAACGTGAAAGTCCTTTTAGTCCTTTTAGCACAGTCCTGGACAACAGTGGGCAAAAGCAGAGGCCCAGTACAAGACTAAGGCAGATAAAGTGATATTTCTTCTGCCATAACCTGTGAACTGGAGGCTAATTTAATGAAGACAAAGATTGTAGTTAATGATAGAGTTTAATAGCCACAAATAGACCTCTCCTCCATGATCTAATCTCTTCTTAAATCTGTGTATGTTTTGGAGCCCTGCAACGTCCCAGTGCAGTGAACTTTATAACTTTTAATATGTTTTAAGTGAAAAAGCTCTTGTTTTCAACCAACTGCCTGCGCATTTCACTGGATGTCCCTTCTCGTATTGCAAAAAACAGTGACTGCACTTTCCTGTTTGCTGTTTTTGTGCCATTTGTAATTTTATGGTAATTTCACTGATGTCACTGGAGGCCCTTTCAACTGACATTGCTGTATGGCAAGGTCAGACTTGTTTTTAAGGAATCTGATTAATTCAAAAGTCCAGCTGCTACCTTTGTCAGGATAGTATCCCTAAACATCACTGTTTGCAAAATGAAAGCCCTTAGGAGCATGCAACGTGCAGGAAGAAGGAAAGGAGGTTAGGGGTATATAACCTGGGAGGTGCTCGGAGACACTATGCATTTCAAACACACCACTCTTCAAGACATCCAGATGGCACAAAGCGAGAAGTCTGTTCCACAAGTACAGCCAGGACCAGAGGTGCATGCAGGTCTGTAGAATTTGCAGCAATCCTTAAGGGCCTGGTAGGTTTCTACTTTCCAGAAGCTGGGAGTGAAGTTGTGCCTGACCCCCGGAGATCATGGCAACTGCCGCCCTGCTGCCACCGCACTAGTCTTTGCAGTCCTCAGAAAGCACAACTATCCTGTCCTGGCCCTACAGGATGCTCTAGGTCACTTGCATTTGTGGTTAGACTAAATCCACATTTAGGATTGCTCCAGACTGAGGAAGCCTGCGTTTTCCAATGCATATTCAAAAGGCCATGTAGTATGACCAGCATTACCATATTCTTATGCTCTGACGCTGTGTCTCTACCTCTTCATGTACACAGTTCTTCACATATTACCAGACAAGCTTCACACACAGCCATTGTTGCCCAGAGGTCTGACCCCAAGGAAACAAGCTTGTTTCCAGGAGGAGAACCATACATTTCTCGCTATATCATCAGAGTGCACATGGCATCTTAGCTTTGATGCAGCACCTGTGTGATGACCACTAGCTACCTTGTTGTTCTAGGCATTTTGTAAATGTTAGATTAGGGCTAGATTAGGATTAAGATTTAAAAAATAAAAAAAAGAAAGAAAGAAAGAAAGAAACACCACGACCACAAAGAAAAATATCGAGTCTTCAAGGCTGAGGTTGACAACTTCCAGCTGCAGTCAAGGGAAAGAAGAGCACCTTCCAGTCTCCAACTCTAAGGATATGTTCAAAGTCTGGGGCAGCACACTATTATCATGTGACTTATTGCAGGCTGTCCAGCATTCCAAAAAGGACCTCCAACAGTCAAAGTCCTATGCACCAACCTGTTGAGGATGACCTCCCATCAACAGCAAGAGAATTTTCCCTACAGGAAAACCACTGGACTCACCCCTTCACATTCACCAGCTGGTGCAGTATTTCCAGTTGTGAAAACTTTCTACTGGTAACATCCAAGTGGACCCATCGAACAGCTGAGCTTTGTTCCTTCTGTTCCAACACTACTTACCAAGAATATTAGCCAGAAGTCCCAGGGCTGACTTCCAGTAGCCAAATCATCTCATCTTCTGTGGTGTTCCTTGTGCTGTCCAGTCTTTGCTGCAGCAATCTCCCAGACGTCTCTCAACTACTACCCTGAATAGCTGACTATTCTGTATAGCTATGCAAACGTTTAGAAGAAATCAGCCTCCTGGGCTATACGCTGTAGAAGCTGATGCCAGAACCATCAGCTCCCCTTCAACAGCAGGTGATGATAAGCAAGATATGAGTGAGTCTATGGGTATTCCCAAAAACAAAGATGGAGGCACTCACAGTGGAGCATCTCTTAACAGGATATAGATGGAGAATGTTGAGGCAGTAAATGTATACACAAGAATAGATACACATCCTCAATATTATACTAAACTCTTTTCTTTTAGCAGACCTTTGGTTATGAATATGACATGGCTATGTGATTTAACAACCTTCAGTTCACTGCACTTGCAACATATTCACAGGGATTAGAATATATAGGCAAATATATTCAGCCCAGAAGCCTACTGTACCTCTTCACTCAGACAGAGAAGATGGACCACTGCACATAGGAGCAACAAGCTCTTCTCATGATTTCACAATGGAATAATTGCAAAATGGTCTCATGGGTATTTGCATGCTACCAGTTGAACACAGTGCTTAACCGCAGAACTGCCACAATGATGGACTCATCAGTGTTAAGCAGCATGGGTACAGACCAAAAGGAATCTCCTTTGAGAGGATGGTAGTCTCTTGCTTCTGTAAATGAAGTCTTGGAGACAGCTGTACTGCTTCTCCAGAACTGATATTAAATCCTCAAACAAGGATGTGAATGCATCCTTCTGCACCCACTACAGGTTACAAAAGCAAAATAACAGCATAGTCCTTGTGAAGACTGTTCAGAACCATCATGGTGCCCTGGGCACTTTTCAGCAGCTCAGGTGTACTTGTCAGGTATTGAAGTTTGCTTCTAGCACCAACCAGGACATCATAAAGCTTGACAGGAGCCACATACTTTGCACTGCATCAGTGCTGCTAGTGTTTTCCACTTGTCTTTTAGTAGAGAGAGACAGTGGAAGAGATCAGCAGCATGACATACTGACTTGTCCTAGCTATTCACGCTTCCAAACCAGTATTGGTAACTGCAGGCTGAGTTATTTCTCTTTCTTAATGCTATTGTCATAACATCTGCTTGCTTTAACATTATTTCAGATCATCTCTTCCCATTTTCTGAAGTCCCTTTTTTTGAATGTATGCTTAAGCTGTTAGTTCCCATTTTGGAGACAACATGATATAAGCTCTTAGTAGCTAACATAAACAGAGGTTGAGAAGAGCAGCAGGCAATTTCTTCCTCCACCCTGCCTAACTGCACATCAACATTACATTAAATAACCTTTCATCACTCATTTCTCAGCTAGAAGAAAGCAGAGGCAGTATTAGTGAGATACCCATCGTCCAGCTGATCCTTGGGCCTTGCTACTGTCTGGGAATCTACTTTGTAAGTTCTAAAAAATGGTTCATTTTTAAACCATTCAGGGAATATAATTCTGGTACATGGAAAAGAATGAGAAATAATAAAACAAAAAGACTACAAAATATTTAAATACATGAATATTATAGATGATTAATCAATATGTTCTCATCCAAAGGAAATGGGTCTATTGCCATGCAAAGAGTTAGGATTTGGGGCGTATCTTCTGCCCTTCTTGCAGAGAAATTCTTGAGACTGGTGTGAGAGTAAGGGAGGCGAAGTGCATGCATGTACGTGTGTGTCGGAGAGATTATTTTGTCTTTGATTCCTCCTTAACTCCACTAATCCAGCGTCTTCCCTTTTATCTGTCATGAAACTGTCTCTGAAGAGTTCAGTGCCTGAGAACAGACAGGTCAACAACTCTTTGGTTTAGTGCTTAATACATACAAATTGAATCAACACACCAGGAAATCCTAATTCCCAGTGAAAAAGTTTCCAAAAAACTGGCAGTTTCTTGTGCCCAGGATAACAGAGTGACAGATCTTCATCAGAGACAGTGACTCATAGCTAGGGCTTGAATTGTTGGGGATGGGATTATCTTATCTGTTAGCTGTATCAAGCTAAGAAAGATGGAGGTGCGACCCTGAATGTCTTATTGACTGCCAAAATAATTACATCATGGACCAAAAGTGGAGATGAAAAATACTTGCATCAATTTCTACTTTTAGTCAGTTTATGTGTTCTGGAAAAAAAGTCTGTACCTTGTATCAAAGGTCTCAGGCAAGTTTCTTACTTTACAGACTGACAGCTTCTGCCCTTTCAATGCAAAATATTTATTTTGATAAAATGTACTGCTGGTGGTGTTATTTTCTCATCCTCTCATTCAGCTATTTTTGTTGTTTAAATCCCTTCACAGGATACTTCATCCTGTGTACATTTTGTTCACTTTTAGAGTTATACAATGAAAGGTGACACAGTTAATGCTGCATTCTCCATGCACTCAGCTTTCTCCAGGGTGTTGGTCATTTCTAGTAGTGGACTGCTCATGTGGCTATGGCTAAACACCAGCATTTACGGAATCAGAATACAGATGACTGGTGATATTAAAAAAAAGAAAAAAATCAGAAGCAGAGAGTGCAACCATGGCTGTTCTCAATGGAGAAGGTGGACAAAATATGTGAGCTTGCACTAAGCCCTTAGGTCAGCAATTTCTCTACCGCGGTGAGCCAGACTGCATTTTTCTTTCTTAAACTAAAGAAAAATGTTATTGGCAGAACCGCAGTGTAAGCCAGGAAAGGCTGCCACTGTGGGACGTGATGAGAGTCCCAGCTCCCAACAATCTCAAGATCAGGAGGAGACAGGGTGCCAGCATCACCTCCTTGTGGCATTCCACCTCCATGTGAAGTACAGCGCCCAAGCTCACTGTGGTGGGATTCAGGGGCTGGATGCTGCTTACTCTCAGAGAGGCATTGCAGGATGCTGGGGATCCTCACTGCCCCTCTGCATGCTGGCTCTGCTGTGCACCCCTTGACATCTTCCCTCAAGCTGCTTTTGGTACTGCACGATAGACTAGCAAGTGCCTCACTAAGCAGGTAGGAAACCCACAATTTGCGATCCAAAGCAGACACAATTTCCTTATTGCATCAGGTCCATTCAAAAGTATTTTCTCCTCTCCCTTGAAGTCAAAGCAGAGACAGTTATCTACGAGGGGCTAAATCCTTCAGTTACAGCTCTCCTAAAAGTCATTAACCCTGCAACAGGGTTTAGATGTGGTTTGCAGTCCACCCCTTTTCCTCCCGTAGGAGTAGTGGTTGGGGCATTACTCAGAAAAACTGGAGGGGGAAAGATTTTAAGAAAGAAGTAGGAAAGAGTTTCCTCCTGGGAGAGGGTGGCATGGGAACTGGCAGGAGCACGAGGCCTCTGTGCAGGAGAGGTGATGAAAGAGAGAGTCTGCAAGTCGGTGGATAAGGAAAGCTCAAACTCAGAGAAAGCTGTTTGGCTGCTTTCAAAAGCAGACATGGGGGGGATTGCAGAAGAGAACAGGCAGGTCTGATATTTTGAGAGAAGGGCTGGGGACTCACTGGCTGCCACCCTGATTTCCTTGTGAACATCAGAAATGACTGTGTCCGCCTAATGATGTCTGAAATTATTTTTCAAGAGGGGAATGTCTGATTGCCCTTCCCAACACTTATTTTGAGCATCAGCTGCTGCTGCAGTAAAATATCAGCCATCCCTTTGGCTCCTATATAAAAAGAAGGAGAAAATGGGTTGAAGATTTAACCCTTTATTCTCCAGGAGTCCTCTGCACTTTGATCACCACATTTTTTTTATGTTTTCCTACTTTTCTTTTTCCTTTTGTGGTTTCTTCTCTTTCACCCAGAAAAATTCATCACACATCTAAATGTATGAAACTCTCTGCACATGCTGCTTTAAAGTTTTCTGTCTAATGAAGTTACAGTTTTAAAGCTGTGACTGACGGGTGACACTGCTTTGCCAGGTGTGGATCTGCACAGTGGGAAGACAAGTTGTCGACTGCTAGTGACAGACATAGAAAAAAGGAAGATGACCAAAACCACCAGAATATTACAAAGGATAGATATCCCCAGGCCATTCTTTGCATTGGAGTAGCAGGTTTTAGCTCTGAGGGAATGAATGGTTCTTCCCCTGAATGTTTCACAGTTAGATCTTCGCTATGGGGTAGTCCAACTCGACATTTCACCGTCTAAACTCACCTGTCTTCAGTGATGTTGTTTTACATATATCTGTTTACGTATGTATGTGTACATATATGTACTTGCAGACATCTTTTGTGAATAACTACTGTCCTGTCCAGTCTTTTAAAGAAAAAGAAATAAATATTACTGTAACTACTATACTAAAGATTCTGGCACACTGGCAGTGACCAAGTGTTTCACACTGAAGTGTTAACACTAGAACATTTCTTTGCTGTTGTAACTTGATGTCTGCCTTCCTCCTGTCACAGCTGGCCAGTACTAGTAGCTGACAGCCAGAGGGAAAAACAAGTACCTCTCTGCATGTGTGTTTGCTCCCCCCAGGGCTATAAATATTGTTTTACACAAGAGAAAAGTTCCAGCAGGAGGGGCCGATTCTGATAATCATTTTACAGTACAGAGCTCAGAAGGCTGGAGACACGGAAAGAGAAAGGGCATTATTTTCATTAGATCTGAGAAGAAGAATCAGAATGGCTGATACAAGTCAAATTAATTTTAGGATGGACTTTCAGAAAAAGCTTTCTGAGTAGTGAAGTCCATGAAAATATGAAACAGCTGTGTTTTGCGGATTGTTGTGTGGCTGATGCCATTTGAAATGTAACTGGACAAAGAGCTCAAGTACGTACTCTAGAAAACAATCATTTGGCACTGGGATGGAGTAAATGACTTAATAACATGTCTTTTTCCTTGTCTAATTTCTGTGGTTCCATGATTGATTAACAGTCTTCTGCCTGCTAATCTTTACATTCACTGTTATAAAATCCTGTGGCATAAAATTAATCTAAGTCTGACTTGAGTGCAATTAGGAGTGTGTGCAAGTAATGGCAGTGATGCAGCAGCAACTGGCTCTGAAATGTGAAAATGAAGCTTTAAGATAGAAAAGTGAAGCAAGGTTTTCTAAGAAGCTATTGGCAAGTTCTTTCTCCCTGCACTGCAATCAACATGGTTAGTACTCTGCACCTTCAGTTCTCGAAATCCTCTGTTCTAAATCCATGCTCCTGCAGACGTCCAGACACAGAAGAAACTTGGCTCCCTTGAGGAGATTCATTGACCTGATTGGGACTACTCCTGCGTAATGGTACACCCTTTCTGTCGTAAAGCTGGAAGACCTTGTACAGACATTAACTGTGCTGCTACAAATCACAGAGATGTGCCCAGTGAGTCAATGGCACAGCATGGCATAGAGCTCAGGTCTAGTAAATCAACTTTTTCCCTTCAGGAAGAAAATGCTTTAGGTGTTTTTACACAGTGTTTGAGAAGTTCCTTTTATTTCCAATGAAATTACAAGAAATCCAAAAACTTAAGCATCCACCCCAGAACCTGAGTTTGCAGACACTTGTCTAAATTAATTTTACTGGTGTAAGGAATATATGTGTGTTCATGTATATCGAGCCATGAGGTCTAGCAGAAACGATTTTATGCCAATAATCTACTAGTATACAGAATGTATACTAGGAAAGGCACAAGAGTCCAAAAACTGAAACTCTGCACTGCCAGTCTTTGAGAATTTTTTGGTAGAAAAGTAGAAACCTTAGTCTCTCTTCTGATTGTCTAGGTTTAAAATGATTTAAGACTATTATTTGCACTGATTTTAACACATGGCCAATACACACTGCTACCCAGATGGCTTCAGAAAAGGCTTTAGCTATCACAGCACCAGAAGCAAGGCTGAAACTTGAGTCTACTATTCCTTTATTGTGTCTTGTTTTCAGCTTAGTAGGAAAGCAAGCCGCCCTCTGCACGGCCTCCTCTCTGCCTGCCTGCTTGCAGCAGAACCCTGTTCACACCCACAGACTCACTGCGAAGGCTTCAGGGTTTAACAGGAGGCTTTCCTCAGTGGCCTCTGCTCAGTACAAACCATTTCACCTGAAGGCAGGGCTATGCCTAATAACGCCAAAAGGTCAGTTTAGCCACTGCCTTCATGCTTGCAGACAGTCTTTGTGCCTGCCAGTCACAGGCATGTCCTGTCCTTGCTAGGGGACAGAGCCATTTTGCAATTAGGGCTGTGAAGTACTGTTGATGAACAACTCCCATGGACATCGTGACAGTTGTTCAATAAAACAAAGACAAAACGAGATTTTTCTCACACTTTACAAGTATGAGTCTTACCTTTTGGAAGCTGGAACAATAAAAGATGTTGTCAGAGTCACCCACTGCCCTGGGCAGCAGCAAGTCAGAAATGACAGCTCTCATCCTGCCAGACCTCCTTTGAAAACAGATTGCACAACAGCACCAATAGCAATTATAATGAGAATAACAACACAGATATTTCTTTGTGCAACAGTAACAATTAAGGAAATCTTCAGCATTTTCTGCAGTGTCAGAACTCTTTGAGTTAGCAAGAAAAATTAGAATGGGTCCTCTGTGGAGGTCTCAGGAAAGAAACAAAAACCCCCAACCTCTAAGTGCCACAGCTATCAAATCTTCTCTTTTTTATTCTCTCTTAATGACAAGTTTTAACCCTAAGAAAAAAGGAAGAGAAGCTTTTACTTTCCATGTTACCTCACCCCAAATTATTTTTTGTTGTTGTTTGGATGACTTAAAATGCACTTCTATGATAAAAGGACTCTCCTTGGAAAGTCCCACTTGTAGCCAGTTTCCCATGGTAAGTCTGAAATATTTTTTATCATGCTCCCCTTTCAACTGCCCTAACTGCCCAATAAAAGGCCAAGATAATTAGATTCATTACTCTACCCTATTTATAAATTTTCACGGGAAACAATTACTGTCAGAAATAATGAATGTTTCATATTTACAAATTCATTGTTGTTCTTTTCCCTCCCCACCCTTTTCTTACGAGAGAAGACACATTTGCTTCGCTTATACGTAGAACTGGCTTTTCTTTCATAAAATCTGACCAGGTCTACAGTAGGCACATTTTCCAGCAAAACAGTATCAACTAAAGTTATTTTTATTTTAACCATTTTTTACATTGTCAAAAGCTTGGTGTAGATATGGTTACACTAGGATGGAAAGTGTTTTTGCCAGTATAAATTATTCCATTTGGGAACCAGTATTTTCTGTACCAGCAAAAGTACTTTTTTGTTCTTTTCTTTTCTTTCTGGCCAGTAGAAGCTGCACCCACACAAGGATGGCTTGCCAGGACAGTTATATTGGTAAACTTTTCCTCATGCTGACCTGGTCTCCAAAACAGCGTTGTATAAATAATAGAGGCAGGTGGGAGCAATCATAAGTGAATGCCAAAAAACTGCAGCTGAGTTCATTCTTATGTCAGAAGCACTGTGGTGGTGTGGTTCTGTCAAGGGTCAGCTATTTTGGGCCGGGTGGAGAAAACTGCAGAAGGAGATGACACACCGCTTAAATTCTGCCTTTGGAAATAACTTTACAGTTAAAGCTGCTTTGAAAAAGAGTAGGGCCAGATTATGGCCTGACTCCAATTCCCAGGTGGTCAGGACCAGAAGCTAGAAGAGATGAAACAAAAGGAGAAGCGCTCATGGGAGTAGCTGAATAAGAAGAGAGTCCTTTTTAGTCCAGCCAGGGAAGAACAGGAGATAAGTGTGGGATGCTGGCAGAGGGAGACAGGAGCTTAGGTGGGCTAGGCCGGTATGAACACACAGCTCTTTGAACACACGTTTCTGTACTGACTCCCAGTTTGCGTTGGATGAAAATCAAGGTATTGGCTACAATTTAAAAGCCATGGCTGGCTCCATTCCTGATGGTCTCCAGCACTGCCTCATCCTCTCTGGTTGTCTTTCACTGCAGTTTCACTACTGGTCCCAAAGGTTGTACTCCAGCGAGGAAATAGTATGTGGTCATCTTGGGAGAGGACTTTTTGTCTGGAATTTGCTAGTTTCTGTAGTATAGGAGCATGCAAAATGGATAATTTTTTTAGTTTACAATTTTTTCATGTCCTGTTAGTGTTCATTTTTGCATGTGTTTAATTCATGTGTATTGGCCATGGGGGTTAATTTTCAAGGGATGTGTCTGACATAGCCAGGGATGATCTCTGCTCTGAACCAACTTTTTTGAACTACACCAATTGTTAACAAATGTTTCTCTGAGCAGCTGTAAGGCACCTGGATATTATGATGAATGTCACAGTCTAACCAAACTAAATAATGCCTATACAGTACATAACCGATAGCCTGAGTATCTACTGCTGGTTATGACATTTGTAAACATATCCATTGCTTTTCATAAATAAAGGATGTTGTAAATATTTAGATACTGTCCTTCTCTGTATGAAAGAATAGAAAGCAAAGTGTATACTGGAAATGCCAGGGTAGCCTTATATGAAATGGAAATTGGGACCATATTTTTAAACTAAAACACTGGACTTAAGCAAGTGCTGTTCACAGGTCTTCCATGATTTTCTGGATTTACAGATACTTAGACTTTAATGACAGTCAACGAAAAGCTCTACAGGGAATTCATAGTGTGCCAGTGTACCATGTCTTAACTTTATATGAAGAGAGATATTATCTTTACAACAGCAATGGAAATTCATTCAGAATGAGCTTGAACCCTTTGTTATTATTGCCTAGTGCCTGAAAAACATGTCTTGCAATCTGTTTCTACTGCATCCTGTTAGGCTCATTTTACAGTTTGACAATGGCATTACGGATTACTTAATCTTTTCTTTTTGTAAAGAAAAGTCAAGACTTGCCTTCCTACTAGAACAGTGTTTCTTTTGTCAACAGAGGGTTAATGAATAAAATTGTATTCAAGGTCAGATTGGCAAGTCAGTTTTATAAAAAATCCCCTCATGCTTCAGCAGAGATAGAACAAGAATTGCAACTCAAGTTTTGCTTCTTTCTCTTAAAACCATCTGATTAAAAATCATAATAATGACAGAACACTCTGACATGCATCATAGATTTGAAAACTAATTCATACTGTTCCATGCTATTGCATTAGTGACTAACTTCCTCTATCTGCAGAATAATGTAAGGATACAAAAATCCCTCTGCAACAAATGATAAACTTCTATTCAATTTCAGGATCAGTTTAGGTGTTTTGACAAAAGGCTTGTGTAATAGAAAAAGATTTTATCTTGGTATATCATTTCCTTTCCATTTTCTTGCTGTTTGGTCTCAATAATTGGAATTACTGTATCCTTTTAACTCCTTATAATTCCTATTGAATTTAGAGTTGATTCTTGGTTCAAAACCAAAATTGGTCAGTTAAACAATACCTGGTAAAGCATCAGTTACTGATGGCTTCTGCAGACACTTTTGCTGTTTGGCCAGCAAGACCCTTAAAAGCTTTTTAAAATGGCATGTGAGGATTAAGTTGCATGCTGCAAAAATCTAAGGTTGTTTTTTCTTACCCCCATTGGTATGCTTGAAATAACGTATATCTCAGTACTTCAGATGGTACTTAATGGTAAATTTAGTCAGGAATGCATTTTTACACTTGTAGGGCCATTCTTCACTACTGCATTCATGTGCCAAACTGCCCCAGCACAGCAGGAAGCAAACAGCAATAACAATCCCAGTGACAGTTAATAATTTGAGGAACCTGAATGGGGAATCCACTTCTAATTTTGTATTTTTTTCCCCAGCTACTTGTTCGAAGCAGGTTGGAATTTCTTGAGTGGAGTTTTTTTCTTTTTTCCTGAGCCCTCGCCGTGCTTCCACTTAACCTCCCAAACAGACCGCACGCAGATGATGGCCATGTTTTGAGATACAAATACTTAAGAAAGATTTCACTTTCACCAGTAAAACTGAAAATCAGTAATTTTAGGTTGCTTTGTTGTTTTTTAAGCCACATTCACCACTGTGTAGGTTGATCCACATACTCATGTGGTGATGTAGCAAGCAGTCTAAAAACCAGAATTAACCTGATGGCTAAGCAATAAACAAACTTAAAGGACTGGGGGAAAACTTCCATTAATTTCAATGGTTTATGAATTGGAAAACAGGATTTTTTTTTTCAGGAAAACTGTGGGGAAAATTTGATTTTTGTATAAATGAAAGTTAGAAGAGCTAACTTAGAAATACATATGGCACCATCATGCCTCTTCCTTGTGTTTTTATCCTTCATCAAAAAACTTCTGACTCCAGAATATTCAGACTAAAGCACCTCCATCACTCTTGCTTGTTACACTGTGTAAAGGAAAAAGAGTCTGCTTTTTTGTAAGCAAGGGTTCAAACTATGAAGAACTTTAAATAATATTCTTCAAGCCATAATTTTCCCCTAGAAGTTAACAGAGTCTCATCACTTTCCCCTCTCTGCTCTCTATCGTAAAGCTAATGGTGTAGAGAAATCATATTCATATTTGAAACATACCAGACAGTTTTGTCTCTCTATGCATGGTATATTAAGATGCATCTGAGGAAGGTGGCATGCCTTTGAGTGTTTTGGGGTAAATCTGGTCATCTCCCATCTTCTAGATGAGTTTAGATTATAATAAGGATTTGAGAGCACAAGATACTATGTATAGCAAGGGATAAATACTTGAGAATGGTAACTAAATCCTGCATTTTGGAATTATCACTGTGACCAACTGCCCATGAAATGCTTTTCATTTTAATGTATAGTGTGTCTGTATAGAATTCTAGATCTGTATTTATATCTGCAGCCATATGCTGCTAGATTTCCATCTCCTATTCAGACAAATTACTTGAGCTGCAGTTGCCAAAGCAAACAGAGCTCTTTTTTTTTTCTCAAAAGCACTGAACACATAACACATGACGCACTTCATTCTTTCTTATGTGATAACTTTTAAAATAACAAGCTACTAATACACACGATGTGTAAATGGCAGCAAAGTTAAAAACAGAGAGGGAAGTAAAGGAGTCGTACATTTGTTCCTGGCTACTAATCGGAGCAGCTGTTTGGGGAGCACTTCTCAGAGAAAGCAAGAGACACATGTGCGTGTCCTGTCATAATTCAATATATTTTCCTGCACCCCAGATTAGTCCGGAAGATGTCATTGCTCACCTTATGTTGGTTAGTGGCAGAGCCTGTAAATCACTGGAGGTTAATGTCTTGCAGTCTGAGGATCACTGGGGGCTGGTTTGCTGGTTTTATTCATTTTACTGTGGTCTGTCTACTCACTGGAGTGCAATTCCAGAGCCAGAGCCTGACTCTTGAAGAAGTTACCAGTTTAATCAGGAATGTAACAAGTTCAGAGATTAATTGCAAGGCAGGGAATAGCAATAGGCTCATTGATAATACTGTCAATACATCACTAGAGAAAGCTCCAGAAAGGTGTGTGCCATATCTCATTGAAATCTTGTGTTCATCTGCTGATTTGACAGCAAGCCTTTTTCAGTGGAGCAAATCTATACATATTTTCCAGCCAAGAGTTATGAGTGGGAGTTTTGTCTGATTTCCACAACTTAGTAATCTCTCTTTTGGCTGACAATGAAGCAATATGAATTTTTTTTTTTTTTTTTTTGCAAATATTTGTCTGGCAGGGTCTCATTTATATTCTGCTGTACAAATATGTTTGAGGATAAATTAAGCAGCATTGTCAGCTACACTGTCATCAACATGCTTCTTGTAGACTTACCTAAGTTTTCACAAACAAGCATGATCACCTCCTGTTTACCTGCATGTCCTTTGACATCTGATAGCTGCTTGCATATGTCAGCTAGAATTCAGTATGAAAAGTGACAATTTGTACCAAAAAATAGCAAAAACCACTCAGCAGTGTAATAGTCAATCTGTTTCTAGGGTGAAATTTATCTCCATTAACTTTCATCATGTAAAAATTGGAGATTTAGTTTAGCATAGTTCTCTAGGCTCCGTAGGATGACAGTAGTAGTGTAACAGTTTTTTAATATAGACTATAGGAACTTATAAACAGCACTGCCCCCCATCACAAATGGCTACCACTCTTTTACAGCTTAAGACCGAACTCAGTGCTGTCTCTTGTTTTTCAAAATATTTGCGGTAGGTAGTTTCCTACTGAGGAATGAAGCAAAGGACAGTATAGTAAATCTCAAAGGTTGTGCTGTTCTGTGAATGTTACAGGACTCTAAAAAGAGATTATTAATATCTTACAGGGCAGATACGGAATGGAGACTTTTAATTTTGGAGCGTTCTCACCCTTTTTCACTTTTCAGAGGGAGAAAGGAAGAATGAGGCCCTCTGTTTGATCCTGTTCAACTGAATGAAGTCCAAGAAAACATCCATTAGTGAGAAGGTGTCCCTTGCATCTAGCTGTTCTTTATTTGTAGGCCAAAATAACTCAGTCGAGGTAATCAGTGATGGTATGAAAAGTGTATGCTCCCCTTTCCTTTTTCCGGGTCTGGACAGCAGAGGAGGAAGAGTGCTATTCTGAAGAAAGCTTGTCTCAGCTGTGCGTGCACAGGCTAGATTCTCAGAACAAGATTATCCCACCCACTCTGAGTGGTTTAGAAGTTAGAGGTTTTAATCTAATGTGGTCCTGTAACTCCTTCTGTAGTTGCCAAAGAGATGTGGGCTGCTCCAGCTACTCTCCACATTGCCACAACATTCCACGTCTCTCAACCACTCACACTACAGTGATCTGACTTGCCCTCTGGAGGCTGGTTGATTTTTCTTTCCTCCTCCGGCTGTAGACAAAAACAAGATTCCTGTCTTGGTCCAGACAGCTTTAAATGATTAAAGTTGGCTCCGATGCACTCTAGAATTTGTTAGTGGAACCTGAGTTGTCCAACAGAAAAGAGATCTCCCAATTGAAACTATGCATAATTATTGCATCCCATAGTGTAGGGCAATGTCTCTACTTTCTGCTAATTGCACTGAATAAACAGCAGCAAAATCTTTGCCTTGGCAAGCCTGTATTTTCTCTATCCTGTCGAAGTAAGGTTGCCAGCTGTGTTTAAGGAAGTTTGCTAGCCATTCAGATAATTTCAATGTTCAGATGTAGAATTTCACAACTAGGTTTACTCTCATTTATTGTCCAGTTGATATAAAGCATTAATGTAACTAAATGAGGTTATAGGCATGGTCAGAGAAACTGCATTGTTCATCCAATATGTGTACATCCTTGAAAAAGAACAAGCCCTTAACAGAGATAATTGAAAGAAAAAGAAACCTATGACATCTATTTTTAGCTACTCAGATGTAATTAAGCCTGATGTTTTGATAGTATTAAACAATGAGCTATGTTGATGTAAGAAGATGCCATCATTCAATATTAATTGCATGTCTCTAGGTTTCTTGTGCCAACTGAGTCCCCAAATTACTTAAGAATTAGGGGAATGATTGTAGAAAAGGATTCAACTCTTAGCTTAAATGCAGTTCTCACAAAGATTACATGGAAAAAGTGATAACTTTTAAACTTATTTGTTCCTTGTCTTATGCTGAATTACATGTTTACGGGCATTGAATTACTTCCGACTGTAAGGTAGTCAAAATTCTTTAACCAGGATGTATGTAAATATGTTATATTAAAGTTCCCAGATGTGGTGGACTAATCCTTAACGTGTCTTTTAGTTTGGTCTTTGTAAATCAAACTGCCACCAGATTTCACCAAATGAGAACAGAGAAGGTGCTAAAGGAAGATATTGTTTGGTTCATTGCTGCTGTTGATTAGAAGTATAGTGATAAAAGTATGCTCAGCATTTACTTACTACTGGAAAAAATAGGTTTGTTCGTCATGTGGTGCCACAAAGCCATCGGTTCTGTTAGACAGCTGGAGTCTGCTTTGCTTGATGCACTATGTAATAAACAGTTAAATGAGTTAAAGTAGGTAAAGGCAGAGTTCTCTTCTAAGGACATTGTTATCTACTGTAATCAGTGGGGGCTGAACAGCAAAACCACCACACTGCCCTGAAAACCTCAACCAAAATCTTTATTATTTGCAATATTATACTGGGAAGATTGTTGAGATATAAGGAGAGTTTGCAGAGCTGGCTGTTAGGAGGAGAAAGACATCTTTTTTGCTTCCTATCTGTCTGTGTTTGAAAAGTAGTAGTCACTGTGTAACCATAATAAAAATAAAGCTTCTTGTACCGTCACTTTTCATTCAGTCCCCTTCGATACTTTATAAAGTATTTTAGCGTGTTCAGTCTGGATAAAAGGCTGTATTTTAATATTTTCAATCCTTGTTTATTTGGGAATTTCAATATTTTTGTGAAATACTATTAGTAATATCTTACTAAAACCAAAGGGAATTCTTATGCCCTCATTTTGCCAGTGACTCCAATGGTAACAGCAAGGCATATTCTTTACTTTTTATTTTGCATGCCTTTTCTCTAATTCTGTCTTGCTAAAGAACAGATCGTTCAGGAACTGTAATTCTGAGAAGTCTTCTAGCCGCCAGCTGGGAGCATTGGTTCATTGGAAAGGTGGGAATCAGCTGTAAAATCATAGAGTCACGGAAATAATTAAGGTTGCAAAAAAGGAATTCTGAAGGTCGTGCAGGCCAGTCTCTACTCAGAAGAGAACTAACTTCAAAGCTGATCAGGATGCTCAGGGCATCATCCATTAAGATTTTAAAATCTCCAACAGAGACCTGACAGCCTTTCTGGGCTACCTGTTTCAGTGCTTAGCCACTCTCACTGTGAAAAATATTCCTTGATTGTAGTCAATATTGTGTCTATTGCCTCTTGTCCTTCCACTGTGCACTTAATTGTACAGCACCAAAGCATTGCGCCACCCTGATCCTCCAACCATCTGGAAAAAGGACTTTCTGAAGTATGTCACACCACCTTTTCTGTTCCTGCTCTTTATAGAAACCTGGATGTGAAGGATGAGGCATACCTGAATCTTATTTTGATGTGGATCTCAACAGTACAAATCTAGCCTGTGAATCTCTCAAACTACACATCCATCTGTGTTACATACAACTATTTTTGGAGTTGTGGTGACGCTCCCAGTAGAGCACAAATGTGGAAAGACAGAGCATCTGGCAGACACCGACTGTTCGGCTTGGGGGTCACATTGCCGGTTTTGAAGGAGTCTGGGGTGAAGCACCAGGTCTGAAAAAGTTTTTGCAAGCATTAACCAGAAAGAGTGTGAGGGAGAAGTTGTTGGAAGATATCATGGGAGGGATTTGATCAGTGATGGAGCCTGAGGGCAGGATGGTCCCCCTGGAGCAGGGCTGGCCAGAGAGAAATGATGGTGGTGGTAGGAGCTCCCCCAGCATGCAGAGGGCCTGGAAAGGGAAATAACCTGTGAAGGGGTGAGGAGGGAATATTTCTTACTGGTGAAGGCAAGCGTATCCTCCACAAGGGTTTCTAATCTGGTAATGATTTTGAGTGAAAGAACCATACTTTTTGTTCTCTTTTGGGTTTAAATTGAAATATTCCTGCTCTCCCTGGAAAATCCATCTGACTTGGTAAATTAGAATCACACTTCCACCTCCAGAGAAAAGGACAAGAAAAATTCTCCATGGTGAAAGTTCCTCTGAGTAGTCTCCAAAAGTTTGTCCTTCCAGTTGCAGGCATTCAGTAGAGAAAGCAGCCTCTTAATCCTCTGTCCTGCCTGATGCCACACTGACCAGCTCCTTCTTTTTTGGTGCAGTGGCCAGAGCTCCAATGAAATACTGCTCTGCCTGTCTCGCATGCAACGTAAGAGCTCTTTGCTAATCAGCCTTTTCAAAATAGACCATTTACTTCCGCGTCTCCAGACTTTGTCATTATGGGTCCAGAGAGGAGATTGCATATCTGAAAGGACTGGCAGGAAACCTTTCAGGACTATCTAAAACTGGCTCAGTACAATAATGACCGATGGCTGTTAGTGGTTTGTGTAAAAATGACTAAATAGCCTCAGGTTTTGTTGGAGATTACTGCCCAGATAAAGGAGCCACAACAAGTCTTTAATTGTCGATCTTACTGCTTCTAGTAATTTTCACTGGAATAAGAAGCAACTGGTAGAGTTTGTGGAAAGAAAATCCATCAATCTTATTTAACATGAAAAAATCCAGTTCTGGGTCTTTTAATGACAAGAGAAACACAGTCTCTCTTCAGGCGGCATTATGGTTGTTAATAGGAGAATATCTACTTTTCTACGACCTCTAAACACGTCTTTTCAGGTGCCGTTAGGTAATCACAGTAGTTTTACTGCTACAAGTCACTTTGCAGTCCCCACAGGACATTCTCAACTGGAGACCTCTTACTGCATTGCTTTACTGTTATTTTTTCCTCCTTTTTTTTTTTTTTTTTTCCCCTGAAAAATGTATAACCCTGAATGAATTGTTGCCAGCTTGTAAACAAGATCCTTTTAAATGCATTCCCTAGTGCTGGGAGCACATCTTTCTTTTTCTTTGTTCAGTTTTTCCCCTTGACAACCGAAAACAATGATAATAAAAAGTGCCCAAGAGCTATTTTAATTCTTTATAGTTATTATAATTGCAGTTTTCATGGGATTTCCCTGCTGTTCTTCAGAAGCAGACAGTAGTTTCCATACTGAAGCAAGTCTGTGGTACACAGTAAAAGAGTGTGAAATAGAATGGTGATGGTTTAGGTATAACCTAGATATTTATCAAGAGATATCACTTTATTGTGTTAAAATTAATACCCTGCAGTAATGGTTATGGCCTCCTATTGAGAACTTAATTTCCACTTAAATTCACAGTACCAAGCACAAGGTAATGCTCATCCGAAGTATAAAGAGGTCAATGCCTACTGATTTTTTTCATAGAAATATCTATCATCCTTTTCAAATCTATGGTTTTTTTAAAAAGTGTTTTCAAAAAATCCTTTTAGAAACCATCCTGCTTGTTTAGGCTGCTGAATGCCTTTCAGAAGATAGTAGCAAATACAGGAATTAAAATGTCACACAAGGCCTATTGTGTAATGTTTTGGTGGAAGAATTTAAGAATGGAAAAGGACTCAGATTACTGTTATAGTGGACTGAATTTGAGAAAGAAATTCAGAACTGTAACTTGATAGATTTATAGAGATGTCACTTTTGGGTTTCTTGGTCATTGAGATACTGAAGCTTAGAGAATCATGGCAAAAATATTTTAGTTCATATCTTTGCAATGCAAAACAAATGTATTATTTCTAGCAACATCTTAATATGACAATTATTAATAGCTAGCTTTTTAAAAAGGTAGCATTTGCCTGAAAAAACAAAGTTATAACAATGAATAATTCAGTCTGTTTGCATTCCAATCGATTTTAAAATAATTTATTTGTCACAAATACTCTGTTATAATTCTCCATCAAATGTCTGCTGGGTTTTTTTGTAAAAGCTGTCAGCACAAAAGACCGAACTGTGATTCTGTTATTCATGAATAGCGGCACAGCAGTAAATAACAAAAGATATAAATACACTTCTTGGGCAAGCTCACCTGTTTTGCTATCGAGCCAGTTATTACCCATGTTGCCCAAATCAGAAGATGTCTGTGTTTACCTTCAGTTGCACCACACTAGTGTCTTACGTTGCTGTTCCGTGGTTGCTACTCGTGGAAAATTGCTGTTCATTAAGAAGGGCAGCAAAACTTGGCCTCAGGGATTAAAATATTGTTACGAAATGAGTTTTCAAAGGAGCCTCTACTAACCTCTAAATTGGCCCTGAGTTATGTACAGGTGTGAAACTGCATTCATCAAAGCCAGGGCTAGCCCCATGTGGCGCATAGGAATGGTTACGTATGCTTAGTTTGGTTTTGTGTTCTGTGAAGTACGCAACCAGAGAGATTTTCATGCTTATTGGTTTTTTATAGGCAGTGGGAAAGTCACCTTCATTTCTGTGGTACAACAAGAGCACGCTGACACTACTGGAATCAAATACTCATATCTCTGGAGTTGGTCATCTTATTGAATAGTGGATCTGAGCCCCAGTCCCACATCCTGTAAAATTACCCAGGAGTATTCCCGCAGGCATTGGGGGCATAGAATCCATCACCATTACTATAATTAATGGTAAAAGATGCATTTAATTCAGTGGGAATGTGGAATTGTTTAAACACTGATTAACTGCTGCAGGCCAAATACTAAGACAGGAACAATTCTTTTTAAATAACTACATCTCAAACAAAGAACAATTCTTGCTTTCCAAGCATTTCTATAATTGATATTTTATTTGTTTATGAGTGAGCTTTTATGGCCATCCTGAAAAGAAATCTTGAGCATACATACTTTATGAGTTTTGTATAGAAGTTTTCATACGTTTCTGGAAGTCAGACACTTTCAAAGTGGGTGGTGGAAGAGATTTAATGGACCATGGCAAGAAAATACAGAAAGCAAAGAATACCAGATAAACTGTAAATTATGTGAATAAGAAATGTACATTTATTCCAGATTCACTCAACAGCTGTGCAATTTTAGTTGATATATTGAGTCTGAGCTGAGTATCTCCCAAATGCAAAGAGTAAGCCTCTATGGCTTGAGCTCAAAACTATAGGCTTCCTCTCTGGGACAGTAATAGGATCATATCCTTTGTGGTTCAAGCACAGGGGAGAAGATGAGGGAAACTGAACCCTACAGATGTTTTTGTTCTGTGCAGGAGATTATTCCACACAGTGTTTGCTGGATAACAGCCTACAGGCTGGAGCTGCTGGGGAGGTCATACAGGTTTCTGATTCATTGTTCCTGCTCCAGATTGCCAAAGTGGTGGGGCGACTGAGCTTTAACTGGGATCCATGAATAATAGTCTCCAAAGAACATTTTATTGCCTGGCAATCCCAGAGTGCTTGGCACCTGGACACTTTTATTCTGTCCCAGTGCACCCTCTGGACATTAGGAGGGGACAGTTTTACCACTGATCTGCTGGAGACCCTTTCATATGAGGAACAGAAGTTATCCTTGGAAGCTGGAACCACCGCTACTAAATACCGAATCGTCTAAAGAGTTACAATAGAGAGCTTCTCTCGACAGACATATTTTTAGCTGTTCTTTCCAACTGTGGTGAAATTATGCTATGCAGAAGCATTACTTAATCAGGTTTGATTGTAGCCACAGCACAATTTTGTCTCTTTTATATACTGCCGCCTAGTCTAGACTACTAGCTCACACAATATTAATGCAATACAGATTAAAAGAATATTGTTGGAAAATACTGAAAGCAACCCTTGTTTATGTTCCACTCCTACTAAAACTGAAATTAAAATGTCTATTCTTCATCTACTGAATAGTGACTTCAATAGCATTCATTTAAAATCGCCTAAAAATTCTTAGATTGACATTCTGCAATTGTAGGTTAGAGAGAAAGGATTTGAATTATGCTATTTTCCTGAACTGAGAAACTACTGGATAAAATTTCTGTTAGGATAGAAAGGAAAGAAATGAATAGATTCCCTTTGTGTTTGTTATGGTTTTTGTTAACTTTCTATGAATATTCTAGGAAGCAAGGTAACAGAAACAAGGAATTTAATATAAATCCAGAGTATATTAATGAGAAACGGATTCTGAATTCTGAATGGCAAATATCTATACAGGGAACATGATTCTGCAAGAACAGAGCCCTCTTTCCAGTGCATTTTACTCTGTGAGACAGATTGTGTATTTATGCTTATCTGAAGGCTGAAGGCCTCTTTGCCAGAACAAATTATTCGTTGAGGTAGTTGCATTCAGTCTTCCAGGGCTTTGGCCTAAGAGAATCAATATAGTTCCCATAGAAATCAATGAGTCTGAATTATGCCCACTGTCTGATATTCCTGAAACTAATATTGCATGAAAGTGCAGAGGAGCTTCTTCTGGAAAAAAAGAAACCTATGACAGAACTTTTAAAGTGGTACAGAAAAGAATAAAAATCATTCTGTGGGTTTTGTGGGGGTTTTTTTGTTTAGTTTTGGTTTGTTTTTCTTTTCTTTTTTTTTTTTTGTTTTGGGGTAGACAGTTACTATGTATAACTTTCTAAGGGTTAAATATCCCCTTCACTAGGTACTTTTAAGAAAAGGTGTTATGAATTTTACAAACACAATCAAACATGTCTCAGCAGCAAATCTGCTGACTCAGGTTAAGGAGATAGCAAGAAGGTCCCATAGAGTTCTCCTGCAAGGGGAAATGGAGTTTGGGAAGGCTCATATAACATGGGTTCCTCTAGATGTCCAGAACACAATCCCATTCTCCATCCCCAAAGATATTGATGATAATGACATTGGAAAACTGGTCTTGTATTGACAAGATAAATAATAAGGTCTTAAAAATACATGAGGTTTGGCTCAGTCATCAGATCATAAGACATTTTTTCAAGATTACTTTTATTCTTTCCTTTTTTTTTTTTTTTTTTCAGTACCTGTTTTACCCATATGTTCAAAGTTTTCTTTTGTTATGCAGAAGGCTAGAAACTTCCTTCTGGAGAACAGAAAGACAGAATATACCAAAACACCTAAATCCAAATAAAAGCATTTTTAAAAGATAAACCTGTGGGTAACATTATTCTGATCACTATAAACCATTTCCTGTGGTTCTCTTCCATGTCAAAGAAGAGACTGGAGTTGACTTGGCAGCAGTCTACATTGTATGTAGCAGATTTCTGAGAGCAGACAGCTCTTTGACACCCCGCTGCCCCCGCCACCCCCCAAAAGGTATGGTTAAATAGCTGGAATCTGGAATTAAGCAAATTCAGGCAGGAAATGACCCTACAATGTGGCAATTTCTTGTCCATCTGAAAACCGGATGATACCTAGGTCTTAAGTATGCGTGACAGCAGAAAGTTAAATTTAAGGGCTTAACTCTGTAACTAGCTGATGATGCTCTTTGACCTAAAATTTGGACATGCAGCTTCCCTCTGATTTTAAACTCTAAGATGATATGAAAGTGGGAAGTGTCCCTGCCCGTGGCAAGGGGGTTGGAACTAGATGATCTTTGAGGTGCCTTCCAACCTAAACCATTCTATGAAAGACCTGAAGACCTCTGCTTCTGAACTGCTTGGACTACCCATCTCTGTTGTGGCTGCTCTTTTGGTACAATTTATGAATCATTCTTGTGATTTTTATCACACATCTCTTACACTGTTCTTTGATTTTATCCTTAAAACCTCAGTTTCTAGCAGCATGTGCTTAAGCAAGAATATTAGCTTCTGTTAAAATAACTAGTTAACGATTTTTGAGAGAATATGGTTGATTGATAACACAGAAACAGGCTATGTTATGCTATGACACATTTTTAAATACCTTGCTATTTTTGTCTAGGTCATTTTTTATTGCACAGCACAAGACTTGTAAAGGCTGATGGTTAGAAGCCATTACAAATTAGAACCCAATTTTTAAAGTTCACATAATACTTTCTAATTTTTAGGTGAAGTGGGTTTAATGGAAAGAAATGAATATTTGTAATTTTTTCCATCTAACTTTTTTTCTCAATACCACCCTGTTATTTCTGCACTCACCCAAGCTTTTCTGATTTTCAGTTACATACATGAAATTATAATACATAAAAATAAAAGTATACAGACCTTGATTTCTAAGAAAAGGGACACTTCTGAGAAGGGTGATTCAGGAGAGGTGTGCATCAACCTAGTAGAGATTTTTCAGCTGTTCCAATAGTTCATTTCCTGTCTTTTTATATTTTATTTTCCCCTCCTCTGTAATATTCAGTGTATGCATGAAGTCAGTACTTCCTTCTCTTTAATCCTTTTAGTTCGGCAAATATTATTTAGTTTGTGAAATATTTTCTTATTACCAGATAGGATGTTAAAATAAACCTTCCAGTTTCCCAGTGTCATTAGAGATTCTAGATTTTTTTCTTAGATTTTTATTAACTCTATTTCTCCTTTCAGTTAATATAAATGAGATCTTCAGGTGGTGTTAGACAGTATAAACTGATGAAGCTTTGCAGATTTATGCAGCAGAAATTTTAGTTCATCATTTCAATAGGTTACATTTAATGGTAACCTATAAAATCACTTGCCTGTGCATCTGAAAATTAATCCACACACGGTGTGGATTCAATGATCCCCACCTATGCTGGTAGGAAAGGGACAAGCATGATTAAATGCACGCACAGCTAACCTGTTAGTGAAGACTTGTAATGCTGGACTCTTATATGGGCATTTCCACCAAGGACCTATCGATACCAAATAAAATAAACCCAGTTCTGCTCCATTGGGCAGAAGCTATAGGGTAGGTCAGATACAGGTACTTGTATGACCATGTCTGATCTTACAGAATGATGGTTTAACCAGGAGGTCATACTCTACAACTTCTTCTTTTGCTAGTATTTAGCAACAGAAAACCCTGGGAATAAGTTTTTTAGGGAAAGTATGCACTTTCATAGCAGAAATTGTGCACTCATCTATTCTTGAGGTTTAACGCAGTGTTACTTTCTGTTGCTTTCCTGAACCAGGTCTTCAAAACTAACTGAACACAGGTGACGTTCATGATCTTGATCCAGTCCCTCTTTCAGGTTCATCTTTTTGTGGCAAGTACACTAGTGTGGATTTCGCACGGCTTCTATCCATATTTCTTTGCTCTGTTTCTCTTCCCCTACTCTTGCTGAGATCTGGAGAAAGGGAAGGATCTTCTTACTACCTTATTCACCTGCGAAAAAAGACATACAGAGGAACCTCTCAGAACCTGTAGAAATGGGAAAAACCATTTGAAGATTAAAGCCTATGCAGTTGTCTAATTTCATTCAGGGCAGGGTATTGTTTGTGGCTCTACTTACTATCTCCATTTTATAATAGACGTGTCATTGAGCTTGCACCAGCATGTAGGACACTAAGACTCAGCCAGGAAATAGTCTGAGCAGCCAGGGA
>VYXH01007785.1:0-31053 GCA_013397275.1 Burhinus bistriatus
CCCGCCGCCGCCGCCGCCTCAGGTGAGTGGTCGCGCCGGGCCCCCGTCCGGTTGGTGCTCTGAGCTCCCCTCCGCTGAGGAGAAGTCCCCTTCTCCCGGGAGATCTAGGGACATCTTTCCCTCCTTCCCTTCTCCTTCTCCCCGGCCCGGGCGGGGGTCCGCCTCTCGCCCCCCGCCATTTTGGCGGCCTCTTCACAGGCGGGGCGAGGGGGACCGGGGCGAAGCCGTGCCCGGTCTCTTCCCGCCTCTGCTCCCCCCTCCCGGGTGTTCTCGCTCGGTGGTGGTGAGGTGCCCACAAAGGGCTGGCGGGCGTTAAGCGCCGGGGACGGAGGAGCGTGTCCGGCTTCGAGCATACGGGGCGGGAAGGTGGCGCGGGGGTGCCGCTGGTCGGGCTGGGGCTGCGCGGCTTCCCCTCATCCTCGGCACCTTTTCCTGAGGGTGGGAGGGCGAGGAGGCAGCCTAAGAACCTGCCGAGCTGAGGGTGGGGTTATCAAAAAAAAGGGTTTTGTGGGTTTTAGTTGTCCACAGAAACCACCCAGGTGCCCCGCGTGTGAGGTGGGCTGGGCTGGGTCAGTCAGCGGCAGGGCTCGGGGCAGAGCCAGCCCTCACCCTGTGCCGGGACGCCTTCCACCGGTGTTCCTGGCAGTGACGAGGGCTCAGCCGCCAGCCCGCGGGGCTCCGAAAGGCTGCGGTGGGCGCTTGTCGTCCGCCAGCCTGGGCAGCGGTGACAGGAGCTGCGGGGAGTGGGTAGCGGTCACCCACCGCTCCTTGTTTTGGGAGAAGAGGGCTGAGTTCCGCTTGGTGTGTGGGGATGTTGCTGTACGAGTGCTCTAAGAGCGCCTTAGCAGGCGTCGAGCGTTGGTTTCTTCTGTCATTAAAAAAGCCATCTGGACAGACTTGTAAAAAGTGCAAGGTTACGATTTTACGATGCTGGCAAGGAGTAAAGTTACCGATGTTTTAAGTTTGGGAGTACAGTGTGGCTGCATTTGTGCTCTTAGGTTGCTGTCCAGGTTTTCCTTTGGCCGTGCAGCTGTAGGTTGTTGGTTTCCAAATGTGGCGGACTCCCCAAATGGGGCTCCTGCTAATGCTGTGTTTCCCATGTGGTAGGGCTGGCTGAGCTGAGGAGCTGTTAGATATGAATTTGGGATATTAACTTGTTAGGCAGTACTCTGAGAGACTTAACTTCTACAAAATACCCCAAGCCCTAAAAAGCCGCCAAACCGAGACTACCCTACCAACCTCCTGCATCCAAGGTGCCCAACACAAAAAATATGAAGGCAAAAAGTGTGGGGATTTCTTCCCAAGCTTCTTCAGTATGTGAAAGGCAATGAGGTCATTTGAGGAAACCCTTTCAGGTGAGCTTTGTAAAGAGTTGTTAATCACGCTGGTGACTTGGAGTTGCATGCAAAGCCAGGGCACTATAACAAAGTGCGATGCTGCTTAACTTGCGTGTGATGTCTTGGGCTCGCTCACAACTGGGAATAAAACATAGCTAAAAGGTATTTTTAACTAAGGATTTTCAAAGTCCTGTAAAAGATGGGTTCTATCCTAGTATCCCCTTTGGTAACTTGCGAGGGAGCAAAATATGTCTTGGCTTTAATGGAGAGGAAGAATCAGACTTTCTGTGTTGTCTAGTCCCCCGTGGGCTCGAGTCACAGAGTGAAATGGAGGGAGTCGCCTGTAGAGCTGAGAGAGGAGTATTTGGAGGTCTGTCTCATTCCTGCTGTTGCCTGCCTGGGCTATTTGAGGCAGCTGCTCTTGCCCAGCTACCTTGGTCCTTAGTCTGTGCTCTGGCCCCGTAGGTGCTGAGCTCTTTGGCACATGACTGCTCTTTCACGATTTGTTTATAGTGCCTGGCACAAAGGGCCCTAGATGTAATTACAGCCTCTTGAAGCAAAAGTAGGAAATACTGATGATTTTTTTTTTTTTTTGGTAGTTTTCCCCTGGCTCTTCAGGGTTTTCAAATCCTCAGTGGGGGCTCTGAGACGGTATTTCATGTTTTAGGGTGTCACACCATTGTTACTTTTACATTTGTACTTTTAAGGAACTACAGCTGTTAGTGAGCAAAAAAGAAAGGGTAGAAAGCCCTTCTTTAAGAGTAAAACAGCCTAGTTGTGCTGGTCTTAACTAATTGGTACTAAGTGTTTTTATTCTTTTTCCCATATGCTTTCCAACAGTATGTGACCTTTTGTTTTGCACTGAGTTTCGAGGTGCAACTGGTTGATGAACCTTGAAATTATCCTCTCTTGCCAAAAGAAGAGTTTGGGGGAGGAGGGAGATGTCGGGGGCAGGAAGATAATTGGTATTTGAAAATCAGTGCAGTAACACGAAGTCAAGGTATGGTCAAGTGTTTGGGTTGGTTTTTCTTCTGTAAACACAAATTGCTATGGAAGTCAAGTAAATAAATGAACAGGTAATTGCTGAGAGTCTGAGTCTTAGTTGCATTCAAGTAACTTGGCACTACCGTGAGTGTGCAGAGCTCACTTGTCCGACGTGAAGTGGTTAACTGTAGGGTTTGTGGGGGGGGGGACACTATGCAGATGTGAGAGCAAAACTCAGTGTTTTGGCATGTTAGTACTCTTTGGTGCTCAGTGCATGTGATGGGTAGGGCTCCATTTGTTTACTGTCAATATGAGTAGAAAGGTAGCTGATGAATTTGAGAGAAACACGATTGGGCTCTTGTGGTTCATCTTCTTGGCAAGGGAAAGTAATTCCTGATGGTGCCTCTGCAGCCTCTTGTAGTTGAGCTGAAGACTGGCTCGAAGGAGGAGCTTTTGATTCGAAGCAGTGTAGCTCCAAGGTTTTCTGTACAAATTTGTCTAATCTGCATTTTTATGGGAAATGCCACTCTTCAACGAGGAAATTCTTAGTTCCCTGGGTGGTCCCTTGAGGCAGCTTTTCCTGCATTCTCTTTTCTTTTCATCTTTGAGTTTCTTGGGTTGCTTTTGATTTCACATTCTTGTCACGTTTTCAGTAGACAGATATGCGTAGTTGTTCGAGAACGGCTGTTTCTCAGAAAATCAATGGAAGAACTGCCTTTGAACTTATTCATGGTTTTATTTTCTAACCTCTTATTTGATTTGTTGAAGTAGAATATATAAAGTATGCGTGAATGGGTGTGTATCACTTACTTGGAAAACCTTTCTCTCAGCTAGCAGTGTCAATGGTGAGGACTAGGAAGGCTGAAGCAGGAGGAGTCCCGTGAGCCTGCCATTAGTTGAAATGTGACCCATTGCCCATGGAGCAGTGATTTAGGAGCAGGAATTCTCACCGTGATTGCGTTTTTATGTGTATATTCATGTGCTTATTTGCTTCTCTTATAAATGGTAAAAGGATTTATAGGAGCACAGAGAAGAAACTGCTCTTTAGGATGCAATTTAAATGCCGTGTAACCTTGTATTTTTAAGGGCTGCATTTTGCCCTTGGATAGCTGTGGCTTTCCTTTATTTCAGTGAGAGCTTGGGCAATTATTCAAAGTCGAAATACCATTCCAAGGTTCATCTTATATGTATATTGTGAGAATTCCCATCTTATCAGGTGCAGCTTTTGTGACAGTGGAGGGGGAGAACATATGCCCCTCGCACGAGTGGCACCAAATAGCTGAATTTGTCACCCGTCTGAGAGAGTGTGAGGTGATTGTGGGAACGGGTATGATACTAGCCCTGTTCAAAAGTGGACGATTACTGGTGGCGGTGCAGTCGGGTCCTTGTGAGGTTCATGTCTGCCCCTGTTTTACTGCCCTGCGTTCTCCCGTTTTCTCTGATTGTTGTCTGTGTCCTTGACTTCTGCCTGAGAAAGATTGGGCAACTTCTTGCAATTACAATGCTGTGATGCTTCATCAGTGGTCTGGTGAGGTGCTGCAGAGGCATGTGCTAACCCTTTCTTTGAAGATCAGCTGCATTCTTTTGGCAGGTCTGCTCTTTTGTCTCTGCCTTGTTCACGCTGCTGTCCAAGTTCTTGAGTCCATCTTGGCCAGAGTCCCTGGCACTGCAGTCTGAAGCTTACCCAGAGGTTGCCCTGCTGCACCAAAGCTGCATTTGTTTTATCGCTGACAAGTACATGGCTCGAGGTGGCAGCTCAGTGCTGCTCGTAGTGTTACATAGCAGGTCCACTGGAGAGTGTGCTGGTGTTACTTGCTTCTAATCTGTTTTAATTTTTAATTTTTTTTTTGTTCTGCAGGTGCCTGTATCTACCAAGGCTTGTTGTTTGAGGTAGGTAAGCTTGAACGTGTTACGCTGGGGAAACGTTTGAGAAGGTGCTGTTGAACTTGACTCTAATTCCTGTTTTTTGTCTCTCCTGCAACTGGGATGGCTGATCTTGTCGCAGGTCACAGAGCTGTGAGCTTTCAGCCTGCTGGAAAACAGCAGCAAAATAAATATTGTCCTCAGCGAGGTTAGAAATTCTCCTTGGGCCTCTGCACCCGACTACTCTCTGAGAACAGCTCTGCCTGCTTCTAACTGGGGCTCCTTTGTCCAGTGTGTGAAAAGGTGTGAGAAATTTCAAGGTTCTTGGAAGCCATATGAGTCGCGAATTTGCAGTCCTAGGCAGCACAGAGGTTATGTTTTGTGAAATGTCACTGTAATGCCAGGGTATGTTTTCTGTTAATTTCTCTGAATTAATAAGGTATTACTAATAACAACAATTTAACACCTTTTCCTCTCAGCTGATTATGGTGAGTATTGTGTACCCTGACTCTTTATAAACCCGAAGTATTTTCTTGTATAGCCTTGCTCTTTGCATGTACGTTATCCACGAACAATTTGAACAAGAATCACAGTTTTTAACAATTTATAATCAGTGTTTTGCTCTGTATCACTTGTCTGCCTTGCTTCGGTACTCTGGACTAAAAGGAAATGCCTGAGCAATTTTATGTTTCTGGAGTGCTTCTGTACCTGCCTCCAGTCCCGCAGCAGATTTGCTTAGGGATTTGTTACTGTAGGCTGGGGGGCAGCATGCAGCAGCTGTCAGGGAAAGCCTGGGGTTTTGTTTCCCTTAGAGCTCTCCGGCAAAGCTGGATAAGTGCTCTGCGTGTGTGACATGTGACCACTGGGTATCTTGGAAATAACTGGTGGCAGCTGGTTCCTTTGGCCTTCCAACATGGACTTGAGGTCTTAGAAGTTTTTCTGCTCCAAGAAGGGAATGTAGGGGGCATTGCTGGAGGCGAATGTTTTCGGTGGGTGGCTTGGGAAGAAGCTGCAGCAGGCTAAATGTGTGTGCTCCTTTTAATAATGCAGTGTGGAGCATCCATATCTTAACGGCAGTTGGAAAGCTTGTCTAGATTCCAGCTTCCGTGAACTGTATGGCAGGTCACTTTGTGCTAAGCGTTGCCTCTCAGGAAGGGCAGTATCGGAGCTGAAGTGTTAGAAAGTGAGGGGTTTCGTCTGTCACTGATTACTACTGGCGTGTCAGTCACAGACTTTTACTTTTTGTTTCCTTTTGTGGTTTCTTGGTGTTCTGGTGTTTTGTGTTTTGTGTTTTTTGTTTTGGGTTTTTTTTTCCCTCTGCTCTTTCTTTGACTTCTGTTGTGTGTTGGAATTGCTAGTGTGGGGCTCGATAATATCTTGCCGTAGCATTTGTATATAAAGACTAGGGGATATTCTAGGTTAGATGCTTCCTGTTTAAAGTACTTGCTCACAGTACCCTTGATTTTTGTCTTTATCTCTCTGTATTTGGTAAGATTATTGGGTTTTTAATTAATAAATTACTTCTGTAACTGTAGTGGTTTTCATTGGCTGTATAAGAGAGTTGCTCTGTGGTAAAACTCGGAGCAGAAGCAAAACTGGTGCAGGTATACAGCTACATTTATGATCAAGTAAAACTTGAACAACTCAAGTTTGTCGCTCGTGGAACAAGGACCCATCCTGTCTCTTGTTCATTGTCATGTCTGAAGATATGCCTGCTTTCCTGTCTCAGTGATGTTTCCTGTGGGAACAGGCCTTTGCTTGCTTTTCCGTGAGGATTTCTGCCATTTTGTATGCACTAATGTAACAACTTTCGATTACTCTTTGGAATTGAATATAGATCAAAGGAAAGCCTTCTGTGGCTTCAGCGAGCAATCTCAGAGCAGGTACTAAATCCACATCGTTTCTGACTCGGATGAGGAAAATATCGCATGCAGTGCACCAAACTTGTGGTCTAGATGAATCTCTGTAATGCTGCTGCACGGGTTTCTTTGGGTGACTGTTTTCCCTGAGAAAGCAGGAACTGCACAGACAACCATGGAAATTACAGATGGGGGAAAAAAACCCCACCTTTAATAGGACTTGTTTCGTTCTCTGGTTTGTGCAACTCCTGACAGCAGTATTGGAGTTGGCTTGGTTAAGCGTGATAGAAATCAAACACTAGAGGCAGCGTATGAGTGATTTCAAGGCAGTTAGTACTTGTGGGTTGGTGACACATAGCTGCGATAGGGCTGCAGAGCTTGTGTTATCTCTGCAGAAGGCCGCTGTCTCAGAAAGGCCAGTTTTGAAGTGGAAGATGACAAGAAAAGCAATCCTACCACCACCATCGTTTCGGTTCCTGCAGTTTCCCTGGCTTCCAAATGAACATTGCTTTGAAAAAATACGAAATCTGAAGACCCATATGTGAGACACTTGCTCCATTTGTTAAACGTAGTGCTTGTTAAAGCATTGAGGCAGCTGTCTGACAAATGAAGATTGGGAGCTGTTGCCTCATGGCTTTGCTAGTACAATTTTATTTATTGGAGCTGGGGAGGAGGGGCTTTCTGAATCACTGATTTGGGATTCTGGAGGTGCAAGTTGAAATGTCATTATCTGTTATACTGTCGTCTTAATGAATACTTTTTTTTTTTTTCCTACATTATCCCAGATCATGAGAAAAGTAAAAGCATTCTGCCTGTAATCTGTGTCTGTGTGTTGCTGTTTAATGTCTCTGGTAAGACTGGCGGCAGCTGCCTTCACTGGCCTTTTTTGTCAGGGCTGGTGAGTATTGTGTGGAGTCGGTGATGTGCTCAGGATGGTGCTACAAGGCAGTTCTGCTGGCACTTGCAACTTTGGAAAGTTGCATGTAAAAGAACGTGTTCAGTGAAGAAATCTCAGTGACAGGACAAACATATGCAAGCTAAAGATATCATCTCTATAGAATCTGTTCCGGAGAAGGAATGTGCCTTCTGGGTGTGTTTGCTTACAAACCATTTACTCACTGAAAAAATGGCTTCTCTGAATGACAAGAAGGCATTGGGCCAAACTTTGCAACCTCACCTGTTGGCTGTCACCTGGAGTGGCAGCATCACAGTATGCCTGTGGCACTAATAGAGCTGTTGACAACCTCCAACAGAAATGTGTATAAACTTTTTTGTGTTATAAACTATGATTAGAAACACTGTTTCCTTGCAGTGCCTCCTGTTATTCAGGGCTTTTCTCCACGTTTCACGTACAAGTAGTTGTAGGTGAGCTGTTACTGCGTTATCGTAGTATTTTTACAATGAGGGTGGTGAAGCACTGACCCGGGTTGCCCAGAGAGGTGGTAAATGCCTCATTCCTGGAAACATTCAAGGTCAGGTTGGACGGGGCTCTGAGCAACCTGATCGAGGTAAAGATGTCCCTGCTCACGGCAGGGGCGGGGTTGGACTAGATGGCCTTTAACGGTCCTTTCCAACCCAAACCGTTCTATGGTTACATGAGAAATCCTTGGTGCGTAAATCAAACATTTAAGCGTAGTGAATGCAAGCACTGCAGAGTTGTTTGAATTGTTAATGCTGCAAAAGTTCTGCATCTTGCTTGACTGACTTAGCAGCTTGTATAGCAAGGGTCAGCTTGTGTTCATGTGCGTCCTCTGTGGAAAAACACGTCTCTGTTTGATTTCCAGCTGTGCTGAGGAGGTTTGCATTCCACCCTCTGTCTTCACCTTTGAGGGAGTTTTAAGGTCCACACAACCAGTACAGCTGCTTCCTTTACTTAGCAAAGAAGACAATACATGTTACTGGGTTTATTTTTTTTCTTAGCTGGAGGGTAGCGTAGGTGGGGATGAGGAGACATTCATGCCACGATGACAGTGAATGTGTGTGGGAGGTATTGATCAAGTCTGTGTCTGCATCTTTCTGCCAGATGGCTTGTGCCAAGAAGAGTTTTCAGCCCTGGGAGAAGGAGAGGGGAAGCGTGGGGCTGTGAATTAAGGTGGGAGTTGGTTTAAATGGGAAGTGTGACTTGATAAATGACACTTCATGTCTGGTAGACACTGCAATAAGGAAGGGCAAGTCCAGCTGAGCAATCTCCAGTAAATTTGTATTTTGTCTGTGTTAAAACATGGATGTTGTCTGTTGCAACAGCTGCTGGTAATGCATGCAAGGATGAATTTCTGAACTGGCAGATTCCTTTGGAAGTTTCAGGAGACACAGGGCGCTTTTAACACTATAAAGCACCAAACAAGCCAAGCGGCTTTACTTGAAAGGCAATACGTTTTTAATCTTGGAGTTTGAATGAAAATTATGAACAGAATAAAAAGCCCTAATTTAATCCACAGTAGATGGTACTGTACTTGTGCTTCTACCAAAAGTTTTGCTTCCCTTTTTCCTTTTGAAACTGCCAGAAAAAGATTCAAGTTAATTGAAATGCTTAGTTGACTTGAACGTCTTAAAAGAAGAGACTTTGGGTTTAGCAGGCAGTCAAAAGAGCACATGCCTTTTCCAGAAAAGGGAAAAAAAAAAAATTGTAGTTCTTCAGATATTTCAGCTTTTCATCTTCTTAATTCTACTCTGCAATCAGTCATGGTAGAGGTCACAACATAATAATTAAAAAAAAAAAATATCACATGTTGACAGACAACTATTGTATAAATACAACTTCCATCAGCTCTGTTATAAATCAGATCATCAACTTAATGTATGCATTAACGGTAACTTTTTATAAACACTTGCAAGGACCTGGACTGATAGGGGCGAACACCGGGAAAAGATGAGGAAATAGAATGGTGGAGGCTGCGTTACATGCTGGAGGTAGCTGCTTGCTCAGCTTCAGACACCTTTTCTACATAATTATGTTTAGCTCATTTCAGTGGCAAGTGTAATCAGAGCGGAGAAACAAAGTGCTAGGTTCAAGTTCTGTGTCTGAAGAAAAAAATGCCTGAAAATGTTGATGCTAAAAGTTTGGAGTTTGTGACAATAAAAGAATTTGAAGTTTCTGGTGTGACTGAAGGCCTATAACACATTCTTGTGCAATAAAAAAAGGATGCCCTTAAATCTTCTGATTAACTTTACAACATCTTGCAGTTACATCTGTGCATTTTGATGTCAGAAGTTTAAAGACAGCCTGATTTTACATTTTCTAAATCGGATTTCTGTTTCTATCTGTAGTTTGTGCTAAGTCAGAAATAATAAATAGAAAATGCCTTTTTTTTTTTTTTTCAAAATTTTAAATCTCCGGCTGTAGATAGCTTCTAGTCTGAATAAATTTAGTGACTGTTTAAAGTAAATAATAAATGTTAGCAGGTGCAGAGCACTTCTGGTTAGGAAACGCTTCAAATTCGCAATGGAAAATGAGCTTCACTTTAATTTCTTTCGAAGGATAACAACTAGCTACTGAAAACTGAGATCAGAATTGAAGATTTAAGTTGAAAGTTTTGCTTGCTAACTTTTACAATGGTCAAAATGTTTTTATTTCTTCTTTGGTTGTTTTTGTTTGGGTTTTTTTTGTTTTCTGTTTTTTTAATAACCTGATTTAAATGCCCCTCCTTAGCCTGGGGGTATATCCTTAGCTCTACCAGGGAACAAGGCTGTAAATTCCTGTTTATAACACGCATATAACACTTGGTAGCTGTAAACCCTAGTTTACAGTAGCATAGTTCTCCCTTCAGTATAATGTTCAAATGAGCTTTTTGGAGAACACTACGATATTACCCATTTTGCGGTGGGGGCTCCTTTTCGGGCAGGACTCAGTCCGCACTCCTGATTTGCTCCTCTGTGGTCTCCCACATGTACCCGAGCAGTAGGGAGGTAACGAGTTATTTGTGTTGGAGGCTTGCAAGATGGAGGTTGCTTTTTCCTGCTGTTGCAGGGTGGGTGTATTCTTGTAGATATGAGTTGACTAATATCCCATATGTGATGATTTTTATTTATTGAACAGATACGATTAGATGCTGTGATTCTCCCAGGACTTCAAAGAGTAGCAATGGGAAGACTGGGAGCACTTGGTGCAGCGGGGGCCTGATTCTGCAATGCTGTTGTGCAGTCTTCTAAGCCTGTTTAGAGCAAGTGCATAGCACTGAATAATTGTTTTATGTGGTGTTTAGGGCTAAATATCCAACTTATCCTTGCTTTGTATGGCTATGAAAGGAAGTGCAAGGTGATAGAAAATAGACCTCTCAATTTACATGAATGGTATGCAGTTAAGGTTTATTAATATAATAATGAAATGCTGCTTATGTAGGAAATCCCTTCCGCTTGTGGGTTTCAGAAAGCTGAGATCAACTGAAGATCAAAAATAAAGACAAAAGTGTTTTTTGAATAAAGCATGTGCTGCATGTGTGTTCGTTCTTTGTGTTCCATGAAAATAACGCTGTAATATAGAGGAATGGGGGTAGGCTCTTTATTCCATGGTGCCAGGTAAAAGAAGCTTAGATATAAGATGAAGATTCTTCTGAGGGTGGAGTGAATTCTTGTCTGTCAATCAGTAAAGAGAGTTGTTTTTGTGGACCGAGGCACACATTTTTAGTATGTAATAATTCTTCTTTTCTATGTTAGCAGTCCTCGTACAGAAGATTTCTAAATGTCATTTTTTTTGATCTGAGAAAATGATCTCTCATTTTATAAGGAAACACAACACTGTTAGCATTGTTGACAGATGGTATGATCCAGAATCATCACATTTATGTTGTTTTGTAGCAGCTTGAAACTTGTTCTGAATACCAAGTAACACATAGCAAAAACTTGAGAACTTACTCATGTTAGTTGTATGTCTCAGTATAAAGGGTTTGACATAGTACATACAATCAGTACAGTTCACATTTCAGTGGTTTTTTAGTTCCTTTTTCACTTGTACCTCTGAAAAGAAGTCCTGTGGACCTCTAACCTTCTTACATAAATATCAGCTCTATTAAAAACTTCTGTAATGAGGAAGTCCTGAGAATTGGATGTTTAAAATCTCTTAAAAAACCTAAAGGATCTGCTTAAACTACGCTCCTACCCTACTGTATAGAGTGGGGAATTACACTTCAGTTGGAAAACTATGCCCCCGACATAGAGCATTTTGACAACTCTCTAAGCTGGAGCCTGTCAAGGGTTTTCACATTTCAGGAGTGCTGTGAGGGTATTTGCACATCAGAAATGAACTGTGGCTTTGCCTGTGGAAGGGTGAACGCTGTTCTTACTTGCTGTATCTGTGTTTCAATGAAGAAAGCAGCAACTGCTGACAAATAGCAACTGAAGGGCTGTTCATAATATGAAAGACAAATTCATACTACGCAAACTTTGTTCAACAGCTGCCCGTAGGCTGACTTGTAATGGATATAGGAGGAGATAAACACAGGGGAAGGGACAGAGGGTGGCTGGGCTAGCCCTGTCTCTGGGGCCAGGTGCTTTTCTCTTACAGCTTGGACCTGGTGTTAATCTTGCTGAAGCGGCATCTTTCCATTCCACCTGCGCTCGGAGCTGGGCAGGAGTTTAGGTCCCCACTGCCCCTGTGTCTGGGAGCAGCAAGTTGTATTTGCAGGGCACCCTCTTGGTTTCTCCAGGTGCTGTTCTCTGAGAGCAGCCATCTCCCTTTTCATGAAATATCTAAGCAGTGGTGAAGCAGACCTTCCTATAGCAAGCACTGTGCCTTACATTTAACCTGATGCAACTGAAGCACGAAGCTGGTATCTTTGCTTATCCTGAGAGGAACTATCTGCCGTACTTACCTGAGATAGGCGTTTCACAGCTCTCTCCATAGTGGCCTGCAAATACACTAAATTTGTCAGCCAGTTCCCTCCTCTTCAAGTCTTCTGTGTGTATGTACATGTCTGTCTTTTTTTCCTGGCACACGTGCTGGTCAGGAATTGTTCTTTTTCCCCTCTGTGTAAACGGGATCTCATATTCTAGCAGTCCCGGCCCCAGCAGTGAAGTCCCGCTCCTCCGCAGTTGTCCGTGCATGTTTAAGAACAGCCTTTGGCCCGGGGTTTGAACATGCATTGTGCTTTTTCTAAAGATTCAGGCACATGTGGTGTTTGTGGCAAAAAAGAGATTTTGAAATCACTCTTTATATAGCACAAAAGCAACATGGACAAATTAATAAACTAAAAGAGGCAATTCTATGGGTTGTGGGGCTTTTGAGCTTTAATTAGAGATTGTGGGCCATCCACAATGACTTTTTGCAGCCTGTGGGTTTTTTGCCTTGAAGATGTGAGTGTCTGCTGTAGTATTCTGCTCCAGGGGTCTTTCCTCTCCATCCTGTGTCCTGGGTGGTGAAGGACTCGTGCTTTCATCTCCATTGTGTCGTGGGAGGTGATCTGGCATCGGTCTTATTTGGAAATCAGGGTCTTTACAAGAGCTGCCCTGTTCCACGTTTTCCATTTCAGTGATCTTCCTGGATGGTAACTGTTCATCCGCAAACACTGACTGAAGTAGATGATTAACATTTAATAACACAGTTGTAGGAGCTATATGCCAGAGCCTTGGCAGGAGAAGTTGGATTTCTCATGGATTCATTCACCGGGACAAGAATTTAACAATTACCCAGCATTTATAAATTTCACAAGTCATCGTGCCTTCTATCTTTCTGGATGTGTTTGAAGAGCCTTGCTTACGAAACAATGTCTTGTAATTTGTCATTTACTTTTCCTTTTTAAATGCCCAGCATGAAAAATTCCTTTTTCCTTTGCTAGGTCACTTCCTCATTCCTTCCCTCTCCTCAACCCTGTCAAAACCTCGTCCAGGTTTTCCATTTGCATTTTCTCTTTAGAGTAGGGGTTGTGATATGTAGTTAATTGGTAAGAGAAATGATAGAAATCTGGTTTGGCCAGTGGAAAAAGCCTGTAATGCATTAAAAGTTGAGACCTGTGGAGAGTGCAAAGTAATGTAGCTATAGAAGGGTGACAGCTTACATCACCTGGGGACCTCAAATGTAGTTTCTCACTGGGCTGAAATTGGCAACACACCATTGTCATACTGGTGTGTGTGCCTAACCTGGGTCTCGCGTTGAAAACTTCCTTGTTCTTGCTTTGGGAGTGCAAGTGCCAGCTTTGGAGTTGGAAGCAGTGTCCCACAGCTGATGAAAATGTTGGGAGACAATAAAATAGCTCTCTCCGTAAAAACAGAAACGGGAAATGGTACTCATCAAATCTGTAGATTTATTATATTGTGCTGGTGCTTATGAGAGCATAAGCCACCGCTGTTCTTTGTGGAGCGGTGAAGTATGCCTGTAGTTTAGGTGAGAAGCGGTTTTGCTCAATAGGGTTAGTGCACATACACATATATGAGACTTGGCCCTTTTATCTCTGAGGGGCTTTCAGTTTTGCCGGGCAGCAGCAGGTCTGCGTGCTGCAAGCAGAAGAGGCAAGAGGGTGTTCTGGTTGGAAGTCATAGCCTGCTTTTCCAGAAGGGATTTCATCATATCTTTCTGTGTCAAAAGTGACTTTAGTTTTGAACTATCAGCCCTTGCTTTTCTTTTCTTCTTTCTTGCGTGAGTCTTAAATGACAGCTCACTTGAAAACTGATTTTCCCTCTCTTCAACACATTAATTCAGAGCTGCAGAAATCACCCAGTGGGGCACGGTTCTGGAGACAGTCATCTTACCGCTTTTATGGGCTCCTCAAAAATCTGGAATTATATTCCAGGAACATAATGTTAATCAGATGACTTTTAAAGGTCTTGAACTGATCAAGAAAGTCAATATCGTTTTAATTATGCCCAGACAACATTTTACAGAAGTGGTGTTTACACTCTGAATATAGGTGTACATCAGTAGCTTTAGGAGAGAGAAAATGAAGATGGAAGGCTAGAGCAAAAAAGTCAGGTGAATTTGTGATTCCTACTTTGTGTTAGAAAAGAAACAAAAAGATCGTGTATTGGAAAGACATTTGAAAGGAGCCCACTGAAGGTGATTTAAGCTCGCTTGCTTGTAGCTGAAGGAGGGAGAGGGATGTAACCTCCGGCTAGAGGTATAAGAGCAAGTCTGTTTTCAGTCTCCCTTTCTGCTAGCACCCCCACACACACGCACATTTGCCAGTCCCCTTGAGGCAGCAGTTTCTTTGCATATGTCTTTCTCGTTGGCATGTGGGGTACAGGATTGCTGCGTTACTGTGACTGCAGCATACGCTGCGATGACACATCCTGCGCCCGGCAGATGGTAGGGGGAAAGGAGTTTTGTCTGGCAGTTTCTGTGCTTTGAGAACAGATCACTAGCAAAAGAACTTGAGATGTTTGCTTTCTTTATTTGCTGTGGCTCACTGGAGGAAGCAATTGCCCTCGTGCGTCTGAGATGTTCTTTCAACTTCCTAAATACACATAGATTCTCTGTATGTATCACTCTGTACAGGTGTGGGCAAGTTCCTTTGAAGGCTGTTGTGATCTGGCAACTTGGGCTGTTTGCTTCTAATGTTGGTTTTCTCCCGGAGGGGGGGCTGCCAGATACTGTGTCTGAAAAACATACTGTAAACACCCATGAGGTTTTCAGGGAGGGGGGGAGTTGACACCTGGTATCTTCTAGTGGAGAAGCAAACTTGGATTTGACTGTTTCATTTGATCTAACAGTTAAACCCAGAAATGATGCGAAGAGGAAAATAACCCTAACGCCCTTTCTGTGGGAGACAAGGCTGTCTTCTAATGGGATAACAGTAATGTCACGTCTCCTCCTTCTGCTGTCACCTGAGTGCTCGGCAAGCGTGTTACTTAAATTCTGCGGGCAACTGAAATTCCACCCTAATGTTGCTTGCTGCAGGGCACCTTAGAAGATAAACATGGAATTTCTTTGCATCCTAAGAGTGCATCTTTTTCCAGCAGCTCCGGATTCTGTCAGTGCTTTTAATTTCTTTTGTAATACTAGTTATCAGAGGTTTATATCACAGTTGTGAAAGTTTTCTTTGGGATGACACTGGGCATCTTACCGAGGAATTTTGTGCTAGGATTTTTTTGGTAGTTTGAAAAACAATTGGCCCTGGATATGACTGCCAAGAACTAACAGAACTTTGCTGGACATTTTTGATGATCCCCAAAGAACTTTTGGCTTTAATTTGTATGACAACTGAGGAAAGTGGATCCACAACTCTTGTTGGCACTGACTGGAAATTGGGCACTTTCCTCTAGCAAGGGCATAGGAAAATCATTGTCTTAATTTTTAGATAGAAACGTTGCAGCTACTAGTATGTATCAGCAAGAAACTTTATCCCTCTATAGAGAAAAATAAACCTAAACCAAGCTGGTTTTGTTTAGAAATGGAAGAGAAACCGTTTGTTAGTACAGACCGAATTTCTCCTGTCCTTCCCCTATAAAGAGCTTTCTGTCTCATTGCGGTGCAGTATCAATTGATAGGAAAATGAGTCAGGACAAATGAAACAACCTGTTTTAGACGAATCTGTATAACACAGAATGACACCGAATATATAAAAGATAGTTTGTATGTGATCTTTTCAACTGACTCTCAAAATACTGGACAAGTCTATTAAGGTTGAGCTTTGCGTCTTGATAGCTGAATAGTCACGTAGGCAGCAAAAAAGGCCCTTTAGTATTGAAAAGCAGGACTTGGCGCTGTCTGGTTCAGGTGTCAAAGCAGAACTACTTGGACAGGCAAAGCCTAGAAATGTTTGTCCTATGTCCTCTTCCTTTAGGTGTGCTTTCAGGGAGACAGCTGGGAGAAACAGCAAAAGCTATGGAGAAAGGCTGCCAGTAGGGGAATTGATGGGACTTCTGTCTGCTTCTACGTGCCAGAGAGCTCACCGGAGAGGCAGCTTTGCTCTATACTGGTACCCGGCTACACTTGCACATTTGCCAGCCCAGGATGTGTCCGAGACCTTGTTCTTCATCCTCAAAACATCTTGGGTGAAGAAGTTAAGAGGAACTGGTGAATGTCTGCTCAGTCTTTTGAAGTAGATCACTAGTGTTTTAATCAGTCATAAACCGTAGGCAAAATTGGACTACTTTGTCTTGACAGTGGTCCCATGTGGAATTTCTTATGTTCCAGGTTGGTTTCATGTATTTCTTTTCGTTTTTCTTTTATTTATTTTTTTTTTTTTTGCCTTGAATAACTCATGTCCCCATCAGAAATGCCAGTGTGAAATCCCCTCACCGTTAAGTTGTTGCACAGGCTTGTTAAATTAATTGATTCAAAATAGTCCAGGATAAATCTTTCTCTGAGCCTTTTCAGTAAACATTAGTTCTCCAGTTGTTGCTATTGTAACTGCTGAGTTTCATAAGGAGCCTAAGATATTCCTTGGTGCTTTCAGGAAGATGTGTAATAGATGGAAAGAATCCCAAATATGAAGCTCTTGCAGATGGGTGCATTGATTTTATATCACTGCTCAGATCTGTCAGCCTTGAAAGCGGCTGTAAAGAGAGCCACATGATGCTATGGTGCTCTGAAGTTTATGATGCTAGGATGTCTGTATTTCTGCCGTGCATATTAAATAGCTTCTAGTGGGAATACATACAACAGACTTCCACTGGAAGACCGCTGTAATTCTCCTAGTGCTGTGATTTATTGTTGAGCCGTAGATTAAGGAGACCCGTTAGGATAAAATACTCAGTGCTTACTCAATTTTGTAATCATTATAGGTACTTCAGAATCATTCAGTAATGAATCCTTGAACTAACCCTGTGAGCTCAGCATCAGAAGTATCTTTATATTACCAGCTGGAGTACTACGGCGAAGGGAGAGTCCTAAGCATTTTCAGCCACCCTTAACTATGTTTCTGAGGATCAGTGAGGGGAAAAAAGCTCTTCCTCCTCCCCCAAATGATAAACCCTGAACATGGTTTCTTCCTGTATTAATTTGAAGAATTTTAAGCCAGATGTTTCATGACTCAAAAAAATCAAGAAGTTTCATAAACTGTTTTCGTGTGTGTTTTCTGGAGATGAAAATAAAACTTTTTGCAGGCTCAAAATTGGGAAATTTTAATTTAAGTTTCATACTGAACATAAATTTTCAGTGACATCAATGGGAGCTGAAAGTTAAGGTCTTGCAGCGGGATGACAAAGATGAGAAATTTTGGACCTTGCAGCTATATACATACCCTTTTATTTATCTCAGTTGTCAAACTAGAAATCTTATTTCTAATGGGAATGTAGTCTCCCTGAAAATTTTAACCTTTTAGTTTCCTAGGAATTCATCTGTTGTCCTGCATTAATAGATTTGGACATAGTCGTGGAAATAAATTACTTTTGGGTGCTTAGCCAGCACGAGACCAGTATGCTGTTAAGTCAAGTCTTTTGTGGTTCATGGATATTCATATTTTCAGAGGAAATACAGGTCAGTTGTTTAGTTATGAACTTGAAAACCTACGCTGATTTAGACATAGTTGTCATTACTGACACACTAATAGCCCCGTTCTGAGTTAGTGGATGCAGTAAATACTTTTATTCATTGAGCCTGGTAGAGTGGTTTCAGGTGAAAACATGAGCAAACTTGTTAGCAATTTCTTTCCTACATTTTTTTGCAGTTTTATAGATTCTTCTATATATGTAAAAAACCTGATTTTCTTCAGTATTTAAGGAATTAATTTATAGTTAAATTCTCAATGTGAGAGAGTAAAGGTAACTTACTACATTTTTATTCAGTGGATTTTTTTTTGTTATAAAGAATCAGAATTTTAGAAGTGTTCCGCTTTGAAAACCTAGGTTCAATTTTAAATTGGAGACACTTAAAAATTGTATCTACTCCTTTCTATCTCAATTTCTCAGTGAAACTGGGGGATCATCATGCTTATGGAAAGGGAACCTAGAAGTGCCTCAATCTGCTGTTGTGGGGAAACCTTCCAAAACAAAGGTGAATTACGTGCACTTCTATTGAGTGACCTGAGGAGTAATTCTTCAGTCTCTCTTCCATGTTTTATTTAAAACAAAGATTCCCAGAATGAAACAATAAACTTAATGAAAATCTGTTTAAAATTTAATGAAATCCTTACGACAAAACAAAGTCTAACACGTTGCTTTCAAAGACATCTGGAGACATCATATTAGATAAAATGGAACTAACTGAGGTACAGTCAAATAGAAATTGAGCAGAATTTGTCCCACAATTTAATTTTGCGTTTCCTTGGCAAATAAACTGAAATCTCTTCATGTGCTTATTACGGACAAAGCTCGGCAACAGACCAGGGAAAAACTGAGCTGCGGTGTTACAGGGCAAGAGAGATTCGTGCTCCCGCTGCCCACGAGCACTTTGTGTGTGTGTTCAGTGTGCGTTAGGGAAACTCAGTGCTGTCAGACTGATTTAGTGAGGAATCTTACATTCCAGACTTTCTTTTGAGAATGTAAGCATTATCAGGAACATCTTGGCTTTTCTGCTAGAAATTACAGGCAGAGCATTGAAAGGAATAGTAAGGCATTGTGCTGGAAGCGCGGTTGAAGCGTGCTGTAGCACAAGGAGCTGTGTTTTGCCTTGACAGGTTTTTAAATGGGAAGGCAATCCCACTTCCTATAAGAGGGGAAAATGCAAGTGTGGTATGTGGAAGAGCCGCAAACCTTTGTCTCTTCTATGTTTATGCTATGTTTCATCAACGGCATGTTCCGTGCTTGAATGCCACGTCCTGGCACAGGTCTCTACCTTTTCTGGTTTAAGCAGAATGCTGTCATCGTAGTCCTGTTAATCTTGAGCAAGTTGAAGGTGTGACACTGTGGTACGTAACATAATGTGGAGGTTTCCTGTCAAGACCCTGTTTGTAGCCGTAAATGAATGTGGCCGTAAGCCCTGTTATCTAACTGCAGTACATCTTGCAACTGCAGAAGTTTGGGCTTGACTGCAGTGTAGTGTTTTGCCATATTTTTTTTTATATGCTATAATTTTACTTCCTAAGAGGTTTTTGGATGCTTGAGCATAATCCACTATGTATGTGACGTGTGATTGACAAGGTAAAATGAGGGCATATCCGTGATGACACAGGATAGCTGAGACACATTGGCATGGTAAAGAGCAGAACTCAGTTTAAAATCATTTACCTCTGTTTTTTTTCTGTCTGGTCCGTTAATACTTTGACACTTTTGAGCAGACTTAATTAAGACAACACTGATGCTACTGTTTCTTTTGGAAGATGATACGGCCTAACAACCCTGTGGCTGTCCTACTTTGGTATTGCGCAGCTTAAGGCTTCTCTTAGTACTTTTAGCAACAGCCTGGTCCCAATAGGTCACAGGATCCTTCCCACTGAGTTTCAGAAGGATCTGCTGGCTGTAGAAGAGTCGTGGGACCTCTGGATCTCCTCACGCTTTGGAGAGGAGCATGCTGGAGTTAACACAGATACTTCCATCTCCTCTGACCTGCCCTTATTGCAATGCATAGATATCTTTTTGTGGGGGAAGATCTAAGCTCACAAGATGTGAGAGTGTCAATTCTCCTTCTTGCTTCAGGCAGAGAAGTATCTGTGAGATCAGAGGCAAGCCTCTTGAAATCCCTAGGAAAAAGCATCATCCGTCATATTTTGCATCCTGGGAGTGGGCTGCGCAGTTAAGCTGCTTTTCTTGCTATGATTAGCATCCTGTGTGTTGTCCAGTTATCCAGTTGGTATGGCATTTCTGTCTAGTAATAGCTGGACATGGGTACCCCGTGTGTCATGCTGTACGTACCTGTCCAGGCTGTCAGAAGCATTAATTTGTAATATGAAGCCCTCTCGTGAGCATTTTTGAATTATTATTATAGTGTTGATTTCCCTAATAAAAATAGGAAGTTTTAGTATCAAAAATAAATTGGGAACGATGCTTTCTAAGCAGGGTATGTTTGCTGGGCTTCCACTGCGTATCAGCAAGGTATCAGCAAGCAGTGCTTGATGCTTTCGAGTGTGTGGCTTTGTTAAGAATCTGCAAGACGCAGGCAGCTCTGATTTAGAAAGTGGCCTCAGCCTGTCTGTTGTTAGGCTTATTTCAATTTAGAAGCTTAACAGTTCTTTGATAGGTGAAGTGTGATTTATTAGACCCTTCTCTAATATTATATCTAGTACAGTGGGCTACAGCAGTTTGTTAATATATGATAATTTCCTTCCTTTAAGTCTTGCATTTGAATATGCATTTTGTTTTGCAGGTACCAGCAAGGGGGCTGGTCTGATCTTCAAGGTCATAGCTTTTACTCTGCGTCCTGTTTACACAGATGCCTTCTTTAGCCTCTACAAATAGCTGATAAATCCACATGTTCAGACTGAGGAGATGATAATTTCTCATATGGCAGCTTCAATAAGTAACCTCCTTGTTAAAATCAGCAGTAGTGCTGTCTATGTAAGAGCTGCAATGAGGTCTCTATACTTAATATTTTCAGTGCATTCTGTATGATGCCAGCATGTTTTTAACCTTAGTGAAGTCATTTCATGCTTCTGTAATTCATTGGCTTTTTAGTGTATTTATAGAAGCTATTTTTTCAAGCACTGCAGTAGAAATGACGAGAGCATCTGGTTAAATCCATCACATCTTGTAGAACAACCCCTTAATGGTTATTCTCAGTTAGATGAAATAGGAAAAAATAGCCTTGGTAATTGAGCCTTTCCCCCTTTAGGTGGTTGCACCAATATTTTAAAGGCTTTAGATATTTAATATAATTAGAGTGCTGTAAGTGTCACCACTGTGCTTTTTTGTGATGGAAACAGCGTTAAGTTAGCTATGAGAGCTGTAAAAACAGACACGTTTCAGTTTACACTTAGTTCCAGGGAGCTCTGCTTATAATCTCTTGTTTTACTGTAACATAATAAAGAATGCATCAAATCCACAAGTGGACTGAATTCAGCACCTCAGTCCAAATAACGTGACAGGATTAGAGGAAAGGAAAGCAGGTTTGTGTAGGAGGACAGTGACTTAACCTGGGTTTAGACTGAAGCCATCTAAGGATGGCTGTACTAAGCTGAGAGTTGGGTAAGGATTTCGATCCCTCCTGGCTACGTTATGTCCCTTCCCTCTCCTGCCGCAGCTAAGAACACGATGCAAATGTTGGATTCACTTTGCAGAACTTGCTTCCTCCCAGGGGAATCCCTGAGTGGAGTGGTGGCTGGTTCACTGGGAGTGTGGCCTTTCCCGTTATCCCTGATCGAGAGTTCTTAAATACTCATGTTGTAGCTCGGCTGTTTTTTATGGCTGTTGGAGTGACTGATGCTGGCACTGCATCACGGACCAGAGAGAGGAGGATGTCTGAGGGAGCACGGTCCTCTCCTAATGTTGCGACACCTGTGGCAGGAAGCCTGTGGTGGGGTAGTACTGCTTTGTGAGGATCTAACTTGTGTAATCCCTGGAAGGATATAACTCATCTGGTGCAGGTTTGGGCGCCAAACACCTTTGTAGCGTTGTGTGCAGGGGATGCTTTCTGGTATTCACTCTCCCAGCAGGATGGAAGAGGTCTGTTTTTGTTACAGGCTTACCCTGACCCTTGACTGCAAGATGATGTGGAAACGAGAAAGCTATGATTTGTTGACACTCATATTTGGAAACCTCCCTGAGACAGTGTTGACAGCGGCATCTGTCTGGAGTGACAGAGCGGGGTTGTGTGAGGATTACTGGGCAGGTCAGAAAGCTGAGAAATACCTGTCCCATGCTGGCATGAATAGTTGATCTCTTTCTTCATCTTTCAGTCTCTGGAAAGCGATGCCGGAGCGATTTATAGATGGTGATTGTAGACTTGCCAGTTTGCAGTGTTGCAGGGAAACTGGAGGTGAGGCAGGAGTCCCTTCTGGAAATCTGATCAGCATATTTCTATTTGGGGAGCCCGCATTCCTGTACTCTTGGGCCTCAGAGGGCTGGGTCCTCAGCTGCTGTAAATGGCTGTAGCTGCTTTGATGTCAGTGGAGCCGGGCATTTTACCAGCTGAGCATTTGACCCTAACGCTGGCAGTCCGCCTTCAAGCCACTGAGCTTATTTAATACATGAAGCAAGGCTGCAAAATGGCAACTGGTTTACCAGTTGGTGTTTTCCAGAGAGCGCATGGGTTTACCTTTTAACTTTACCTGCAAGAGTTTTGCAGTAAGCCCAACCGCTACTCTGTCTCTTGTTCTTGCCTCATCTTGGCCCTACATGTGAAGTTTCGGCTCCTTTGAGCTAAACTCACATGTACACGTATAAACAAATTTAGCACTGGATACGAGTAAGTGGTTGTAGAGGAAGCTGGCTTTGGGGAATGTGTTAAAGCAGATGTGCTGATGGTGGAATTGAGGTATCCTTCGCCCGGCCATCTTCAGGCACCCTAACCCTCTGCTACTCCTGTTGGAAATGGCAGTTCCCTCTGTTACTCTTGTGCTTATTAACCATTTGTGTGGGCCTGTTTGAAGTGAGGGGTGGTGATAATTGTTTAGGATTCTTGGGGTTTTGGGGCGGGGGTGGGGGGGGGAGGGAGGTTCCCCAAATCAATGACAAGTATGCTTGCAGGATACAGTCTTACTTGGAGGCTACCAGACAGACCAGTCCGTGAGATCTGCCCTGGTGTGTAGCTGTGTGAGAGGGAAGATAAGTTACTCATTAATTTGTTCCCTCTCTGTGCTGTTTGCTGTCACTGTGCATATGAAGATACCAGCTCTAAAGCTTGACTGGTAGTTTTCGGCCAACTTGTTATTTTCTTAAACCAGTCTGTGCTGTCTTTCTTCTATGTGTCATGAAGAAGTCCCTCTGTTGGAGTAATGCTTCATTGTGCCAGCTTCCGAATACGAAAACTAGTGAGCAAAGCATAAAGCTCACATCCGCTGGGCTTTTGTGGGCATTGTGCAGTATTCGAGACATCTGCAAGCTTGAGGTTAAGCCAGATGCAGCAACACAGACACTTGTGTTAGATTAGGGGTGTTGGGGATTGTGTGTAGATGGAGAGTTGTGGGCTGGACTCCCTCGAGAGATGCTTTCGGTGTTACCCCTCTGCCTTTTGTAGTATCCTCCATGAGCTGCAGCTGTGTGCTGAGATCTGAGTTACTGCATTAACAGTTAACAGTTAATCTGCATTAACACTGGAGCTGATGGTGTGTGCTGGGCAGCGTGCTCCGGCATGCAGGTGCTGTAGCCCAGGCTGGAGTAGGGGAGCCCTTGAATCAAAGGTGTTGGGTGGTTTGATAGACCCTCGCCTCACCCACTCCTCTGTTCTCAGCATGGGTACAGTCCATGTCCTGCTGGGGTTCTTGCGACTGTGTAAACTTGACAGAAAGGGCTATCTTTTGTGCTCTGCACGTATTTCTGCAGCAGTTTCCGTGAGGTTACTCTTACTCTAATCAAACATGATTATCCTTGCCTTCCCAGGAACTTCAAGTGTTGGAAATCCATCCGTGCTTTGCCTCGGGCTGTCCTGGGAACAGCTCCTGGCTCTGCTTTGTGTTCGTGTTTCTGTTTGCTGGCAAGCCAGTTGCCGTGACTGCTGAGAAGTCAAATGAGGTCTTTTATTGTAGTTTATTTTTTTCTTGGCACAGTCAGTTTAGTCGCTAGGAAGGTGATGATCCCCATGTGTCTGAAGGAATTGGAAGAGGTGGTGTTTTAGGAATCCAAAGAAAACTGTATTTCTGTCTCCCATCCCCTTAATTTCCCCTTTCTTTTAATCATCATTTTATATAGACTTCCAGAGGATTTTCTAATGAGCTTTTGGCCTCTGTGTGTTCCAATTGCTAGTTTATTGACTGTGTTGTCCATATGGTGACCTTGAAACGAAAGCAGTGCAGCATAACTGGTGTGCTGGAGTCTTTTGCTATCCTTAACACGTAAGAGAAACTAAAAATTTATCAGTGACGAGGTTTTTTTATAGGGAAGTTCCTGGGATCCTTCCCTTGACCTATTCTCTTTCTCCTACTGTTTTCCCTGGCTTTTTAAGGTGAGCATGTATATGAATAAATCAAAGTTCCTGCAGGCATGGTACTTTTTTGCACAGTACTTTTAAAGAGCTACACTTAGGGGAGCCTGTTTGCAATTTTATCGGATTTTGTTATAGACTCAGGGAAGGAAAGAGTGTCTCCGCTCCTGTGGACTTTACACACTCAGTGGAGGCAAGAGTTTGAGTCCTGTAGAAGACAGATCAACAAAAGGGCCTTCTAGTAGTACTTGTTCTGAATTCGTCTAAGAAGGGTACCTGTGTTAGGAGGATTTCATTTGCAGTCTCGGGTATTTTCTGTGCATCGATGCTGAAATACCATCTCAGTGAGCCGATTTGCAGTTGTCTTTCAAACATCCATTACATCATTGAAAAAACCCCACCATTATGCTGCATTACCTGCCAACCAAAACTGCAATGTGGTTGTTGTCGGAAGGTGCTAGCACACCTGGGAATTCAAAAGTACCAAAGCTGATTTTTATTCCCAGAGCCCTTTTTTACGGTGCAGAATTAATTCTCAGGCAAGCCCTGTCGGAGGGAAGGAGATGTGATACTCAGCTTCGGGTAAGCTTTTTGACATTTTTTGACATTTGCAAAAACCACTGCCGTGTCCGGAATCCATCAGTTAGCAGGGGACCCTGAACATCCTGAAGACCAAATGTGTAGGTACTGGCTCTAATCCAGCTTTTATTTGGTGGTTCTGCAGCACCTCATTGAGGCCTGTGTGTCACTTAGGTCCTGAACCCTGTTCTGCAGATGTGAAGGGAACTGAAAGGTTCCTCGTCCTCTGGGCTCCTGGTGTGGATCCCAACTGGGTGGCGTGCTGTGAACAAAACAAAAACCAGGGCTCAGGGATATGACAGCTGACTTGTGTAGGGGTAAGCACGTACACCGAACCTTTGAAGTGTTAAAAGCCAGTATGCGCATCATGTGCCAGGTTTTTGAGAAAGGTGTGCGTAGCCTTTAAAAAAAGAAACTTGGAAGCTGATCAAAAAGGTGGTTGATTACTTTTTTGTGCCCTTAGGTTTACTGGAGATTTGTTTTCTGCCAGATGTTTTGCTGAGCTTATTTTGTGTGCACAAAATCCAAAATGTGATTGTTGGTAAACGCAGTATTTTAGGTAGTTCCTTGGAACAACATTTAAAAAACCCAAAACCAAACCCTACAGAATTTTTCAGTCCAAACAAAAGAGGTTTTGCGTAAAGGTTTTTGTTTGTTTTCAGAATATTTTTTATTTGAAAGTTGTTGGTTCAGCATTTGGACCAGCCCTGGTAAACGTGTCACCTTTGCTGGGGCTGTAGATGAAGGTACCCTGGAGAGATGCAAACACTTCTGCCGTCGCCTTGGCTCTGTCACTGACACACGCCCGCCCCCGTAGCCCAGCAAAGTCCCTGCTCCTCTCCCAGCTGAACTGGCCCTCTTTCAGCTTTAGCTATCTCTGCTGCAATCCTGCGAACTGGCGCTTGCTGTTTGTGCAGAGCACTTGGGGTGAGCGGACCCTGAGCCCGTTTGGGTCTCCCAAACTCTGTAACACATATGAGAGTTAGTAGTAAAAACTGCTGAGGTCATCATTGTGAGCAGAGATGCTTAATTTTGTTCTTCTCACTTTGAAAGTTTTATCAGAGCTGAGGTCTTCTTGCACATTTCTTTTTACCTCTGTCTTAGTTTCTTCAGACCGGGAAACATGGGGGTTTTCCCCTTTGAATCTTTTTTTTTGTTTTCCTGTCCCTCTGTGACAGTAAAGACCAAGTTACTGATCTGACAAAGCCCCTTACCTTAGGTGTTTGTCAGTGTTTCAGCATCTTGCAGGGGATTCAGAGGGCAGTAATTGTCCCTTTCAAATGAGTGTCGAGGGAGACCGGCTCCTCTGTTTGGAAATGACTGTGTAAATGAAAGCAGCTTGTCTCTGAGCCTTCACGTGTCATTCGCATTAAGCGTTTATCCAGCGTGGGATCATTTGCCAGCCCCGAGGAGAGGAAATCTAATTTGTTCAAGCCAACAAACTATGGAGAGTTTCAGAAGCTTAGGGGTTGCTCCTCGTTGTTCATCTCAACCAAATTTGTGAACTAGAAATGCAAAGCTGGATTTGCTTTGGAAAGCCGTGATTTATTGTGTGGAGTCAATAAACACGTTTGCACGACTCCTTTGGGCATGCATAATAGTTTATCTTGGGAACCTACCACAAAAGCATTCATTTCTTCTTATCTTGCACCAGAGGCCAGGGCCAGTTGCACATTTCTGTTTCTGTTGCCAAAGAACTGGCTGCAGGCAGAGGTGAATTAGAGGAGAAATGTTCGGGGTCTTCAGGCATTCAGCATTTGACCTGTTTCCTACCTGGTCCCGCTTCCCTTTTCTCAAAGAACAAACTCCTCCAGCTTTTTTCCTTGTATTTGTTCCCCAGTAAAAGAAGGTAACACGCTTCAGGGACACTTTCATTTTAATTTTTTTCATTGTTTAAGGAGTTCAAGTGTGCTGCTAAAGAAAAGTGTCTATGAACATGGCCTTGATAAATTTGGACATAAGATATAGGAGAGGGCAGATTTGAGAAATCCAGTTTTTGCCTGCTTTCTTGTTTAAGCTGTGTTTGGATGACCTGTTTAAGAAACCAGGCTGACATTAAATTAGCATGGTTTTTGATGGACGGATTAAAATCTAGTAGGATGGTCTAAAAGAACTGTTCCCTTGCCTGAACCGTTGAGTTCATCTGCCCAGTGAGCCCCATAGAGCTTAGTGGGGGGGATGTGGGGGGGACGCACAAGGGCGGAGGGGATCTGGAGGAGAGGCATGATTCCTCCTAACAAAAGACTTCGGCTCAGTCTGAATCATTCCTCAAAGGGAAGGTTAGAGGATAATTTGTGGAAGGGGACAGAGGGAACAGAAATTCTTACGAATGAAACTCTTCTGTCCATAAGAAAACGGAGTAGCCGGAAAATGAAAGCTAGATAAATTCAGCTTAGGAATTAGGTAGATTTTTACTGTGAAGACAGGGAATGATTGCAGCATTTCCTGAGGTGCGCTATGAATCATTCTACATCACTAGAAATCTTTAAATCATGGTTGGCTTTCTTCCCTTGAAGTTCTGTTATGCTTAAATTGCAGCTTTTGGGCTGGAATCAGGAGTTCATTTAGTCCGTCAACTAGCACAGGCCTCCTTGCGTTACAAACCAGGCAAGCTCCATTTCGGTATGAAATCTGTGAAGGTACAGCAGCAGACAGACAGTGGCATGAAGAAGGTGTAGTATTCATTTCACCTACTTTTTAGTGTCACGCTGAAGGGGAGGTTGAAGTGCCATAATTTTGTCTCTTTACTTCTCTAATACTCCTGTGCGTGTTATTAGAAGGTAAAGCCCATGCCTGTTCCAGCATTAAAGGCCTTGTCTTGGTTGCACATAGCTCTCGCTGAAGAAGCCGTGTGAAAAAATATACAGAAATGGTCTGCAAACATGGATGGCCACATCTTTTGTGTGCTTCTCGATTTCTTGCTCTGGGAAAAGGGAAGGGAAAGAAAAAGGAAAGGAAAGAGGCAAAGGACTCCTTCCTGCCTGCCATTGCTGGTAACATCCAGCTCCTTTACAGCCTTTTCCTGTGGCTCATGTTCTCCACTGGCTGGTGTGACTGGCCAAATGAATGCAGAAGAAGATAGCATAAAAATGATGCAAGATCAGAATTATGGAGGTTAGAAGCTTGTACCGCATTAGAAACACAGCCTGCAGTAACAAGCTGTGCAGCGTTCGAGCTCCTGAGAGGATTAATTACAGATGGTAGCTGTGACAGCTAAATCAAGTTCCTATAATGTTGTGTAAACTTCATTAAACAGACTCGGTAGCAGTGCTGTAATCTATGAGAAATGGGATAGGATGACAAGGGTAGGAAAGGAAAATACTCTGTGGGAAGTTTAAAAAAATCTTCAGTGTCTAAATCCGGTGAAGCAATTTCTTCTACCTCTTATGCTTTAATGGTAGAATTTTAAACCACAAGCTTTTAAACTTCTTATCTGGTAAAGCCTTGATAGCCTGAATTAATAACAACTTTCTGCTAATGTCTGCTGAGTTCCTCTTAGTCAGCAAGTCCTGTTTTATCTGATATGCTAAATCCTTCCCGATATTCTGCAACCACATGTATTTGATCGATTCTTTCTTGCTTGTGGAAATCTGGGAGGAAAAAGCACAGAAGATGAACTCCATTGTTGCTGCTATGGTTGGTTATGGTCCAGGGTTTGAAGGAGGCTTTCGTTCTAACTTTGGCTGCAAGCGTATGTTTTAACCTAAAAGTTAAGTATTTCTGTATATTGATATCACAAGCAATATTTTCTAATTTAAAGAAAAGTCCAACAAATGCACATTCACCATGTGCCAGCTGTCACCAGTAATGCGAGGGTGTCATTTAATATTGCACCGAATCATAGGTAACCGTGTGCTGCTGCAGAAAGGGCTGGTCACATTTTCCCCTGTCTCCCCCAGAGGCAGGAGCCTGAATCAGGGAAAAGTGACTAATTCTCTGCTGATTTAGCGAGTTCAGGTCCCATGAATGGCAGCGCTGGGGCTGGGAAGCAGGGAACGAAGGAGGACGGGTCAGGGGAGGGAGTTCACAAGAGAGGCCACAGTGGGATTAGTCCAATTGTAACTCATAATTTCACCCTTAGCAACTCAGTTATTGCAGTAGTGAGGAACTAAAAGGCAAATTAAATTAACTGAGCTTTTACTTTCCGGGCAGGGAGAATTAACTGAGGAGGAAAAGCCAAGCTTCTGATTTGAAGCACTTTTGCTTTTAATATGCCATGTCTTGGTGGCCAGTGCAAAACGTTTGTGTGCTTGTTTAATTCAGTTGTTTGTTTGGAATTGAAAAGTTGATGTTGTATTAGACACTTCTAACTATGTATGCTCACAGCTGTGCCCCTTTGCCTGGTTGAAGAATAAAGGGGATAGTAGCTTGTCCTTAAAGAAATTACAGTATATCTAATACCCAAGGGAGTATTCTTTTTAATTTTTCCTCAACATAACCCTACCGTCTCTCCATCAAGCCTTGTCTATGGACGGTTGCTTTAATGGTGACTCGTGTAACTCTTTCAAGGTAAGGAGGCTAAAGCTAGGCTGTGGATTTAGGGATCCTGATTGGGTTTTGATTCTTTTCTCTGCTATTTTAGCTGTACGGTGGCTCCCCTTGACTTGTGAAGGGTCAGCTGAATACTGTGTTTTTGGAGAATAACACTGAACATTTTGATGCATAAATTTTGGTTTGGGAGCTTGACTTTACTCACCTATTTTGGGAAAGGCTGACTTTTAAAAATTAATCTTTCTCTTGTAATTTGGGAGGGCTTAAAAGAGAAACCAGTCTTGCCTAGTGTTTCTTTTCAATATAGGAAGCAAGTAAAAAAGTTGTATAATTTACATAAAGGTAAATTTCAGGCAGCAAAATTATTTCAGCTTTCATATTGGCATTAAATCAGCTTGGTTTTTTAAATGCATTTTTGTCTTTAAAGTCTTCTTTAAGGAACCTGGGACTAGAAGGCTGACCCTGCACTAGCGTGTAGGTAAGTGCTCATAGGAATTGCTTCTCATTCACCACAGTTTAGATGCAGCTGAAGAGATGTTTTGGCCTTTGGGCCTCATCAGATAACATGATACAGTCTCTGCCTTTGGCGGGTCAAACACATGTTTTTAGGGGAAGTGTCGGAATTTTTATAATTTGTCACAAAATGCTGCAAAATTCCTTTTTCTTTTCCTCTCAAGCTATTCCACTAAAGGGATTCCTCAGTCCTGCTCTAAAAATGCTTTGTAGTTGGCTATGCATGCTTCTTTCAGTAGGAAACGGAACACAACCACCAAATGCTGCCTGTTCCTTCCCTTCCTTGCCGTCTTCTCCTCGGGCATGGCCCAGGAAGTCCGTGTGTGTTCTGTGCCCTGCGTATGATTAAAGTTGAGTAGTTTTACAACGCTGATGAGCGGAGTATCAATGGGGTCTCTGTTAGCTCATTTTTCAGCAGGAAAGGGCATGGCTTTCCTAAGACCGTGAGTTAGGCAAGCGACCAATCAACTCAAGTACCAAAAATAGTAAAATCATGCAAGTCCAAACCCAGCCAAATTGCAAATGACTTTGAATGGTCCTGAGCTTTAGCCAAAGTGAAGATGGATTTATTTTTTCTTTCAGGTTTTTATCACTTTTTATATCCCCATGGCCTACTGCTGTGACACATATTATTGTCTGCAGACCCTGTTTCGGGACAGGTTTTGTATATTGTAAGAATTTTCTGTCGGATCAGTCAGGCAGACATGTAATGCGTTTTTGTAGATGGGAACGTAGTGAGCATTTGCCCTTCCTATAAAACCACGTACCCCTGTGGTCTGTATTCAGTTTGCCGCCATGGTAGAGAGGTGGCATTCATCCTGGTTTACGGATGATGTGCTGAGATGCTAAACCATTTGCCCAAAGCCACTTTGCAGTCCGTGACCGAGCTGAAAACTTCTCTTTTCTAACTTCTGCTCCGTTCTGCAGCCTTCGCCCCTGTTTCCTTGAACTTTTCCACTCAGACTTTTTATGGCTGTGTCATTTCTGTGCATGTGTGCATGAAATGATAAACTGTTTGTGGCTCTTTTCCCAAAGGGATGAGGGATTTTACTTTTGTCCTGGCTCTCTTGTGGTTTTGTAGGTTTACAAAGCCTTCCGTTTGTTTTTTATAGCGCATGGCACTGTCTTGTTCTGCAGTATTAGTGCCTGGTCTCTAGGCACGACCATAGGACAGATTGCTCTTAAACAAGGCTCTTGCCTGGCAGAGGTTGTCCATTTGTAATCATTACTTCTTCTAAAGCTGACATAAAATGGTACATTTCTGAGGTTAACAAACAATAAAATCCTTGTTTGCAAGTGCAGGAGATAATAATGGTTTGAACTATTGTCTTTTCTCTATAAGCACTTGAAGTACTTGACTTCAATAAGCATCAAGGGCAGAGGCTGTTTTACATGAGAAAAATAATTTTAAATGGTCCTAAAATCACAAATTACAGGAGATTGCAAGTTTTCAGAGCAAGACTCCTGGTGCAGTAAGTACTTTTTAAACTGTGACTGTTGTTTCTGCATAGTCTGAGTGTTGGATGGTTTAACCAACAGCATTGCTTTCAAATCCTAATCTGTTTCTACAGAGGCAATAACGATGGAAAGGTCTTTATTCTTTTTT
>VYXH01007785.1:31113-170203 GCA_013397275.1 Burhinus bistriatus
TTTTTTTTTTTTTTTCCAAAAAAATACGACTTTCTGTTCACTACAGGGATGGTATGTTCTTTGATGAATTTTCAGCAAAGAAATCACCTTTTGTATTGGAGTAGCATGAAACATGATTGCCCAAGAAAGATGGGTCCCAAGCAGAGCTCTGTTGGCACGGGGGATGTTAAAAATGGCTTTGCTAATTCTTTTCTGTTACAGTCTGCAGTTCACATTGCATCTTGTTGCTGCTGCCTTCTGCTCTGGGTCCAACGCATAACTAAATCGTGTGAGCAAGGCCTGCATTGACCTGAAGTGGGCAGGGGGATGGACAAGTGCTGCGTGGATGCTCTCTGTAGGTCAACTCAGAACAGTTCTTGAACAGGGAGAAATTCTGGTACAAACTAGGGACGTGAATCAATGCAACACTGGTGCATTCCCATTTGCCAAGGTGTTTATTTTGCATATGAGGTCTGTGTCAAGCCCAGTAGATACTTTTCTGCAGATGCCCTGAAAAGGAACATTCCTGGAGAAATCTTAGGTTTATCACCATGTATTTAACACATTTTCCCTCCTGTTACTTGGAGTTGTCTGTATCATTGTGAATTGTGCTTGCTCAGGAAAGGTATTTTCCAAGAAGAGCATTTTCTTGTACCAAGTTAATTATTCACAAGAACTGCAGAGCTTGTTCTGGCTTTTTGTTCTTATACGAACTGCCTCATCTCAAGGGTATTAGCAGTAATAGAAGAATCTTGTGTAGACCTCGCTTAGTTTTTTGCCAGTTGCTAAATACGGTCTTTTTCCTCAAAGTGGGAAATAGCTGTGTCTTGTGAAATATGAGCAGATCATGTGTTGTGTGTCGAGAACTGCTTCTTTGATTAAGAAACAGGAACAGCACCAAGTGATTTTTCGGAGACTCCTCTTTGTGCAGAGCCATTGTGTCTAATAAATTCTGCTTGTTGCTTGCGCTTTGTGAAGGTACTTTGTGTGTAAAACGTCTCACGCAATTAACGGATGACAGAATAAAATGAAGGGTGTAGGGTCAGCTTACAAATATTGGCATCTCTTCAATGGAAAGCTGAGACATAAATCACCATCTGGGTCAGACTGCAGCCTGCTCTTATTAAGAGCCATGAATGGGATCACAGGTAAAGCTCTCCCATCCGGGCAAACATACCGAAAAAGGGCAGACTGCCATGCCTAGCTGATTTCAGTGAGGCATCTAGGAATAGCTTGCCTTATCTTTTTCAAAAATGACTTATCACATTTCCCTGCGAAAGACAACTCTGTTAGAATTAAAGGAAAACTTAGCTAAAAGCACAGATTTTCCTGATGGTGAAGTGCAAAATCTAATGTTCTTCTTTTTATCATAAAGGAAACGTTTATTTTAGGTGACTGAAGAATAGGTCAGACTTACTGAAATCGGGATAATCCTTTTACATTGAATCAAATTGTGCTGTCTTGCATTTTGAGACTGCTCCTGCATATGGGTGAGATTCGGAAACCTTTGCCTCCTTTGTAACTATTACTGGGCATAAAGCAAGAAAGCATGTGAGAGCGCTTCGGTATTTCACGACCATCATCTCTAAGGATAAGCTGCATAAACTCCAGGAGACCTCGATTCATTCTGGCCATTGGGCATGCTTTTTGTTTGTTTGGGTCCTGCCATAGACCTTTTTCTTTGGCAAATCTGGTGCTGAAAGATCATCTAGGCATTAGCAGTTGGTAATAATGAACTCTACCTTAATTGTCATTCATCTTTGTTCCCCAGCTTGTTGTTTTGTTAGTAGACCTAACCTGTGCTTCTTGTGAGGTACCTTTTACACTGGAATTTTTAAAATATATTTTAAATTTGTTTCTTCTTGAGGTGTCTGTTAAATACCTTATTTTGGGGTTGGGTTTTTTTTTAATTTATTTTTATTTTTCAAGTCCTTTTAGAGCTGACAGTCTTCTTGTTGTGCGCTGCTGGGAACTGTTTCTCCCTGGAGTTCCTTTGGATGCTCAGTGGAGAAGTGAGACCCTGTGCGTGTGCAGGCTGCCAACCCAAAGACCTAATTCAGCTTCCATCGTAGAAGCCGTCCTGCTGGAGGGGCAGTATACGATGAGAATAGGCTGTTAGGAGCAGGGTGGGAGCTGATGCAGGCTGGAATGTGCAAGGTTAGATTTCAGCAGCAGAAGAGATTCCCCCCCTTACTTATTTTTGGCTCCTCTATGTCTGGAAAAGGAATTTGTGTGAGAGGAGAGGGTTCTGTAGCAAGAGACAGATGTTAGCAGAGGTTATGCTTGCCAACCAGCTGTGACTTGCATGTCTCTGTATCTATCTCTAGTGTTTCCACTTCATATGTTCCTGCAGATGTTCTTGTTTTGGGACAGTTTCTTCCACAGAGTAGCTGTTGGTACCACGCACAGGCAGATACTGCATAGTACCGAAATCTCCTGGATGTAAAAGCGTCATATTCTTGCATGATGCTGTTCAAATGGATAAGCGCCAAAGAACCTTCAGATCTGTAATCCTACCAGAAACAGGTCAGTAAAGACCATACCTCTGACAATGTTCAGTGGTTCTATCTGTTAAAAACAGCCTGGGAGCCCTTGCCAGAGGGAAGCCCGCTGTCGGACTTAAGGTCTTGCTTCACAGAAAACATACATGGAATGCAACCTGGTGTTGCATGTGTTATTTGTGAGCACCAGTCTTTGTTTTCCTAGCTGTCTGAAAAATCCTGCTGAAGACTGAAAGACGAGAGGACAGCGGTGGATGTAGATCGTTTCATAGACACAGAGAAGGGTAGCGTGCGACTGGGCAGACTTTCATATTTTGGTAGGGAGACAGGTGCTGGGAAAATTCCTGCCTGAAATTGAGATTCCAGCCAGGACAAAATGCTCCCCACCTCACTGCCCCTGGAAAACTGGAAAACATGGATTCTTTGGGAGGGTTTCCAGAAAGTCTCCTGTCAGGACAGTTTGGTACTTCGGAGTCAGTTCTTTTTTTCTTACTTTAATAGGCCTAAAGTAGGTTTTCTGGCCTTCTGGGTAAACCTTGTCTTAAGTTGCATCCCTCTTACCTGCCTTTGACTGTGGGAAGCTTCAAAATGTCTCTAATTAGGGGAAACATTTAAATGCAAAGCAATTAAAAAAGGGTTGTTTCTGATGAGGTTTTGACACTAGTGATTGTACTGGGAGTGCGAATGTAAAGGAGGAGGGTACTGTGTGTATGCTCTATGGGACTGAATAACTGGAGGGGTTTGATGGATCCAGTTTGCCACTGGAACACATTTTGCGGCTTTGGGCAACAGTGAAATTACTGTTGGCTCTGTCTTATTTATTCACAGTTCTGCGTGTTGGGAGGTGACAAGCCGTATCTGCTGCACACGAATGGAGAGGAAGGCAGCCTCAGACTCCCGGGAGCTGCTGCCTGGCTTACAATAAAGCACTGGCTCCAGAGCAAGCCACTTGACTGGGGGCCTGCTTTAGATAACTCCTCACCCATAACCATGGGGTTTGTTGGGTTATTTTGGAGACTTTGCAGGCAGCATAGAAAACTGTTTTGGGGAGAGGTTGGGCGTAACTGTTCGGTAGTCTTCAGTCAATAGGAGATGGTGTTGCAAAGAGTCTTATCGATCAAATCTGCACTGTTTGACCAGCCTCAAATCAAATTCACCTGTGCCTTTCTTTAGAATAAATTGCTGAGCACTTACTCCAATGAAATTATGAGTGCCTGTTCCAGCGTTGACAAACAAGCATGATAAGGAATGTTACAACTCATACAACTGTGGTTGATCTGATGCATTTAACTGCAAGTTCGTGCAAGTAAATGATTTTTAGATATCATGTAAAGGAATTAAATCCTAATGGCCTGACCGTATGATACAAAGCCCTGTGACAATTGGATGGATGATAATGGTTCCCTCAGTCGCTGGAGATGTAAACAGCCACTTCACAGACCATTTTGCCTGCAACTGTGCTTTAACTCCTCTTGTAATTGAAGGATTAGTTGTACTGAATTTAACCAGATATGAAGAGGGAAGGAGAGAAAAAGAAGAGAGGAAGCCTGTGTCTGCTCGTGTGTCTCTAAAATGCTGAACACACAAAGATCAAGTAATTGAGACAAGCCAAATGTTTATACAAGGGCATTTCTAGTGCCCCCATCCTTAGCAGGACTGAAGTTCAGTTTGCCTGGGGGATAGGATGAAATGAGGTGATTGTAGACCAGAGAACTTGTTTTATTTTGTTTATCTGCGGGAGAATCAAAGCAGGGCAAGGTACAGCTTTGATGCAGGGTCAAACGTGGGTTTTGTTAAGTGCAGCTTTTGGTTTTGATTCATTAGCTGGAAGTAGAGGGAGGAGAGCTTGCCTGGATGAACACCAGCAGGAATAATGGTTTTGCTGGGAGAAGAAAATCTAACAGTGGAGTAGAGGGTGTATTTCTGCTTTGTTGAACTCCAGTATTTAAGAAGTGAGGAATTACGGCTTTATTTCTGGACTGCTCATTGACAGATGCTAAAAAGGCCTTCAGAAGGGCAGCCACCTGCCATTACCCAGTCTCTTTTAAAGAATTTATTGTGGAGCACCTTCTCTTGTTCCTCTTTACAGTCTTGCTCAAAGGTTTTTTCTGAACTGGCATAATGGAGATCCCCTTATGAGGAAGGTGGTTTTGCTTACTATTATAAATTACCTCTTACTTATTAGCACTTTGATGTGTTTCAGACTGGCACTCTGTTTGTGCTTAGGTGTACTGAACAGCCAGTCTTCTCCTTGAGTGCCAGCAAATACACCTGGCTCCTAGAGACAGAGTTTGGAGATTTTGGAGAGATCAAGCAAGTCGTGTAACAGTACGCTAGTAAGTCATCAATGCCTAATACCTTTGTTTTAAAAAATGCTAACAAAGGGCATATTACAGCCAAAACTTCCATAGATAGCTTAGTTTTGGCTGCTCCTGTCTGTTCTGATGGAAGTGATCAAAGATCGGTTCATCCTCTTTAGCTCTTTAACATTTCATTTGGTTTTGTCTATTTTGCTGAAATTGTCATTTAAGGGGACACTTATTTCCAAATGTGATTTAGACGTGTGACTGTGTAGGAGTAAAGCTGACACTACCAGCTCATTTTATGAAGGCCACCAAACAGGAACGACCATCGTTCATTACCAGCTTGCTGAAACAAAAGTGGAAAGCTCTGCTTTTCTGCCAGTTTCCTAAGAGGTATGGTTCCCTGCTGTCTCCTTCCTTTGAATTTGTGCAATTTGCCGTTACGTTGGAGCAATGGACAAAGTACGAGTATTGTATGTGACAGGCTGCTCCTCCTAGGACTTCCATCTTGCATAAATCACTTTTCTTACGCCTCTCTATAAAATTTAAATGACATCTGGAAGGAAGGGACTTGCCAGACCCATCCATCTGAAATATTAAAATTGTTTTACATTGCATTGGCATTGCTCAAATCAAAATCTCAGCTCCTGGGATGGGACGTGTGACCAGCTAAAAATTAGGGTACAGCATCCACGGGAGACATTTTGCAGTGAAAAGGTAATATTATTTTTTACCCTAAGCATGTTTGAGCTTTAGACTTCCTTGTAGTGTTACGGTGGCTGCTGTGACTCTTCACTCGGAGCAATGACTATTTGCAGTCCTTGGGTTTTTGGGTCAGCAAAACTGACAGGCTTGGGTCCACCTTACTTTCTGGTCCATTAAGAAAGAGTCCCTGGCTGCCAGCTTTGACAGATAGCATGGTAGTAGTGGCTACCTTCAGGCTGCTTGTGTTTTTTTTCTTGTGCTATTTGAATGAATAATCGGCTGCACCAAAGTTATGGAATGATTTCAATCTAGGAACTGAGGGTTTTACCACTATGTTAATGAAGTTGCATACAACACTGTCCAGAATGATTTTCCTTTGAACAGTTAATTTTTGGAAACAAATATTTTCATGAGACAAGATGGTTTGCTGGAATACTTCACTATGTTTTTCCTCAGAGGTATTTCAAATCAGCACTAAAATGTCATCTCCTTTCAGAGTGTTTTTACATTCTGGGCATGTTTAAAAACTTAAAAATCAAAAGATTCAGAGACTTTGTAACCTGAAAATTTTGAAGACATTTGAATAATGAGATGGCACCAACATGGCAAAATTTGGATTTTCCTTTTGTCACAATGTGAATTCCCATAGCCGGTGAAGTTTTGAAAAGTGACTGAAACTAGCAGAGCCAACCAGCAAAACAAAGCGAGTGCAGGGGCAAGTGGGAAAGGGTAGATGCAATAAAATGGCCTGAATATTAAGAATTTAATGCATGATGGCAATAAGAGATGGAAAAATAGCAAGGAGAAGAAAGCAGAAATGACAGGATAGAAGGACATTGTAGGAAAATGCTCCTCTCCCCCAGATTCAAAGCATTTGAAATAACATTTGACATTATCAATTTTCTGAAGATACTCTGCCTTTTTCCAAACCAGCACCTTGCCAGGCATCTGAATTTCAGTTCAGTTCCTTGAGTGCGTGTAGCAGGGCATATTGGGGTCACAGTGTAAGGCTGGATTAACATTCTTAACGGGCTCACATTTTTGGATAGTCTGTGTGATCTTTTCTTATCCCCTGCTGTGTGGTGGGAACCGTGTGCTGATGATTCCTAGCAGGTGACATAGCTGGAGATTATCGGAAGTGCCGGTGCCTTTTCTTTACCCTGGGCATGGCTTGGAGAGCAAGCAGGGAGCCTGGGGGCCTGTCTGCTGTCCTGCCTCAGGTTTTCTGTCTTTTTGCTCTTGGAGCCAGATATGTTCCGTTTAGCATGGCAACGTGAGTAAAACCCCATCCTTTCCTGGCATCCTGGATGAGACATTTTCATTGTGCTTGCAGACCCAATGTGTAAATGCAGCTGTAATAATGTTTGGATGGCTCTGCTACAAAAGTTACACTGGAATAGCTAATCCTCTTCCCAGAGAGGAGACTCTCTTATTTTATAAAACTCTGTTTTCACAGTGCAAATTGTGGGGTGGGAAGGGGTGGTGTGGACACGATACAATTTGTGTGCGTAGCTCATGGGCAGTTTAATCTTGGTGTATTGTGTCTGCAGACATGGGAGCGGTACCCACATTAATCATACAGGTAAGAGTAGTTAAAAAATCTGTGTGTTGGCTGGCTTTCAAGCCAAGTATGCTCTGAGCTAGGCTCCGAAATTCTGTATTTCTCTGTTCCTCTTCAGGGGATGGGAGAGCTCTGCAGATTAATAATGGGATAAGAAGCAATTTTTTATCCCTCAGTAGATCCCTGTTACCAAGCACAGAGTGGCTTGGCTGTCTTAATGTCTCATCCCGGTGGGGGTTGGGATAGGATGGGGAATTTGGGATTTCCCTTGAGCAATCTACTTTTCCAGGGAGAGCCGAGGCTTTCATCGAGCATCTTTCATCGGCCGAAAGAAGTGGTGTTGCATGCAGGCATCCTCCCTCAGCTACATGCTTTGTAGGCTTCAAAAAGACTGATGCCCTTTGGATGGTGGGGGGAAGCTGAAGAATTTTTAGTGCGTTGAGAAGAATTGCGGGTTTGCTTTCGGTAACCTTCTCTATTTTTAGGAGTTTGTTCTCTATTTGAAGCTGCCATTTGTGTGTTTTCAAGGGAAGGATGCTAGATGGCTGCATTCGGGCTTCACAGGTGCAATTCCCACTTGGCCTAGCTGCTGTTTTAACACCTTTGTCCTGTAAGGTGATAATGCAACTGCTTCCCACTCGTCTTTCACTGTACTACCTCTGTTTAACATTTCAGTGCTTGTGCAAGGACGGTGATGTATTCCTACAGATGCGAGACAACCAGAAAATGAAGCTGTTGAGTCAACACTGCCAGATGTGTGTGTTATAACCTGTTGTACTACTAATGCCAAACTGTGCTGTGTCATCACAGCTGGTTCTAGACTTGTATTGTATGGAGGCACAGAAACTTAATGTAAATCCAACTCTGCGATATTACATGGTGATCTTTAGTTTTTTTGGCTAGACAGGGGAGATTGCGTGAACTCTTTGGCAAAGGTATGACACTGCCCTGCACAAAAACGTACTTGTTCAGGCTGTTGCCCGGTAATTGGTGAGGGCTACGTTTATGATAGCTTCTTTCAGGGCTTTCTCAGCTTGCAGAATAAACCCATAAACCTGTACTTCAGGTACCAGAACTTGAAAGTAAGATTGATAGCAGGACTTAAACACCTATCGGATGGATTTAAAGTGCAACATTTACTACAATATAGAAGAGAGCACTGGAATACTTAATGTTCCCAAGCCACTGAAAAACAGGCTGTTTCACCATGACTGAATGTTATGGCAGTTTCTTTCCAGAGCCTTGAATAACATTTCTCGTGGTGCTGAGTAGGAAGCATTAGGCCCAAGTTCAAGGTTGTGATTTCGTCTGTGCATCCCCCTGTTACTTCATTTACTCTGGGCAGCTTATTGAGAAGCAAAGTTTCTTGGATTCAGGCAAAATATGGCCATCTGGAGGATGTGACTTGGAGATGAGAACGGCCCACTGTTTATGAGGACAGCTAATACCACCATAGCTGTCTCCTTCTCCAACTGAACGGTGGGGTGGACTGGCTCTGGTGCTGAGGTAAGGTGGGAGGCATCTGATTTGTGTTGGTGCAGTGCAAGAGCTGTGTTGCATCCAGGCAGTACTGAACGAGGGAGTCACAGTTCTTTCCCTGCAGGCAGGAAACGAGTAAGCCTGGCTGCGAGCTTCACTCCGGTGACCCACATTACTTTCCTTTTTTTTGTTTTAAGATAAAACTAACTAAAGTTGCAGGGAAGAACGTGGCCTCTGGACGTCAAAATCAAATGACGAATGCAGGTGTTTGGAAAATCCATCATGCTGTTGTGCGGAGACCTCTCCAAAGCATTGCAGTGCAGAGGAGTGAAAGAGCAGTGCTGGAGAGGATAGTTTGCTTGCTTGCTTGTCTCTGGTGGTGGCAGTAAAAGAGAGTTATTTCTCTTGAGCTAACCCTATCGTCATTAATATAGTGTGGATTTCTCCCTGGAGTTGTATCATCTATTCCTTGCACAGTACTTGAACAACGTTGCATTTGCACATGCCCTGCATCATCTCTGCAGCGTGTCACCTGTCTTAATTACAGTCCATGGCAGATGCTTCCAGGTGTCTCATGATAGTGGAGTTGGTTGATTATAAGTTTCTTTCCTTCTCAAATTCCTTGCATTCTCAACTGTAATTTGTTATGCTGTCTTTACAGTGCATCTTAGTGAAACTTGGAATATGTTTTGTCTAACAGGCTTGTGAATCTGCAGCGTCTTTGAGTTTGGATAAACATTTATTTGTGTGTTGAGGTTTTATTTCTCCCTGTCCAGATAGGTAAATATGCGTAAGTAAATACAGAAGAGAAAGTGAATTCAGTAGTCTTGCATCTCACAGTTCAGTTTTATTTATTTGCTGGAAGAAAAAAGGGAGAAGAAGAGGAGGGAAAAATATAATAGAATATTTTTCTAAATCACGTACCTTTTTTTATTGACAGGTTGAGCTTTATTTACATGCTGCTGAGTTGAAAAGCTTGGGAAGTAACACGTAGACAGACATGTGAAAGTATTAGAAGCACCAAGGCCTTAGCGCTGGGAACTCCCATCACCAAGGTCTTTGGGAGAGATGGTTGCACTGAAACAAGGCTTGTGATTCAAGTTGCTGAAAGTACTTGTCAGGTCTTGTAGTTCTGGGAATGTTCCTTTGTGCTTCGCTGCAGTGTTCTTAGAAATAGGTCTTGTGCCGCAAAGGATTAACCTACTTTTCTTTTGGAGGTCTTCTTCCTTATAACTTAAGTTCATCTATGCAATCAGATAGGTCACATTCATGCCTTTTGTGGGATTCCTGTAGCTCTAGGAAGTCTCCAGGCTGCCGATTACATCAGCTGCATTTATGGCACAGTGTGAATCAGGCAGGATGAAGGTGGGGAAATCAGAGTGTCTCTGAAGAAGACCATGTGTTGGGATTCCAGAAGGGGATCAGATATTTTATGTGGCTCATGAGCTATTGCGCATAGTGCTGATCAAACTTCTTAAAGGCTATGAAATCTCGTACCTGTGGGTTTATTGCCGTCTTGGGCTACTAGACACCCAAGTGGGCTTTTGTGATGATGTTGGAGGACTCAACCTTCTTAAAAACTCAAGGTTTTCCAGACCACGTTGCACACATCAGCCAGCCAAGCTCCTTCTCCTGTTTGGTGAGGACAGTAGTTTTTACCTCCTGACAGATGCTTGACAGCGTGCCTAGGAACAGATGATGCGTGCCCTGTTGCAGTGTTACTGCTTGGCTGCTCTGCGCTAATCAGAGTTAGCAGAAACTGGGATCAGGAAGAAACTGGCCTAAACTTGAAAGAGAAAGATAAAAAAATGCAAACAGATTTTTTTAAATGTGTATTGAGGTTTCTTATTCTGAATATCTGGGTAATGGCAAGGTGAACAAAATACTGGGGCAGTCATCTGTGCAGCAAGCAGATAAGCCCGGTTCTGTCATGACTCTTGAAATGGTGTTACCCATTCATGCACTTGGAAAAGACGGCCATGAAGCATCCACCCACCGTAACCTTCCTCAGCAGATTGTCATGTTTGGCAGTGTGTGTGTTTACCTGCAGGATCGTACCTTTCCCCACACGGAGAAGAGGATGAGTGTGATAGCTCTTCTGCTTTGTGACCCTCGCACAGCCTGTGGTTGGCTGTGCTAGAAGTGGAAGGTAGATTTAGTGCCCTGCTCTCCCTACAGCCGTCCTCATTGCGACTCCAGACTGTACTTGTCCCTGTGAGCAGGTGGATAGGTGAGAGAGGAATGGGAAATATGCTCTCCATGCTGGGCTTTTCATTCCTAACCCATTCAGTGGAGAGGACAGTTCCCTAAAGAGGGTTTCTTGTGTCGCTTTTCCTGAATCTCGTCATTCTTCAGAGAAGCTGTGAATTATTCAGGGTATAGGCAGACATCAAGCATGGGATTCTTCCCAGACTTTCTCAAAGTAGGCGCAGATGAAGGAAAACTAAAAACCTTATTGGGATCCTACAGGAACCTGGAGTTAAAAGCATTGTGGAGGTGTTTCCTAAGCCCTGTAAAAACTAACTGAGCAAAATCTTGAAAAATGGGATTTCCTTCTTCGAGGGAAAAAATTAATTAAAAATACCTGAGCTCTGTAACAGTTAATCCATTTCTTATCTTCTTTAAGGAAAAAAAAAAAAAAGAAAAAAGAAAAAACGGAAGAGAAGAAAATTGCAAAGAAGAGTTATACCATATCGCAGTGTCATTATTAAATTTGTAATGAGGCAGCAATTATTTCTAGCCAAGCGTGAAGTAGCACGACAAGAATTAGCTCACACCATGTCAGCGAGCAATCTTCAAACTGGCAAATATCCATGGCAGCACTGAGAGTGATGTGATGAAAGCTCTCTGTTACTCTCTTGTCTCTGAATGTGTGTGGACATTGATGCTTGAGGCTTTGTATACTCAGGAGATGTGCTTTGAAAAATACATTAGCAAGCCTTCGTTTAAGCTTATTAAGGAAACAGAATTAAAATGGTTAACAAAAGTAAATTCTCAGGTGTTATTTTCAGTAATACTCAGCCCATTCTTGCATGCCTGAGGATGGAGGGAATACGCATTTTCTTCTACAACCTGAACTTAAGGGATGCATATGTTTTGCCTCTGCTAAATATTTCATAGAGCAGCTTCTGTAGATTAAAACAGCACTACAGTGAAGGAATAAAGTGCTTTGATATAAAACTGTCCCTTTTTTAAACGATGAGCATTGGAGAGATTTAAGGACCACCCGATCTGTTTTCAAGAGTCTAAATAAATGCTTGTGCATGTGCTCTTTCTTACCCTTACTGCTCCAGTCACCATTATGGGCTTGCCATATAAATTGTTCCCAGGCTTTTACCACAGATTTATTCCGAGCAAGATGTTAAGTACTGAGAACGGGGTGAGAGAGAAAAATTCATGTGCATGAGCTGTAGAGGTTATGGTAATCTTTGTCCCTTAGCTTGCTTCTATTCCGGACAGTCAAGTTTTGTAAAATTGGTTTTTCTGTAGCGAAAAACTGTAGTAAAGGGAGCAAATTTGAGATGTGCAAAGTACAGATTGTATTTATTTTCAGAGCAGCTCCTGACATCTCCCTGGCATTATATTGGCAGAGCAGTTCGTAGAATCATGGCATTACACATTCTTATGGATCGAAAAAATAAATATGCTTTAGATAGGGTTATAGGGCTTTAATTTTAAATAAATATTTTTCTTTTGCCATGACCTTTTATGCAGTGCTTCTGAATAATGAAAGCAAAATGAGCTGTTCCAGCACAAGCCCAAAGACATCTGCAATTTATTTCCTGTCGAATGCTGCCACTTACCAATGGATAACATGATTTATTTCTGGCTGATGGCCAGTCCTGCTAATTAACACAACAGTACCTCTGCGGAGACCGACTGTGCCTTGTTTTTTGCCTTTCTCTTATCTGTCTCACCAGAGGGAGTTTAAATGCCTTATGCAACTGTTTCTTATCCCTGCCTCCCCGAAAAGCAATGGCTCATGATTCGTCTGACCACCCTTTCCAGCCCTGTAGTTATTTTTTGCCTCCGCTGCACCCGCTGGCCAAGACTGCTCTTCCGTAGGGGTTCTTCAGCAGTTGTTGCTTCTGCTCCCTCAACCTGCTCACTCCTCTTGAACCTTTGTTGCGTTTCCTGATGCTAACTACCTGGTGCCAACCTGCAGCTGATCTGGCCGATCTTGTCAGTGGTTTCAGTACCGTGAGTCAGTCTCTCTTGGTTTATTTTAGGGAAAATACTGATGGATGGCGATTTAGGCATTGCATAGCTTACAGGTTTGTTGTTCAAAAAAGGACACTTGGCATTGGATGTGGATGGGTTTGTAACCTTACTAAAGAACAATACTGGGCTTGCCATCAGTAGCCTGTCGCACTGGAGCACAGCGGTGCTGAGTGCCCAGCTGTGGAATGGAAAGGTGATTCTTGTCCCGTTGAGAAATCAGCATTTCAGAGTGAAACTGCAGTGAAGTAGGCATATTCTATACTTCCCTGCATCACGGCAAGGTTTGCATGTTTCTCTCTAAGAATCCCTGTCACAGCTGGTGACCGCTTGCTTAGAGGAGCAATTTCCCTTGGTTCTTCAAGGATGTATGTATCCCAATCCCCCTTTTTCTGCCTTCACTGTTTCCCATTTTCAGCTGTTTCTCAGTGACTTCTAAGCCTCTCGTGTACTGTTGTAGAGTGATGCCGTTCTGCACTCTGCTGCTGAATATGCCCTCCACCAAAAGGACGTATTTGGCTTTCGATTAGTGTTAGCTTGAATGAAAGATTTCATTGTGGATGCTTGGCAGTGGCTTTTCTCAGGGCAAGTGACATCTTGCTCATTAGTCGGGCTGTCATTGAGCGAGGCAGTGTACTGCGTAGTGTTCATCGTTCTCTCTAGCTCCAGCTAGCTGTGCATGCAAGCCTGCGCTCTTGTTATTTAATGGTGCAATAAAGAAAGAAAAGTTCATAAAAAATGAATAATCAGTGAAGAGGAGGGAAAGAATCTAGAGAGAATAAAAAAAAAAATAAATGCATTAAACAGTTCCCCAAGCAGGGCCTGGTCTCGTCTCATTACAGTTCAGTAGCAAAAAATCCTGTTAACGGAGATACGTGTGGAGGCAATGAAGACAACAAAACAGACAGGGGAACCTTATACCCATGGAATTCCTTCTTCCATAGAGCGAGAGGTAATTAGCTGTAGTTCTCCTCAGCTTGTTTTGCATGAGGTACACTTTGTTGTCAGTGTAAAAAATTCGTCATTTTTAGAGCATGAGCGACCCAGTGAATAGTAAGGACCATGTTGCTTAACTCAACTGCTTCTTCTCTCCTTCCTCCCATGCTGTCATTCTTGATCTGTCCTCATAATCAAGCGCAATCCCAATGTGTGTCTTGGAAACAGTTTGAACTACAATTACAGGCATATGTCATTTTTTCTTTAGGTAGTGAGTGTGCCAGAGGAGATTATTGCTTTCATTGTGGTATACACGGATGGAGGGATGAGCACAGGAAAGTCTTCCTTCATGTCTTCCCTACTTGTCCCGCAGTAATCTTGCTGGGAGTTCCAATCTGGCATTACAGTGGGAGGATTTGTTTTTTGAAAATATTTGTAACTACCTGGGTTTTTTATTGGTGGTGGTTTGTTGTTTTTTTTTTTAAATCAGCTAGGAAAGAAAGCCAGTTCTGGCATATTTCGAGTGAAATGGTTGTGTGTAATGTTTTTCTGCACGCTGTCCAGACAGTCAAATATGCTGATAATGCAGATGGTGACTGGACAGATGTAATCTCTAAGTCAAACAGTAATAAGAAAAAATGTAGTGTTGGAGGCGTTGCTGTTTTTCAGGTGTGATACCAAGCTGTCACAAGGTAGTACCCCCACCCATCCTGATAGTTCCTTCCAGCACCTCTTCCCTTTCCTTCTAATCACTTGATAGAGGAACTTCTTTCATTGTAGGATGCTTAGACTGATCATTTGGGAAAACTGTATTTCTCCATTACCAGGAGCTTGAGGTCTGTTCTGCTGCTATACCTGCTGCTGCAGCCTCTTACTGATACTACCCTTCAATGCAAATATTGTTGAACCGACTGTTTGATCGAAATTCCCTCTTTCTCGCCAGACGCTCCGATTGTGTTCAAGCATCTGTGCCGATCACTTCGCAAATGAACTTTTTCCACCCATCCTTCAGGAGCTGGGCAGTCATATTTAATAGATTGATATGTGTGTTCTTTACATATGCTATCTGTTGCTATTGTGAATCCAGTTATTACTGTATTTCGGTTCATCAAAGGTGAGTTCCTCAAGATAGTCCCTCCCTCTGTGGGACAGAGAGGAAGAAAAGCCTCTTTGTCTTACGTGATTAACACATGGGGAGGAGGAATGCTAAACACTGCTATTAAATAGAGAGGAAATAAGACAAAAGATGAATGGTATGAAGCCTTTAAAACAGCGTCTTTTATTGCATCTTCCTGTCAAAAACAGTCAGAGAGACCTCTTTCCTTAAAAGAAGCACACAAATGCATATATCATCTTTGCCCTTTTCGGGATATTTTAAGCCTAATTTTGTTTTCAAGCCTGTAGTTTCTATGTGCCACAGTCAATTAATTTAATCATTTGTAACAGAAGGCAACACGGAGCCTGTGTATTTGAGTAAAATACTAAGCTGTTACATACCTTTTGCTGCCATTAATTTCAATTTGTTTGGTCATAAAATTACCACCTTGTTAAATCTTGACAGCTCCCAGTGAACCAGAGGCTCTCGAAACAATCCTAGAGGACATGAAGACGGCCTGTGAAATCCCTTTTTCTACAGGCCTTTCCTAATCATTTTTGTGCAGTAATGAAGTCTTTGTTCACAAAGATTAATGACTCTGCAGGACTTTTGCAGGGGTCCCCTTCCCCCTTTGAAGGAAAGAGAGAACCAGTTTATTAATCTGCTGCACAGGGAGCTGAGATTGAAGATAAGGACATAAAGGGTTGTATTTTCTGGGAGCGGTACGAGAGATTATTGTGCGTGGATCCACAGTAACAATAGTAGGATTCGAGGCATGTAATTCCTTGCTTTGCACTTTGAAAGAATACCTCCTAACTATCCAGCTTGGAATTGGAGATACCTATATATTTGCTAAAGTGGCTTGCAGAATTGCTCTAGAGTGTATTGTTGCCTTCAAGAAGTAGAAATAGAGTTATGTTTCACCCGGTACAGTACTTCTGAGGGCCTGTTGCGAATTACTTTTACTGAAGGATATTTTCTTTCTTTGATGAATCAGCTGGCTGAGCAGCAATGGTTTTCATGCCCTGATGTTTTTTTGTTAGAAATAGGATAAAAGGCTTAGCTTGTCTTGTTCATTCTACCCTGGCTAGATACACTTAACGTTGAAGCATTTGGCCCGACATTTCAGCAGCCCGACAGGATGAATTTGAAATTATGCCTCCTGCTGGCAATATTACTTCATCATTTGACATATCTGTCTTGGGACTGCAGAGGATATTCCCTCCTCCTTTTGAAAATGTTAAAAAGAGCTCAAAAGGCCATCAGCATTTCCTAGAGGGTATAGTCAGGCTGTGCTCTGCAGGGAATCCCTTGTAATTTATGCACTGGATTAAGTTGGTTTAATGGCCAATTTCAAATCTGTGACTATTTTTTTTTCGGGCTGTGGTTCTGTGCCTGCTAGTTGACAGTGGTTGCCTGCAGTTCTGTAGCCTTCAGTGTTTGATGTTGACTGCTGAAGTCCTGGCAGCTTTCACAGGCTCAGTTCTCAAACAAGCAGCATCGTTTCGAGGAGGTAGAACACAAAACCTCCTTGGTGCTCTTGGACAGGTAAAGCTGCGCTTTGCCTTAGGTACCACCTGCGTGCTTTGCACGTACGCCGGAGCATCGCACAGTGGAGACTGTGACTCTTGCTGCTCCAGAGATAGCCATTATATGGTAATAAATGCTGTAATTAAAGCCGTGATCAAGTTTAGGTTAAATTAATCCCTTACCTCCCTTCTTTTCAACAGCTGTTCAATCAAAGAGTCTGGGTTTGATATCCATTCAGAAGTTATTTTTGGGGAGGATCTTTGAAATTTGCCAGTTGGCAGGTTAGGAATTGTTTGAGTAAAGGGGAAAAAAAAAATCAGCAGGAGGACCCTAAATGTCTTTCTGGATGCGAAGGAGAATCGCTGGTGTGTGCGGTTCATCAAATTTAACACACAATTTGGCATGGAAAAAATTGGCAGCAAAGGCAAATGGAAGAACAAAACCCCCCCTTTCTGATTTAATGACCATCTCCCCTGTGTGCCCTTTCCAAGCTCATTGCAGCAAAGGCATGTGTGCGAGGGGTTTGTTCGCAGCCCGGTGGCATCAGCAGGGTCAGGCATGGATCAGCAGCACTGCCGTTTCTTGGCTGGCTCAGCTGAGCCACCGCGGACGGCGTCAGCTCCTTCTCAGGCCTTAAGATCAGAGCACACGATGCCAAATGCTGCAGAAGGGTGTAAGGAAGGCTGGTCCCAATGCCAGGAAATTTGCAGTTCGGACAGACACAGGGCGGGAAGTGCAGTGCAAGCACGGAGAAGAGAAACATCTCGCCTGAGACCTCAGTAGTCATCTGCAGAAACAGGAATTGAGCATAGGCCTTCTAGGTTTTTCTCTTTCTTCTCTTTTCTTCCTCCCCTCCTACCCTAAGCTGCCAACCGGCAAAAGTCCCTGTTCTCTGCAAGGATCCAGTGTGTGTCATCATAGCATTTATTTGCCTGACACCCAGTTTTTGTCCCTTTTTCATAACAGCACGGTGCGGGCTTTAGTTCTCCGCAAGGGAGATGCTTTTTTTCGCTCCATGCGCGATAAAGTGCTAAAACCTTGCTGTAAGATGTCAGTGCTTAAAGTTTACGTGAGTTCAAGGGGAGACCGGAGAAATTCACAGAGGAGAAAGCCATGAGAATTATTAAATGCAGAAACATGACTTCTGACTTGGGAAGTCACTGAAGCGTAAACTGCATGGGGGGGGTGTTTTTGGAAGAAGTATCGTTTTCTGTATTTGTATTCTCAGCTCTCTGATTTTGGCTGTTGTCAAAAGCAAGCTCCTGGGCGAGATGGATCTTTGCTCTCACTACGTGCAGTGGTGTTAAAATTGCAAGCCTTTCCCTTCTAGCAATTGTTTTTACTATTAGTCGTTTGCCACGTCCTTTTAGAGGTGAACCCAACACGTGAAGAAAGTTTGCAAAGAAGCTGCAAGCTGTTTTGGGCAAGGTTTTCCTGCTCCTGCCACATTGTTGGTGCTTAAGAAAATGTTTTTAAAACAAGGAAAAATGGAGCTGTGTGAAAATGCCTCACCGTAAGCGTTCACGCCTTTCATTTCTTAACCCCTGTAATGCTGTTTTACGAGCAGGCTGTGTTGTCGGCGGTTGGGTGGTCAGAACCTGTGCGTGCTTTCCTCCAACAGTGCTGTGTGGTTTTGGGTGTGGGTTTTCTTACCTGAGGCTTCACGGTATCAAAGTGTGAAACCACTGGGTATTGCCAGACACCGATATTTTCTGGAAGGCCTCTTGTGTTTGATTAGATAAGAGGTGCCTTATTATTAAAGTCCTGAAAAGAGGAAATTATTATTTCAGTTCAAAAGAAAAGAAAAAGAAAAGGAAACCAAGTTCCTGTTTTTTTTGACTGTGGGTAAAAGCTTAAAAATGGAACCAACTTTGTACCCTCCAGGCTTCAGGAGAAAGCCAATCTTCTACTTTGAGGGATGTTGTTAAAATTGTGGGGTTTAATTTTATTTTTTTTTCTTCAGAATTCTCTATTGGTTTACAGAGGGATATCGAATACAAGTTATACTTCTACTCAAGAGGGAAAGAAGGCTTGATTATATGGAAAGAAGTATAGTCTTTTGTTCTCTCTAGTAGGGGTAGTGTTTTCAAGTTGTGTATGTTCCCAGGTAAAACTGAACATGGTGCTGGGAGAGAAACTAAAAACTTTTTATCCTCCCTCCCGCTTTCTCCTCCACGTCTTCTAGTGCTGATTTAATAACTGGGTTAAAAGTTCCTGCTTTTTACAACATAACCATAAACATAATTTAAGATTAGCGCTCCCACGGAAGGGACTAAATACAAAATACGATAGCTGCAAAAGTTAAGTCCTTGGTTGTTGCTTAGGTTTTGGACAGAAGTGTGGAAGGGGGGAATGTGTGCGAGAGAGCGAGCGAGAGCAAGTGTTAATGGGATCTTCCAAGTACCCATTATTTATTGGTGCTAGTATTGACCACGTGCTTAATGGACTGCCTGGCATTTTGAAGCTTGTGTCACGTATCTGCATATATAAATGTAGAAGCAATTTAAACCAGAATTGGAGAAGAAAACTCATAAATTAAAAAGATGCAACATTGGAATAGCTCTCTTTATTTAAATCCAATTTGTTTTGAAAAAATGCATTTGAATCTTTGACAACCAACAGGAAGCCTTAAGCATATTGTAATTTTTAAAAATCATGTACGATAATGAGGAAAACCAGGCAGGATGTATTTACAACCATTTTCTAAAAGTCAATCTGTTAAGCTTCTGGATTTTTTTCAAAAATATATGGAACAAGTGCAGTGCTAAGTCTGTTTCTGGCAATGGTAGCCTTCTGTGCAGGATCCAAGGAAATAGTTATTAATTTCAGTGTATTCGAGCAGTTTATCCCTCTTCCTTTAAAGCTAAGTGTTAAAAAGCATGGAAAGCCCCCAGTTCTTTCAATGAGAAAAACTGGGCTGAGATCTACTAGGTCTAAAAAGGTAGTGGGATGCAACTATGTTACCTTTAATTATTGCTGTTAAATATAAAATGTTCTCCTAAAATACTCATCACGGAGTAAGTTATTTAACTAATACAGATTACTTTACAGATAGTACCACTGTTAATTTTTCATTATCGAAGTGCTGATATGAATTGATTAGAAAGGGGGAGGAATGTGTAAGAATTGGAATAGAAATGCAGTAAACTACAGTCCCTTAAGTGATTATAGGTAGCAGTGTTTCTTCCAGTCAGGGAGAAAACAAAGTGCAGTGTTTAGTATAAAGGATGTGGACTACAAATGATTCTACTTTAGCACCGACCAACCCAAAGGCATTAACCTCTACAGAGAAACACTGCTGCAGGAAAGCAATCGGCCTGTTGGTCTAAATAAAGATTTCTGTATGCTGATTTAAATCATGATTAGAACTAACGATTTTTAGAAGTTGTTTTAATGCATCTACCCTGTTTGCTCTGTGCATTTGATTCATTTGAGCCCTTTCCTAGTGACTGCTTTTGTGTCTGTATGAAAGGTATCTTAGAATATTGTCGTCTTCCCATCCCTGAAATAGCTCAGGACCACTGGGAAATTTTATCTGTAGACTCTTGATTTTTACAAGACTGCTACAACTGGTGAAAGACTTAACAGTTAGAAAATGCAGAAAAGCATCAGACTAACGAACTATGAAAACAGTACCTTGTTTTAATTTGTGTAACTTTTTAATTCCCTAGTTGGATGAAGGGGAAAAGTAGTTCCCAATTCCTGAAACAGTGCGTTCATGTTGCTGTGTTGTTCATCAAGCTTTGCCTTAACTGCTCTGTTCTCTCCTGGAAGTGTAGGGATAAAACTGTTTCCACTGAGGTGAGCTGAATTTCTATTTAGTTGCAGAGACTGAGCTGTTCCTATGTTGTTCTGCTTGTGGGCATGCTGGAATAAGCCCATTAAAAGCCCATTTTCAAGGGTTTTTATTATATGCGAGCACATATCAGATTTGAAAACGTACTCGGTGGCAGCAACAGCTCCCAATTGCAAAAGATAAAACATAAAGTCTAAACCGAAATGGACACTAGGAATCCTTTATGTATCTCTGAATTACTTTCATCTCTTCATTGCTCCATTAACGGATATCCCCACAGACCACGTAGCGCTCTCTCAGCTTCCCTTACATTTGGGTTTATTCCGCCAATTGCCTGGTATTGTCAACTAATTGGAGTGGAAATGATAAATGCAAGCGGTGTTACCGAGCTGCCAAGTCTCCTCACTTGGCAGCTGGTGGGTGATGCTGGTAATTGTTACCAAAAGTGTAATAGCCCTGGATTTCAACAAAGCAGCCTGGTATTCCTCCTCCGAGACATCTGATACCTGCCATTCCTCAGTTGTCTCCGGCAGAGGACGACTTGTGAAGTTAATCTGAGCCGGCGCTGGTGTTGGGGAGTGCTGGGGCTGGGGGTGCCCATCGGTGCATCGCTCCCAGAGGAGCGGCAGCCCTCCTCCTCGGGCTCCCCCAAGCAAGAGTGCCACCCTCGCAGGTGGGGACAGAGCAGCCCCTTGGAAAGTTAATTGCGTGAGTTTTGCGGGTTTCTCATAAAAGCAGGAAAGGTAATCAGTAGGGTACATGATAAGCAATAACAACCACCCTGTTTTCGGCATGACGGTAAAAACGTCTAGCTTGATTCCCGGTTAACATTAAGGCTTCAGCTGTAGATTGCTGTTTTCACCCTGCTTAGTAATTGCAGCGATACCACCAACCAGATGACTGGCTTTACAAGTCTGGCGTGCTGCAGAGGACAATCCAGCATCCAGTGACATTTTATGGATTGACTGAATATTTTCATGAAGCCGTAAGAAATGGGAAGGGGGCTGGGGGAGGACACAAACCAGCTGTTGTCTGCTTCTTATTTCCACAGTCACTGCACCAGAATAGAGCAGGGATTGTTATCTAGTGTGATGATATGCCATGTTAAGCGGCATCTGATCAAATTACTGAGACTTTTTACGTATTAATAGCAGACTCCGATTATTTTTGATTTGTTGGGCGTTTTTTTTTGCTGAGGTAGAGGAGGAACAGGTGCAGCCGTATGATGTTATGATAGCCAGTTGAAAAAGCCATGGTCAAAGAGATTGAGGTCTTCCTGTGCTCGGATTAAGGTGACAGTGTGGCAACAGCAAACCATGAGCGCTCACAGCTGCTCTGGGCTCCCGCTTCCACGCTGTGTCTGCTCTTTGTCTCTTTAGCTTATTCCTTGCTTCAACCCTCCTTTGCTTTTACTGCTGGTTGCTTTCTTGCCTCCTTCTCTTCTTAGCCTTTTCTTAATGTGCAGCTCTTTCGCTCTCTCTCCTGCCTTTTCCTAAATCCTCATCAGTATTCTCCGAACCCAGTACTTGCTTGCACTATGCTCCTGTGTCTTGAGTTTTATTTTATTTCATCTTGTGTCTGGGTGCCTGCAAGCTCTAAAGCTTTGTGAGCATATCTTGCTTTTTTGGCTCCTGTTCTGCAAACCGACCAAGTAATGTAGATTTCTCTTTTTGCAGCGTGGCGTTTTAAAATTCAATTGAATTTGGTATCATTTCTTCTTTTGATGTAGGGAAATCCAAAGAATTAATAAATTACAGTGGCACTACTTGGCGCTTAAGGAGTGCTTTCCATCTTCAAAGTGCTCTGTGCACAGTATTTCATTATTTATACTGTTAATTATATTAGTACTTGTAAGGAAAAAGCCCCTTAAATTGTCATTGATAAAAGTACACTCTTAACAGGATAGGAATTCAGTGCTTAAATTGTAGCAGATAATTTGTCCACTGAGATACGGTGCCTTGGAGAAGATGTAAGGCAGATTTACAACAGTTCTTTAAGTGCCTACTGAAAAGTCTTGCTTTATGTTTAAACCAGTAATACCTGGGAGCTTTAAAATGTCCTTGTAAGTACTGGATGAAGGCTAACGAAGCCTTAAAGCATGCAGGACAGGTAGGTGGGATCCTCATTTTGCAGCTGAGTGTCTCAGTTCCTATCTGCAGAGTGACTTAGGAGCCTTTTGTATAATACTGGGGCTCTGTGTCACTTGAACATGTTGCCCTAGCTTGGGTAGACTGAGATCTCCCAGTTAGCTAGGGGCAAAACTGGGAAGAACGTTCTTAAGCTGTTGGCCCATGTTTGATTGCCTTAGAGATAGTCACATTTGAAATGAAAGAAACAAAAAAATAATTAAAATACTAGCAGTCTGCATTCTCCAGATCGTAAGAGCTCTAAATATGCACCAATGAATCTTTTTATGCTTTTCTGCATTAGCAGCTGTCAGCAACACACTTCCATGTAAACAGGGAACAAATTAAAATTAGTTTGAAATGTGATCCTATAACAGTCAGCACCCAGGACTGCCACCAAAATAATTGTTGCAATAACCTCCCTGTTCTTTTATGTATTTCCACCATGTGTATGAAGTACATGTGCTGCTTTTTTCTCTCCCATCTCAAAGGAATTAAATGGCCTTGCACTTCAAATGGCTTATAGCCAGAGCGTTGCATTTTGCTCAATATACTGTGACCGTAACATTCAGATGTTTGGTAGCATTACAGAGAATAAAACCCCCACCTTTCTGTAGAGAAATCAGTAAACTTAATTGTCGCCAGACTTTTCAAATTTGAGGTTAGGTCTGTTGCTCCATAGCCAGTAATCTTAAGCTAAATGTTGAACTGTCAAAGAGCTGAATACCAAGACCGTGAACTGTGTGGAAGAGACTCATAGCTGAAAAATCCAGTAGTAGTTTCCTGACTATTAACTAGATTCTGAATTCTTAAAACCTCTGCAGAGATGTGCTGGTTTTGATCTGATACCTGGCAAATGGAAATCACTGATGCATGCAGATGCTTCCAGGCGTCTACCAGGTAGATTTAGAAAAAGCTGATTTAAGCCTACAGATAGAAGCCAGCCTGCTTAGACTATAACAGAAAATAGGGGAGGGAGAAGACCAAAAAGAGCGTTCTCTTATCAGAAACTCGAGCATTTAAGTCTCAAAATGTGAGTAAGGGTGGCTCTGTGCTGACCTCTTGCCATGTCCTTTGGGCATTATCCCACCATGGAAATATTATTTTTTTTTTAATAAAGGAGAGGGGCCACAGGGTGAAGGTTCAGAAGAGCCAAGTGATGAGGCACCACACCTGCTCTCTCCCTTTCCTCTCCCAGTGCTTACCCCGTGGCTGGCTTCTGAGACAGCAGCCTCACCCTGCAAGGGAGCTGCTAGTTTCAAAATGCAGCCTGCTTTTCGCTGTTGACATCATTCTCGCACACATTTTCTCCTTTGACACCCGCTGTTTTGGGATTCTCCTTCCAGCTGGAAACAAACAAGCAAAGGAATAAATCAATAGATATATCAAATGTTTTTTGTCAAACAGATTAGATGTCACTTTTTGCCGGTGGGAAGATATTAGGAGTTCTGGGTATTATAATGATTTTAGGAGTCTTAGCGTGGATCTGAGAAGGATAAAGCTTTGATAAAGAGAGCAGAATGAGTTAACTCCGATGTGTGTGTTAGCCAGAGCTTGGCACCCATGTAACTTAACCTGAATTTATGCCGTAACTGCACCGTAAATCTGCTGGCAGAGATGAAGTCAGGATTTCTGTTGTACAGCCACAACCGTGCGTGTGCGAGAGGAGAACCAGAGCAGAAATTACCATCTCTCTTTGTCCTGTTGACACCTCGCCCCAAGGGGTCGTACACTTGCTGCCACCTCTTGCTGTTGCTAAGGTTAGCCTTGCCACCATCATTACATGAGCAGAGAAGCTCCCTAAATTTCTAATGCTGCTGGAGTGTTCGTTACCTGTGCATGAACCTTGCCATGAGAGAAGAGCACGGTTTGCTATGAACGAAATGCTTTTGTAAAGCAGTGAAGAGACACAAGGATTTGTTAGCACTATTTCTGCTTATCCCACTGTTTGCAGGTTTGCGCTCTTGATCCGGCGTCCTAGTGTAAGCCATTGTGTTTTGACAAAAAGCAGAGTTTTCAGAGGGGAGACAACTGGCCTTTTCTACTCAACAGTCGGCCCTGGCTGCAGGATGGCTCGAAGAAGAGAGAACCTTTACCAGTGCCCTCCTCCAGTCACGCAGGCGTGGGGAAACCTTGTCAGACACCTATGAATCACCTCTTGCCGTGGCTTGCGCAGGCTGGGTTGAAGTACATCACATTAAGTTTTCAGAAGAGCACAGCAGCCGGCAGCTTCTGCTGAAGTGCCTGAGCAAGTGGCCAGATTTTTCAAGATTTTTTTGCTCTCGTTAAGCAGTCTAATGGGCCTTTAAGGCACATTCCAGTGTTTTTGTCATTATGCTTAACAGTTTTAGTAGTTAGCCCTAAATGTGTTCTTAGTAGTAAACTGTTAATCATCTTTCCATATCTTAATTTGCCTAAGTTATACTTTACACTGTGAGTAAATTGACTTATTGGAGTAAATCCCAACATCATGTAAATGAGTAGCAAAGTCCAGTCTTCTTTCAAGTCAATTAAAAATGCGGCTTAATGGCTTGGATGGTGTCTCTCTGTACTGCACAGGGAAATTTCCTGTATGGCGTAAATTTAGACGAGTGTACGCACAATGGTTGTCTAGTGGAAAAGAGTTGTTTAGATGAGAAACTGATCTTCCTCTTTCCGTTTTCTTTTGGTGGATTTAACTGGGCTTATAAAAACAGGTAATTGTATGTGAACGTAGCAACCGTATCATTCAGATTACCTCCGTACGTAGTTACTGGTTGCTTTTTTAAACTGCCAGAGATAGGATACTTGGCATGGGTGAAGGGACACTGCAGAAGAGCTGAGTGCAGGCAAGTCGTTGTCATAGGAAGGAGGGGTGACAGGCAGACTCGGCTGCTTCGCTGGGATGCTGCTGGTGCTGTTTGATATCGGGATGGCTGGAAGTCAGTGTTCAGGAGTAAAGAGAAAGAAGACTTTGTTTTCCAAGCATCCTACCAAAAGTAATGAGTCCCAAGTGACTGCTCAGACCTTGGAGAAACTGGTGGGAGAGGTCTGGCAAGCGTCCAGGCCACCAGATGAGGGCCTGAGCTGCCTTATGAAAGCGTGGTGGTGGCGTGGGATCATGACCTCAGTGCGGAGGGAATGGAAAGGGGTCAAGCAGGGGTGGTGAAAACCCTTGCGAATTAGCTGTGGGTGTTCCAGTTGGGTGCACTGATCGAGTGGTGGCGACAGCTGTTTCCAAATCTGTTGGACTGTCTGCTTGGTCAGAGTCCCCTTCGTGACATTTTGGAATAAATGTGACCACGTAGAGCCTGTTCATACCTGGCCGTGCATTCAGTTTAGTTGCATCTTAGGCTCTTGAGACCTTTCCTTCCATCTGACAGTCTAATGTAATGAGCACAGTTTACATCATCGTTTTGACATGATACCTCTTTGTTTCCATGATCCTGCAAACGGAAAATTTTCAATGTTACGTTCAACAGCTCATTGGGATTCAGACACATTGCTATTTACCTGCGTTCCCCATCAGCTCATGGGGTGCTGTATGGTGCGGCAGCTGTCTGTCCAGGAGTGGGTCAGCCTTAAGGCCGGCTCAGCTGCCTCCGCACAAGCTGTGATCCTAGCAGTAGCTGCAGTTTGGACAGCCTGAACTTGATTATAGAGAAGCTTCCCAGAGAGGCTATAATCACCTTGAGTTTATTGGAGGTTAAGTCCTATTGATTGTCTTGCCATTGGAGTTGATTATTTGCCGTGCATGGCCTTGTCTTTCAACTGCGTGTTTGAAGTTATCGAATGAATGGTACCAAAGTTGTGCCTGATAAGTGCGTGGGAGGGAGGGGTGGTCTGTTCCAGATATTACTCTTCCAGTCTGTCTATATTGAGCTATTTGAACCATTTGCTGTTGCATAAAATAGCACACGCCTTGTGCTGTATGAGTCTAATTTAAAAGTTATGTTTATTTGCAGAATAACACAATTTGGAAGCCAGATTCTTGCCAAGACTGCCGTTGCCATAGCAATATTGTCACCTGTGAACCTACCATCTGCAAACACCCTCAGTGTGACTTTCAGAAGGTAAGGGGCTGCAACTGTCCAAATGCCAGCTGACCCGTTCTGTGCAGTGGAAGAAACGTCAGGTCACTCTGGAGTTCCCAGCCTTCCACTGCTTTAAACCCCTGGAATAGTTATATCTCAAAATGCTTGTTTGGGTCCGCCACACTGCGTTACATGGAACGGAACGGTGGGAGCAGTTGGGGTAATTGGTCCTACAGTCTCTGTGGAAGCAAAGCTCCTCTTGTATTAAGAGGGATCCAAAAAGAGGATGCAGCATGGGGCGTTTTCCTGGAGGAACCAGCAGAGGTGAGCTGGTTGCTTATCTTTGTACACCATGGTGACAGCTGCCTTATCAACCTTCTGGGCTCAGCTCCCTTTGAACCCACGGATCTGACTCACAATAGGATTTGGGGGAAGCGAGAGAGAGCACTGAAATCCCGTTTCGCTTCCCAGGGTGTGTGTCACTGCCCAGGGTCAGGCACAGTCTCTGTGCCCTTTCGCTTCTCATTGATGCAAACCTATGCAAGAGAAACACATAGGCAAAACCCAGCGTGTGAAGCCTTTGTCTCCTTCGCAACACTACAGCCAGAGGCTTGGTGCTGGAACAGCTTGCAGACTGCCTATGCTCCAAGGGCGGTCTTGTCCCCAAGGGAAGCCCCTGAGCTGGGTTCAGACCTCCCAGCATGAGCCCAGCTTCCAGTCACCCTTCATTTGAACGTGGAACTGGGTCTCCCTCAAACATGCAGATGGACGCTTTCCACTCTGATGAACAACAACAGAGCTGAGATTGTCTGTCTTTCAGTGTCTTCTGCCTCGTGATGGTTGTTGAGCTTTCATTGTCTCCTGTTTATTTTTCTCTGTCTGAGCCTTCATTAATGGTTACAGCTAATTGGCCATGGAATTGGTCTTGCATTAGCATCTGGGTTACTGGGGTAGTACACATGAATGGCAATGAAAATTAGCGTTTTAAAGAGGCACTGCCAATATAATTATATGGCTTTATGAGGCAGGTTAAAATGTTTTCCAATGTGACAGCATTAACAAGGAAATAATTTTGATTCTTACTGGTCTTCCCTGTTATTATCAGTATGTATTGATTAAAGCAGGACTGAAATACTAGAAATTTTTATGCTAAAGGGGACAGAAATAAAAAAAAAGTGCTGTCGTGGCACACCTAACAATGAGTGGGCTAGATAAGATGTTGTTGTTCATCTTAAAAAAATGGATAAATGAAAAGGTGGCAACTTTAAAGCGTATAAAGGGAAATAGATTTGTAGTGTGAAATGAATCTGTGTGACTCCTTGACATGGGTAATACTCAAGACAAAGGGTTTAAGTGTTCCATAAAAGTCTGTCCATTTAAATGTTGAAAAGGATCATCAAGGATCTCAGAAGAAAAAAATCTGATCATCCTTTAAGCATAAACAAACCACTGATGAACAAGGTCAGAAATCGCCATTTGTCTCCATGGTTTATTTCTTGTCTCCTTATTATGAGATTTATGCTAATATTGCTGATCTGGTTTACAGCGACAAGGCATAAACAAAACCAGGCAGTCTTTGCAAAAAGCATACCCACTGGTGTTCTGAACATTTGTATGTAAAACCTACCGCTGTGCATACCGAATGCTTTGAGTAGGTGGAAAATCAGCAAATGTTATTTCTTTTGTGTGAACCAAAACAAACCAACAACCAAGAACAGTTTCTCCACAGCAGGACCACAGTCGAATGGTGTTTAATGGTTTAAGCTAAATGAAATACTTAATTTTCTTTCCCACCTCCTAAAAAACACGGCATTGAAGGAAAATGTCCTGGTTTGAGGTAAAACAGGACCAATTTTGTTCAGTAACTTTACTTTTTAGCTAGGCCTCTTCTAACTGCTGAAATTAACAGCATGTTGTGCAGAAAACTGTTCACTCTCAGAGTGATCAGACCCATGTTTATAGTTGATGCCAAGGGATGGGATGCAGAGAGGCTCTTGCTTATACTTATTGCTATAACAGNCTTGAAGTGAGAAACTTTTTTCGGTTTGAAAAATCAAGATGTTTCTTTTAGAAAGCAGAGAAAGAAAACTTATGACATTTCAAATTATTTTGGTTGCTTTTATCATGCAAATAGAGAAGTGAAAGGTAAAACCATTTTTTGACATCGCAGTGTCTTCATTTTTTATTATAACAAAAAAAATCATGACTCCCTTCTGAGCAGGAATCGCTTACACATTGGCCGTGCCCTTTCAAAGCAGAAAAGATGGAGTATGTCTCCTGAGAAACACCTTTGCAATATTTTGAAGAAAGTGAGACCTCATGGATAAAATTTTTCTGCATTTCACTCCCAAACCTGATGTGTTCTTCTCTGGTTTTGGTTTTCTGTTTTCTCCCTCTCCAGCTCCCATGCACACATCAGTAAAATTGTTTGATCTTTTTATTGTTATTACCTGTGGGAGGAAAATACTGAGATCTGTGGTACCTCAGGTGGTGCCAGGGGCCCTCATGTGCAGTTGCCATCAGTGACAGACAGCCTTGCAAAATAAGATCCTCCAGCAGCTGATGCTGTCCTGTCTGTGGGACGCTGTGCCAGGCCTGGGGTGTTTAACGTGCAGCTGGGAGGAACATGAAAGCATTGCTTGGAGAGTCCACAGAGACGTTTTCAATGACAGGAGTCCATGGTCCTTCCCAGTGTTGGCTGATGTCTTTACTGACATGTTGTGCCCTTCATCTGATGAGTTGCTTCCATCAGCATCATCTTTTTCCCTGCTACCCAACAGGGCATAGCAAGTGATCGGCTAAGCCCCTGGAATGTGCAGAGCAAAGTAGTAGTAGCACCTGACTAGGCTGTGGTTGGAAGTGGTCAGTGGTTTTCAGTTAATTTTGAAGTAATGTTATTTAAAAAATGGTGGTGATTATTAAGCCAAAGAAGTACAGTTAATGGATGCAAGTTCATTCTGCCTGCCAGCTGCATTTCTGGTGTGCTGAGATTCATCCTGTACATGTAGAAAACTATCTATTGAAAAAATTACATGTATACCGCACTGCTCAGAGGTCCTTCAGTGAATAATCTTAGGGTTTGTCTCAAATAAGCGCTTTCTATTCTTCGTTCTGATCTGAGAACTAGTTCAGCTGGGGACTTCCTAATTGTACTGTTAGGAGCATAAATTCTCCTGCTGTTTTGACGGTAAAATGTCAAATACAGCACACTGATGTGCCACGTCTCAACAAAGGGATCTGGTGTAGCAGCACTGTGTATTTTACTTAAGACGTTTCCTCTCTAAACTGAGAGCACTGGGTCCAGCAGGGCCCCGTGTCTGTACCTTCGTGTTAAAGTCTCTATTTCATGTGAACTGCTTATTGGATTCTTGTCTCTTTTTAGGGAGAAGTGCTGCAAATAGCCCCCAACAAGTGCTGCCCTGAGTGTGCGTCCCGAGCTGAAGGATTTTGCCAGCATGAAGGGCAGACCCACAGCGTGAGTGCTCTGTCATGTTCCTGGGCAGGGGCAATTCTTTCCAGTTTTTAGATCTCTGTTTGGTTCACGTCAATGAAGGATGCTTAACTGGCATGCGGGAGAAGGATAGTTTATTGGGCTTATATTTTGTCACTGTCAGATAATGTAATATAACGGGAGTTTGGTCGGCAGGGTTTGCAAGAAGGGAATGTCGCTGAGCAATAGTGTGTCCTGCTTGGCTTAAGGGGAGAAATTTTCCCACTCGTTCATTCACTTTGCTGTTTCTGTGGATGATTGAGACAATACAGTAATGTTAGGAGGGGAGCAAAGCACATTGAACTTGACATATTAGCTATCCTGAAAGAAGGCTTTTCTCTCAGCAGCCATCTATGCTGGTAGAGATTGATTGCTGTTGTGCCTTTTATAATCCTGAATTATTCAAGAAGCAGGTTCCAGGATGTGGTTTCACCTACCGGGGCTGAAAGGCCAAAACAATGAGAATAAGTGTCTACAGATAAGAAAAAAGTAAAGATTCGTGGGTAGTAGTTTAATGAATCATGTCAAACCATAGGCAAACGTAGAAGAATGGCTTAACAGGGAACCCAAGTCCTACATCTGGTCTCTTAAAGTCTTTCTTGTTTGACAAGAGGCAAGTCAGGTTCAAATCCTAAGAAATATGCTATAATGCCCAGATACATTTGAATATCTGGACCTTACAGTCTACACCTGAGGTGGGTGTTGAAACCCTCTGTTTCAGCGTGAGGCATGACCAGCGTGAATGTGCTACAAGCTAGAAAAAGACTGGGATAGGAGGGATAGCACATCCATTCTCCTTTTTCTTTGTGCCTGTGATTTGTGTGATACTATATTCTATCGTATGACATTGTATTTCTTCTTCTTGTTGCCGTTGCTGCATTTTGCTCTGTTGTATTCTTGGTGCAGCTTTTGCCTTTTGGCTCTCTGTAAGCCTGTTCTTTGGGACACGACTCAGGTGAATAAGTAGGCATCCCCCCAGGGATTATAGGTATATTTGTACCTATAGTCATACGTCACACCCCAATTCCACTGTGGAGTGGTCATTAAACAGGTTTTTTTTGGCAGTGCAAAGTCTCATCGTGATGGTTGGCACAGATTTCCTGAAGGAAGAAGCTTTCTCTTTTGTCAGTAAGCCACTGTAGTGCTTTATGACTTGACATTCATTCTACAGGTGTCCAGCTAGCAACACTGGCCCTAGTGGTAGCTCCATCAAAGAAAATCTGTAGCCACTATCTGGCAAGAGCATTTTTACTCCCTGCCTAATTCAGTATTGCATGTTTTGCAAAAATTAGCATTCTGTATTTATTGGAGGGTGTTGCAGTACACCAACGTGATTCTTCTTGGGGCCAATTTTTCCTCACCATGCCTCAGAGTAAAGATGTTTGTTTCTGCATTAATGAATAACCAAATCTGATGAGATCTTACTCATAATGAGGTACATTAAGTATATGGGGCGGGAGGTGTTCACCTGACCACCTTGCGGTCAGGTACGTGTTGGGGCCCATGTTGAATATTTCTGCAAAGAAAACATGTCTCTAACTTTAGAGTTTGCCCTACAGAAACTGCAGTGGAGAGGGGGCGTATCCAATAGCCTGGGTCTTTTGCAGCAGGTTGTTGCTGGGTGCCACTCTGCAACAGGAAGGAAAATGAGGCTGATCTCCAGGTTTGCTACTTCACCAGTGTTAAATTACTTTTTGCCGCAACAGTGCAGCCAGAAGTAAGGGCTATAGTGTACAAAGATTGACTGGGCCTGCAAAAGAGTAAAGTTAACACTAGTGGAGGGGGGCTTAAAAGGGAGAAGATGTGTTTAGAGGTCTCGTTGGCAGCTGGGTTTCATGCCTGCGTTTTCTGTGCCTTTGGTTGTGTTGTGCACTGCAGCATGGCATGCAGTGGGCCAGCTCTGGATGTGTGCGGTGCTCCTGTGCCCACGGGAAGGTGAACTGCAGCCCCACGGCCTGCCCAGCCCTCGCTTGTGGACGAGGGGAGCTGCAATACACTGCTCAGGGATCCTGCTGTCCCAAATGTCTGGGCCTCCGCGGTGAGTATTGCATGTGAGTGGGGCACTGTTTGGCTTCAGTGGTCACTGGAAATCTCCTTTTAGTCCCAACTCTGGAAAGCTTTTCTTTTCTTCTTTAGTTCTGTTGGGAAGACACTGGTGTCAAGTGTGTCTCTTAATTCTCTTTCTGTCCTGCTACCATATTTATATTTTTAATGGCTTCACCCCTAGGCCAAGAGGAAGTGCTAAGCTCCAAGCAGTGACCTGATGTGCCTAATAGGTCCTTGTTTTGGAGGCTAAAATCTGGAAAAAAAAGATACAAATATTTCCTATGTACTCAGGGTGCCTTTGGCACTTGCAGACTCGGACTGCAAGTTCCAAAAACGCCTGAGCTGTGGGATACCTTTTCTCATAGAAGTCCAGTGGGAGAAGTGCATTCAGAGCTCTTAATTCACAAGTCTAAAACCCTTGAAAACTGGTGGAATTGTTGCTGTCACACCTGCTTTGACAAACCAGAATTTTGAATTCTCTGAAGCGCATAAAATCTGTGTTTTAATTATGGGTGATGGAAAGGGCTTAAAGGGCATTGGAAAAGAAAATTACCCATTGTTTTCATATCTTTTAGAGCCATGCTCCTTTGATGGACGCTTGTTCCAGGATGGTGAGGACTGGCGCATTGGTCGCTGCTCCAAATGCGTCTGCAGGGACGGCGCGACTCAGTGCTTCACAGCCTCCTGCCAGCCTCTACTGTGCAGCCAGGTAGAAGGACCCATCGGCCTTCTGGGGACATTACTCATGACTGTCTTCTTTCCCTTGGCGAGGGCCATTTCTCATGCAGATGTACAAATTAGCAGGCAAATCTTCTGTGTGACAAGTGGGCGATTTGGAAAAGGGAGTTTTGACTTGTGGAAACGATGTGGAGTGATGGTTAAGTCTGTCAGTATACACGTGCTGTCTGTCTCTTCCCTGGTACCTTCTTTCCCCACCATTTTACTCTTACCATGCCTTTGCTGGCATGGTAAGCACAAACTCTGTCTAAAGAAAAGGCTTTTTGTTTTATACTAAAAAAATTATGTAAGGTTGATCAGGAAATGTTTTTATTTCTGGAATGAAAACACAAGATTTTTAATGGGGGGTTTTCTTCACATATTTCACTGTTGGTTTTGCAGCTAAAAAGTTTTGTTTCCAAGTCTTGTTTGCCTTTTTTTTTTTTTTACAATAACTGTAGGAATACAGTTGAAAGTAGGCAAAAGCGGATGGAATCGCCCTTTTGACTTAAAGAGTTTAGAAATACAAGACAACTTCAGCTGAAAGAAAAGTCTTGGAGCACTATTCCTTACGTGTGCTTGCGTTTAGAAATGAACAAAACCAGTAAGATAAGTTAGGCAAGCTCAAGTAGTGACTCACAGTTTTAGTCCGGTTGACAGAACTGGGACATTTCTGTCTCCAAGGTCTTTGCTGTGGACAAATGATGAGTTCTTAGCACTCATGCAGTGATCAACCCAACCAAAACGCTGCAAGATTATATACAGTGTCACACAGGGGTTAGTAAAGGCAGCAAGCCATACACAGTACTCCACACTCTGTACAAGTGACTGAATTTTTTTAATTCTTGTTTTTATATTGGAAGGGCTTAAGGGTGTGACTGTGCTCTTTGGATTTCTTTTCATTGGGCCCATTGTACCACTTTTCTTGGGCACTTTGCTATACTCCTTTCCAACAGCATACCACGCTAAAGAAATGCAGGAACTGGCTCCCTGGAAATCCCTCTTTCTGACCTTAACTTTATGTTTTAGGAGCTACTGTTTCCCAAATAATCTATTACCACACTCCAATGATGAATCCAGAAGCTCCCTTGAAATGTGTGCTCTGGCTGAGCACGTTCCCCTGTAGCACGGAGAAAAACAAAAGCAGTAGTCATAAAATTTATTTCCTGTTGATGCTTACCTGACTTTCTCTTACTGGACCAGATGTTTGTGCAATTAACACTTTTTTTTTTTAATAGAAGGAAAACCCACCTGTTTCTGTGCATGCTAATTGTGTTTTGCTTTGTCCCGAGATACTCAATTAGTAGTCCTTGACTAAGTACTGTGCATTAAAACAAATTTATGCCTGCTTTAGATTCCTCCTTTCCCACTCCAAATGGACTGATGTTACCTGCTGACTGATTGCACTAATGTTTAATCAGCTAATCATTAGGATTTAATTTGTGGAAACAGAAATGACTGTGTTGTTGCTGTGATGTATCTGAGAATAATCAGCTGAGAGCATCTAAGTTAATGCAGCAGAAAACCAATTCTGATGATGTTCCAGGTATTTCCTACCAAGGTGCCTGGTGGAAGGGACATTAGCAGGATGTGCAAGGATCCTGTTCTGCTCTCAATCATACCTAGCATTTTCTGGCATGTGCCTTTATCTCTGTCACTTCTCTTCATTCTCCACTCCCTGTCAAAAGCAAATACGTAAATTCTCCCAGTATTAAACTCTCGTCTTCCATCTTTCAGATAACTGTGCCCTTCCCTGGGTGCCGAGGGAGAGGAAATTCAAAAATGCTTGTTGCATGCAGGAGTGCACCTGAATGTCCCACCAAAATCCATGAAAGAGTTCTTTTAACTCTGCTGGGAAATCTATCGTTGATAACTTTTATCGAAAGTCTTCCACTCTTTCTGTGAAAGCTAGTGATTTGGCTAACAAAGCAGATGAGATAACACTGCTTGGCATTTCTACACGACTTTCAGTCCACAGGTCAGTCTTCCAGTCATCCTGAGGTGGCTGGAGGGAGCTGCTGGTGAACAGTACTATTCCAAATCGTCGTACGTGCGTGAAATTGTAGCAGGGGGATTACAGACACGTTTTGGATGGATGGAGTTGAGGCATGCAGGAACTGTTACATTGATGTGAAGTGCCAACCTATTCCAGTGTGATTTAAATCAGTCATAAAAAAGTTTAAATTGGGGTAATCCAGTTTTAAGCATAATTTAACACCTGTACAGACAGTTGTGCTGTATGAATTTAGCTGAAGCAGTGCAAATGCCTGAGAGATGGTGAGTGTAAATCACACATTCAAAGCTTCAAAATGTGGCAGTACCCGGAAAAAAACCCTCTTTTGTCCTTCATCTCATGCTTTACTGTGCTTCTCTACGTAGCTTTATATATACTTTTTCTTTCTCTGTATACCTGAATATATGTCCTTTATCTCGTGTGTGTGTGTGTCTTTATCTGCATCTATATACCTGTCTATGTATTTGGACCTCAGTTGCCATCCAAAGAAGCCCAGAAAATGAGATGAAGGAAATACTTTTTTTCTAGCTTTCTACACTGATCTCATGCGGTGAAGCCTGCCCCCAGATATTGGAGCCAAAATGAAGCCTGGAGTGACTGGGTTATCACACAGATACTAAATGCCTGGAATTCCAGGCAGTGATGCTGAGCCCCATGTTAACTGTTCATGCCCTTATTTTGCTTGTCTCTCGCGCTTTCTGTTTAGGATGAAGTTATGGTTATGCCTCCTGGAAAATGCTGCCCAGAATGTGTTCCAAAGCCCTGCTCGGTGTCAGGAAGGGTGTACCAGGTAACCTTTGACGAGCCACACCAAAAGGCAGTTGTTCGCAAGTTCTGGCACAGCTCTCTTTCCCTTCTCCGTGACATCTGACTTTCTGCCAGCACTGATAGCTTAGTGCAACCGTTGCTTTTTTTCTTCCTGGAAAGCCAGAAGAGTTGAAAGAAATTAGGGCTAGATAAGAATTTGCTGGCAAGCAGAAGGGAAGTTTGCAGGGTGAAGCAGATTAGGCACTTTTCTTTTCACACTTTATTGAAGCGGGAAAGCAGAAAGCACTGGTGAAAGTCAAAGTATTTATAACTTTCACTGTATCATCTGGAATTAACTTAATGCAGTATTTAATGAATGTATGTATATGGGATTTTCTGTTAATGATTTTTTTTTTGCTAATAATAGTTAAGGCCTCACCAATGTCACTAGTTTGCAGTTAATGAGAAATACACACCACAGTGTCATCTAGACCTCATACCTTGTCTTCCTGTTTGCTGATCGTGTAGAGATAAGCATCTTTTAAGAAAAGTTTATTCTCGGATACAGATGTGCAGAAGGAGCCATCACATTCCATAAGCAGCACATTTCTGGAAAGACTGTGGTTATTTACTAAGACTGCTTAACAATTGCATACCTGTTCTTTTTGAACAGCATGGTGAACAGTGGAGAAAAAATGCCTGCACTGCATGTGCCTGTCACAGAGGGGAAGTCAGATGTCTGAGAGAGACCTGTGACACTATTAACTGTGAGAAGGTAGTTAAAAATCATTCACCTCTGATACCCTGACTGCACATATCACTGTGCCCGTGCCAGTGGGTCCAGACAGTCCTGCTCAATGGTTGCTGAATTTTTGTAGGGGGAGAGCAAAGTGCAGCGTCCCGGGAAGTGCTGCGAGGAGTGTGTGTCTTCCAAGGCAAACTGCTTCTATGATGGCACTATCAGGTACCACGGTGAGATGTGGAATAGTACTCGCTGTGACTTCTGTGTGTGCGATGAAGGGCAAGTCACTTGCCGGGAAGCAGAGTGTGCCAGAGCGGAGTGTGCCGAGGTAAGAAAGATTTTCTTCTTTCAAGATGTATCTGTCAAGTCTTGTGATATTTTTTTTCCCCCCTTTTTTCTTGACTGACATCTTGAGACACTTAAAGAACCTGCCCTTCTCTCGGGGCTTGTTTTGTGCAATTACCTCGAAAACCCTTCACAGGAAACGAAAGTAAACTTTGGATTTTCCATGCAAGGTTGACTGGTCAGTAGGCTTGTATTGTGAAGCAAGCCAGAGTGAATCAGTGCCGAATTTAACTTGGATTCCCTCCCACGCTGTTGTTTGCCTGCTCTAATGGAGGCTCAGACACCCAGAGGTTTCAGCGACCACCGGCTATACCAGGAGCTGAATGTGGGGAGAGACGTACAGGTCAGAGATGGTTAAAAGCTTAAGAAAGGTTCCTTTTCATTCTGTATGCTACAGGGGGCTTCAGTAGGGTAGCTGCATATGGAAGTTGGTGTTCTGCTTTTCTCCTTTTTTTTCCATGCCATTCTTGGCATGGAAGTGAAGCTGGTGAGGTGTTCTATTCCCAGTGCTATTTACTCCAAAGCTAAATCTCCCCCTCTGGATTATGTTATATTTGCTCTATAGTGGATGCGCAAAATGCATTAGATAGGGTTGAGTGCTTCACACACAGGCACACGCACACGTACAAATATGTTTTGAATTGCCTTTTTGCAGTGGGATGAGACTTCTGTGGTGTTTGTCGCTACATCTGTTTTAATTGGTGGGCTGATATCTGCTTTATAGCTACTACTCCACAGTGTCAGTGAAGAACAGGGAAGGAATTGTAGCCTTCTGTGTTTTCTCTCTTTTTCTCTCTCAGTGGCAGTGCTTTTCTGGTGACTGCCTGTGTGCTAAATCTCGAGTAGCAGCACCCTTGCATTGTGTATGAAGTCCAGCCAAAATCTGGGCATAATGGATTCACTGAATTAGATTGTTTTAATGAGCGTTCAAAAAAGTGAGAATCCACGCACGGCATCCCAAATGGTGATCATGCAGAGAGGATGTATCTAGGAATAAAAGTGTTTGCTTGTTCATCTGAGATCGTGCCATATAAATAGCAAAAATCCATGAAGTGTGGGACCCAAACTCTTGTCACTGGTGTAGTACTGCGGACTATCAGCTGACCTTAAACTGCATGGAGAGATTTTGCTGGGTGGAAGGTCGTGGTTGTCATAAAATCGTGTGCACTTGCATCTGTTTCAGTCAGCTTCCTGCATGCTTATGGCTGTAAATTGGATCATTTACACTAATGATGATGGCATGCTGTCATGGCTCAGTAGGGAGAATTATTTAATATTCATGCTCATATCTTGGGTACTGACAAAGAATCCATTATTCAGAAAAGCCAGGGATATATTACAGAACAATAGCTGAAGATGTTAACGTGTAGGGTTCAAAACTGGGGAGTGCAAAAGTGTGCAGCAATTTTTCAAACTCAGGCTCTCACAGGTAACCACCCATCTAAAAGTGGTGTTATTTGTCAGAGTATGAACTGCTGCAATTTTGAATTGAATGAAATGTGATTGCTAGGAGGAAAGCAGGAAGAAGACAGTGTCCTTTGTTGTAGACAAGAGTTATGGTCCCATTTGATAAAAGGTATTTGCCCAAGGATTTATTATTCTGCATGGCTTCCCTTAAGATAAACGATCTTCCTCAAGTCATGTTCAGTCATAGTTTACCTCGATAGTACAAGGTGTGCATTAATTAATGACAATAAAATATTTACTCAAAAAGCAAATACAAGATTTCCTTTTTCCTTTGTTTTTTTCCTTTTTGAGTTGCAGGCCTGTATTTTCAGGCAGCTGCATCAATACATCAGAGCTGATGTGAAGCTAGGAGCATTTGGATTCATCTCTTCATTAAGGCGTTGTTAATTTTCTGGTCACATCATCCTATTTAAAGTCTAATGAGGCCACAGATACAAACTGCAAATCCTAGACCGCTCAACATAGTATAGCAGCATTACGTGAGGGGAGGGTAGAGGTTTAGCTTGTAAACCCTTTCAAACAAACCTGGCCAGCAGCTGCCAAATGAAAGCGTCTGCGGTGATTCTGACCTAATCTTCAAAAAACCATTTTCAGCAGGTTGCTGACGAGCTAGGAATACAAGTTATGTGGCAGGCTGGGATAACTATGGATGTGGATACGCTCAGCCAAAACCACTCAAACTGTCAAAGCATCAAATAATCCTGTTGGAGCACATGCCAGCACCCCAGCTAAGTAAGGACGCTCGTGACTATGTTCGGAGGAGGATGGGTCACGGGTGCTAGCAGGGGGTGCTGCAGCCTACCCGAGGAGGCTGGTGATGGAGTGTTTCTGCTAGCAGCCCTGCCAGCCCTAGAAGCTACAGGATCAGTGAGACAGAGTTTGCAGGCTGCTGCGTGACTACCGAAGCCTTTCTGATATTTAGAAGAAATGGAGCTGGGGTGTTGAGAGTTACTGATAGCGCAGGTGGATGTAGGTGCGTACGTGTTAGAGAGGGATGGCATAAAACATTTTTTTCTCTTTTCTGCCTCCCAGCCCATCGCTGCCTTTCAACGTTCTCAACCTGGAATATGATGAATCTCTCTTCAGCAAAACCACGAGTTATCTCACATAGCCTCTCCCTTTTCTGAGTCTTGGCAGAGCAGCATGGTTGCATTTTTTATTGCTAGGCGAGCCATGTTCCACGGCTAGTTGTTCTCAGTTTTCCTATAGTGTGTGTTGATATGTGTGGGTGGGGATGTGGGCAGGGAGAGTTTACAGTGCATAGTAGTGACATGAGATCCAACCACTGCCAATGGCATTTTGAAGTAATGATTTAAGAGCAAAAATGTATAGAACCAGCAGAGAGAGGTCTAGGCTGTGTGTGGTCCTTAATGACTAATAACTATACTCTTTCTCCTCTCTTACCATTCTGCATGAGGGTTGCCAGAGCGTGACCTGACTTAGTTGTTCTACCGTGGTGAAACTAGCAGTGACCAGTGCTGTTACTGCCCTATCTGTGTCTAAAGTAATTCACGTACACAAATTGGTGAGCGTGCCAAGGTGGCACAGTGGAAAATATCCGGGAGTGACTGTTGGCACAGATGCCCGGTTGGTGTAAATCAGCAGCTTGGTAAACTTGGCACTCAGTTGAATTTTGTGAGCCATCAGAAGAAAGCAGCAACACGCTGAAATGGAAAACACACGCTGTGGGTTTTCACTGGGTGTGTGAACCCCTCTCAAACATGTAACGAACAGTCACGACTTCTCTGTTTGTCACAGGTAGGTGATCGGGCTGGTCGCAAAGTGAGGAAGATTATGCCTGCTGAGATTTGGGATGGGTATTAACACTGACATTTATTGGGCACAGGTTAAACAAGTGCTCAGTACAGATCAGCACCAAATCTGATTTAGTCATTCTTTTGTAATTTTTTGATTGTAGTGGTTTTGTGTATGTATGTCTGTTTTCTGACTATTATGTATTACCTTGCCTATGTTTACAGCGCATGAGAATCTGGTCCAGAAAAGCTACTCGCGTCAGGAAATCAAAGCTGTTTCTTTTGAGCTGTGCCCTGGTTCCCTAGGACAGTCTCCCTCTTTTCTAAATATTCAGATTCCACTTGGATGCAAAAAGTTGTGATGAATTAGGGCACTTTATTCCCTTCTCCTGCTGCTAAATTCTTATCTTCAAACTGAAGTTATTTAAGTGGTTTCTGTGGAGTTGTACAGTTGTAACAAAGAACAGGCTTTTTCCATCTGGTATAAATAGAGCATGTGCTTTGAAATTCTCTTGGGGAAAAAAAGTAGAGCATTCAAAATGAAGGTAAGCTTCTAGGCATTGAAATCTTGACAGTGGTCCAGTAAAATCCTAGTGATTCACAGTAAAAATGTGCCATTCCTATTCTTTGTATTTGCAGTGGATTATATTGGGGGAGTTTTTCTCTGCAGGATTTAGGGATGAAGTAATGGCCTTATCGCTGAATTCTGTGGCCTTTTCTGAGGTTTGTTCTGCAACTGCAGTATTCACTATGCACGTTTTTTGAACTGTACCTACAGAGATGAAGTAGGATAGAGAGAAGATAAGGTGAAATTAGATATTGAAGATTGCATTCCAGGGCAAGAGCTGTTCTGCCTCTGCATTCCACAGTATTTTTGGTGATGATGTTTCCATTTGAATTGCTGCAACCTTTCTCTTCACAGGGTGAAGAATTAATTCACTTAGATGGGAAGTGCTGTCCTGAATGTATTTCAAGTAATAGTTACTGTGTTTACAAAGAACATACCAAAGCCGTGAGTATCCTGGTACTTCGGAGCACGTAATTGTGAGTTCTGCTCGTAAAGGTTTGGAGGAATTGGCTCTCCCACTTGAGTTCTGAGAAGGATATTATTTGCAAGTGTGGCAGAAAAATGAGGCATTAATATTGTCTGCAGATTGCTTTTACAATTTACAGAATGCATTTGTTTATCACGTGCAGTTTAAGTTTGCCTTGCTTTCCTTTGTGCCGTATAATCAATCATTTCCCTTTAACGTTTAACCTACATACTCGCAGGTTTCCTGCACATCTCATAGAGTTAAAGGTGCCTGACTTTAGTGCTATGAAGTAGAGGCTACAGAGCTGGGGCAAGGTATAGCTCTCTCTCTGCCTATGGATCTCACTGATCAGAATTTTTACTGCAACAGGAGTCCATTATTTTATAAATATTTTCAAGGAACTTTGCTCCTGAAGTTAAATAGAAAGGAAACGTTAAGTATCTTGATTTAAATATACCAATATAATGGACTTTTCATTGCTCTGACAGACTGGAGCTAATCGCTGCTGTTTGCCAACAGATGTGAGAAACTGGAAGTTTCACACTGTTGTGATTTTTTTAAAAGCTAATACTTCCCTTTCCTTTCTCAGATCTCTCTCTCTGACCCAAGTGAGATAAAACATATTAAGGTGTCAGGTTTATTCCCATTTGTGCTTTATCCCTTTTAAAAGAGGAACTGGCACAAAAGCTTCATGGGCATTTAAAATCCTTGCTCGCCCTTTTCTGCCTTTTGACTTCTTCACATGGTGCCAGCAGAGCCCCAGGCGCTACAGGTGGCTTCGGTGGCCTTCTGAGCAGATCTGGGGACGCAGACCGCAGGAGGCGAGCAGCGGGTGCAAGATCTCTCCCCTCCATCAACTAGTGAATGTAGAGAGTGTCGGGTGCGATGGGTAGTTTTGAAGAAAGCTGGTGATACCTCTTCATCTCTGGGGCGTTTCGGCTGGTCCTCGGTGATGGAAAACAAGGCAACAGAAGAGAGGAGAGGAGATAAAATGCTGTGAAAGTTAGAAAGAGATTTAAAGTGTGACAAAAAGGTCATTATGCAAAGACATAGATTCAGACAGAGGACGGGTTACGGATATCTATCTGTTCAGATAGAGAGCAGATTCAAGCACTTGTTACCGGGCTGTGACCTAGAAGTGGACGCATGAGGCTGCAAAATTTGGAGACGGGGGAAAATGCTTTGAGTCAGAGAAAACGAGGGGAGGTAAAGAAGCAGAAAGGACTTACTGCTAACTGAAAAACCCCTGCTTTGGAGGGAGTGCTGAGAGGGAATGTGTTCAGGTGTTCACGGGCCAAGGACTCTTCTCAGCAGGCGCTTTGCAGGCTGCCTTATTCTGGAAAGGCAAAGAGGACAAGAACGTTAATGGTGCGGAGGCACACAGTCCCATGTCGGCAGGCCTCCGTGCTGAAACAATCCCAGAAATCTTTCATTTACTACTAGCACTGATGTAGCCTTGCAATTTACCCAGAGATTTCCGTGCATGGCAGAAACACTTTGTGCAAAGGCTCTCCTTCTCCTTTGCTACTGATGCTGGCCGTTCGGTGTTTCTTTGTGCAGAACGGAGAGAAATGGGAAGAAGGGCCGTGTGGAGAATGCGAATGCCAGCATGCGGAGGTGACCTGCTTCCAGCGCTCCTGCCCACCCTGCCCACTGGGCAGCCTGGCTGTTGAGGCACAGGGTGACTGCTGCCCACGCTGCCAGCCAGGTACGGACCCAGGGTCAATCATTTTCGTACCGTCACTTGTGTTGGAGTGGGAGCGTGTGCGTCTCCTACACCTCTGGCACAGGGGTTGTTCTGGCATCCCTGTGGCTCTCGTTTCCCCAATACCTGTCTGATACCTGCATTGAATTTTATCTTGTCTTTGGTTTGCAGTTGCTAATTAATTGGTTTCCGTATAATTTAATTAGAGTTCTTAGAGAGGTTTAGGGCTCCATCCAAAGGTTCCCACTGACTTCCCCTGGTTTAAATGATAGCTTTCTTTTGGCAAAAGAGTTTTTCCTTGAGGTTGGTGTTTTGGAAATGTTTTGTCTTTTCCTTTTTTCTTCAAATGAGTTTTATAAGTCAAGGGACTACTCTTTTCTGAATCCTCACACGGGTTTTGGAGTTTATGGGCTCCTAATAATTTCTTGGGAGTGAAAAGAAGAAAGAACCTGCTTACACTGTCATGCCACAAGCTCACCTGGGGCTGAATGGCTGCCAGTTAATAATTGTTTGGAAAGATTAGGATAGCCTTAGCTTTTATGTTAATTTTGCATATAAATTAATTTTTCTCCAGGATATTGTAGTTCTCCTTGATTTACATTTCATAGTTGGTAGGCTTTAGCTGTGGTTTGCTAATTTTTCATGTTGGTAGCTCTTCTTCTTGCTTTCATAGAACTTTGGTTTTATCAGAGTGCTCTAGTTAAAGTTTTATCTCAGTAAAAAGTAAAGAGCTTCACAGTTTAATTATGCTGTCATTTGCAAGAGTGCCTTGGCGCATTTGCCATATTAATGTTTTAAAGCTTGTTATTTCCTCCATGCTAATAAAAATGCAAAACACTACAAATTGAAAAGTGAGGAAAATAGGTTTTAGACAGTTCAGATAAAATTGTCCTGGATTTTCAAAAGGGAACAGCATCTGCACAGGCTCATAAGGAGGGGACAGATAATAAAGTGCTCTCAACCCTGTTCTTCTTATCAAGATATGCCACTGTGTATTGGTTACCCTTGAAAATTAGACCTCTTCGTTTTGCTTCCATAATGGTAGCATTTTGGAAAATACAGGCTTTGAAGTCATGGTACTGGACATACAGAGCTGAACTTGCATTTTTGTGTCCTAAAGGGTAAATGGAAATTTCATGTACGGAAGTCTGCTGTTTTCCCTCTGTCTTTTTCTGTGTTGCATTGAACAGAATGAGAAACAAATGCAAAATCCAGCCTGCAGCGGTTCAATCTGTGAGCCCAGAGCATCAGTCCCTAACGCATCTGCTTCGTTGAAGCCAGTAAAAATTTATTGCTGCTTCTCACAGACGTGCTGGGGGAAGCAGGCAGGGAGAACCCATTCATTCTCAGCCGGTGTAAAGCATATAGCCCTAAGCATAGCTCTGTTTATGTGAAAACCAGCAAATATGACCTCTGACATTTGGGTTGGAGCAGCGGGAATTTTTTTGTACCTCCAGAAAAATTGTCCATTCTGTACCTCTCCAAGTAGTCAGTTCATTGTCAGACTGGAAGGATGGGGCTGTATATACCTTTGGTACATTATTGGAAAGAAATGGGTAGAGATGGAGCCTCCTAGTCATTCCTCCTGTTTATCACTGTGGATTCATTGTTATCTTCAACTGTATGTCTTTTGTAGCTCTTGATTCCCGATTCTTTCCTTAGACACAGCTCTCTGGAAACGTGCAGGTTATTTAGTGTAAATGAAGGAGAGTTTTCAGCATTGGGATCCTTTTTGCTGACTTGTCAGGAAGGAACCGACAGCTTTTCTTCCAGCAAGCAAAAGTAGCTCAGTAGTGAAGCAAAAGTAGTCCTTCTCTTGGCCTCTGCAGAGGGAGCAGCCGTGCCATTTGAGAAGATATCTGTGGTCAGGAAACGTTTGCAACGGTGCTGTGCCATAAAGCTTTTGACTGGAGGGGGAGTGGTCTGCCACTGGTACTCTGACTTGGCATGGAAACAGTCTTGACTTATTGCAGGGTTTGACTGAAGGAAACTCAAGTTCGGGTTGTGTCAGACCATTAATTCCTGATGACTTAAAATTTTTACCGCTGAGAAACTCTGTGGACAATGAATGTCCTTTTTACCAATAGTCTAGAAAATCTGAGTCTGTGCAATAACTTCTCACATACTAGCATACAGCAATATAATATTTAGCCCCTTTCATGCAATCTTGAGGAAAAAAACCACTAACACACCTTGAACCACCAACAGAAATAAGTAATGAATTTCCCTTTGATTTTGGAGTGTGCATTGTTTTGTGCCTTCCTGATTGAAAACACTGCTGATGGTTTGTGTCTTTTCTTTGTGCCAGTTGAGTGCCACCCAGACTGTTTGACCTGCTCTCAGTCCTTTGATCGCTGTAACGCCTGCCGCGACGCAAGGAGGCAGCTGCAGAACGGGCGCTGTGTGGAGATGTGTGAATTGGGCTTCTACCAGGATGGGGGTACTTGCTTAGGTAATTCCAGCAAGGCATTATACACTGTCAGATGACTGTCTTCTCTGTTGCACGCTGTGCTTTTCTTTGTAGGATCCCACAGGCTTATTATAAAGAGATTGTCAGGCTTTGTGTGGAAAATCATTCAGGCACATACTGAGTAGTAACCGCGGACTTAAGACTTCAGGAGGTTTCAGGCGGAAGCCCCTGAAAAACACAAATTCTCAAACTCTTTTGCTAAAATGAGGCAAAAATGTCTCCTTTTGTCAGAGCAGGGGAGTTTTGCTGCATCAAGGCATTTGGGATTAATACATCTTTCATCTCTATTATTTCTCTGGGAAGCCTGCAATGAAACATGCTCAGCCTGTACCAATGGATTTGAGTGCTCGTCATGCCAGACGTCCCTGCTAATGAAGAACGGGCAGTGTGTGACTTCGTGTGGGAAGGGATACTTTCAGGATCGGCTCCTCTGCACAGGTAACCCAAAGCGAAAAAGACTGCAATACTTTGTGGTAGCAAAAGAGCAGACAAAAGCTGTACCCGAGCTTTTAGATATACTCTCTGTTGAGGGATCTGCTGTTGACATAGGTGTTAATGTTCACCCTAGAGTAAAGGAAGGAGTGAACAGAGGAACTAAGTCATACAGTGTAAAATTGATTACTGGTTGGGGAAATACTCATTAAAATTCCTCGGTGGATCAGTTCTGTTGATCTGAAACTCTCTGCTTTTGACCACTGTGGTTTTTCACCACTGTCCTCTTTCAATTCCAGATTCTCTTTTGGAAACGTGTCTGTGGTTTTCGTGGCGTTAAGGGTACAGAGCAGGACGTATGCACTAATTTTATGAAGGATGTAACACCCTGAGCCATGTCTGGCAATCCGATCCATGGGGGTTTTCTTCGAGTTCAGCGCAGACTAGCTGCAGCTGCTAGTGCCAGACCTTTCAGATCGTACTGTGAGGTGTGTAGAAAATTGCTTGGAGGGATGGGGGATTGATAGGACTCAGAAAAGCTCACAGAAAATACTTTTTGGAAAAGTTTCTTGCTTTGTTTTGCCTTCATTTGTTTCATATGGTGCTCTCTTCCTGAAAGTTGATTGGACTAACTGTTCTCAGGAAGCATATTTACAAAGTAAATTAGTAATTCTATAAAACACTGAGATATGTCTAAATCCTATATCATAGCAATTGGAAAGACTGAGAATAAGATTGGGAAGTTACAGTTTTCTCTTTGATGGAACTATGAGGGTGCTTTTATGAGCTTCCCTTGCTCCTTTGAAATACTTGTACTTTTCCCAGACTGTAAGGCAGCTGCTTTTTCATCATGACAGTTTAATTGTTTTCTCTAAAGTTAACACTTTTCTCCTCTTGATGTTGGCCTTTTTAGAAGGCTTCTAATTATTTCTGCATCTCTAATTCAGCAAAGGGGTGGAGCACGTGCTTAACTTCTTGAGCCATCACTTTAATTTCTTCAGAACTATCCCTCCTGCTTAAAATTAAATGCAGGCTTAGGGCTTTTGGCAGATTTCAGGGGAAAGCACTTTAGATTTTAAGTCCAGCTTCCTTTTCTGAAGTGGTTCTCCTTGAAGAGCTGACCATTCATTTCAGGTTTTGAGAGTCTGAAAAACCTCTGTCCTCCAGCAGTGAGTATAGACTAGGGCCCCATTGTGCAAGTATGAATGAAAAAAAGAGACCCTGTCCAAAAGAATTTATAGACTTAAGTATCAAATAATCTTCTACTTCATTTGGTTTTATTTTACCATTTCCTTTCCACCTGCTCCTAGTGCTTTAATTGGCAGTGGCCATGTACTGCTGAAGCGGTAGGGAAAAGCTAATGTTTCATTTTATTACTGGTTTGTAGATTACTGATTGTACATTCCATCCAAATTTGCAGTCACGCATGCCTGTAGCTGAAAGTTGCTGGGAAAATTTGTTCCTATTTCCTCAAGGGAATTAAACCAATTTGCTTTAGTTCTGCCTGGCTGCATTTTCTGCATAAAGCAAACCAGTGGAGAAAGTCTTAAATTTCAGATACGGTCCATAATTCATTGCCATTCAGTCTTTCTTTGCATCCTCTTTATTTTAACAAATCTCTAATCTGATTGTCCAGATGAGCCTTAGACTGTTCAGAAATATTTTTCTCATAATGGTTTTGACATCTACAATAAGCATGTTCCAAAATCACAAAAAGGATGAACTAGACTGTGTTAATTGCTATAGTTCCAGTAAACTCCCCCTTGAGGAATTAGTTCTGGAGGTGAAAAAGACCTATAAGACCAGGTTTCTTACTCCATCCAATTGTTGAAAGACTGTTGTCTGCGTTGTAACAAAATACAATGTATTGTATTTTTTCCTTTTTTTCATGTTTTGTAACATCTGGTCTAATTGAATCTATTTTGAATTTTGGAATCTCTGCCCTATTTTAATCTTACACCAGAGTTGTTTCCTGACCCAGTCCCTCCGCCTGCTTCTGTGAAGTATTAAAACCATAAAGAGAAAGTAAAGTTGAGAATAAAAGGTAATAGGTTTGGTCATGTAGCAGTGTATTTAAAGATCAAGGGTCAGTTTATATCAGGCTTAGAGCAGAGTGGTAGATGAAGCCTTCCTTGTCAGAAATAGGCCATGGAAACCGTTCAGAAACCCACCACCAAAGGCAAAGCAAAGGGAAGCAAAAAGAAAAGATGTCTGCCTGGTAGAACAGGAGGACTCGCAGGACTTGGCAGTGTTCAGTGCTCCCACTGCATTTTTCTAACTTAATTATTTATGTTTTCAAGATTATTCAAAAGCCTAGGCAGAACTCAAGTGTTTCTGCTTTGATCTCCCAAAATGCGAATGTTGAAATGTGTAACTTGACACTAACAGACCCAGCTCACTCTGTAGCAAAGCACTTCCATTTTTATTCACGACCTGTTGTTTTTCTCTGCCGTATCTGGCTGTGGAGGCTCACCTTGAGGATAAACGACTGAACATGACGAAGCTGAGCTTGCCCAGCTCATGGTAAGGAGGCCAGGTTAGAGGTGATTAACAGTCACAGAGCGGTTGGACCCCATCTGCGCTTTCCCAAAACCAAGCAGTGACTTCTTACTGCATTCTTGTTGGGATGCCATTTGCATTAGGCCTCCTACTGGCATCACACCTGGGAGTGTTAGACCTGCACTGATGCAGATAAGAGTTGGGCGAGTGGATCTTTTATCAATTCTCTGACTTCTGGTCAATCATGAAAGAACAGAAACATCACTTTGCAGGACCTCTCATCTTCTAAAAGCCTGGACTTGGTGTCACTTCTGTGTGATTCCTACATTACACCCCTGCAGCTCCTGCGTAACAGAGCAGAGAAGAAGACCTGTTGGCTCAGGGGGCCACTGCTTTAACCAAGAAGTGAGACCCTGGAAGTTTTGTCTTTTTAACATTGATTTTCTGGAAAGACATGTTACTGCAGCTTAATGAATACTGTTGTGTCAGCTGAGGCAGAGTAATTGCACACCCTGTTGCAACTGGAAGGTCAGCTATATTCTTTTGAACATCTGTCCATCAGCAGCAGTGTCTGGTTAAGCTGCAGGGTCTTGCAACTAAGTCCAGTATCCACACTGAAGGGAGGAGGCAACGCAAAACAGCCTCTACAAATCTGAACTGAAGATAGCCAGGAAGGGTGAAAACAGTTTCCTGGCGATGCAGTCACTTCTGTTGATTTATTTTTACACAGCTGCTTTGTTGCTGTAGGCAAAGATGTTTTAGCTGATGGTGGCTCATTGAATGCTTCCATTTTTTCCCTCTGTTTTTTCATTGGAGTTGGTGACTTGGCTGTTTGGGCAAGGAGCAGCTGGTGAGTCTGGCAGTGATCCAGTGCTGGAAGAGCCAAAGCTTCTGCAGGCAGGGTGTGTGTGACTGTGTATAAACACAGGGCAGGAATGGGTTGGGGCTGCGGTTCCAACTGCATGAACCCAAGTCCTACAGGTTGGGGGTCCATTACTTAAAATTCCAGCTGCAGTTGTACCATCTGATGGCAAACCGAGTGGAGATATTGGCTGGGATTTAGTAGCTGCTGGACTTGTGACAAAAAAGTCCTCAAGACGTGAAAATAAATTTCCCGGTGCCTGTCGCTGCAAGCACGAGAAGTGAAGGATTGTATCTGTAGGAGCATGAATTCAGGCTGTGCGTGTTTGTCGTCTGGAGACTGGCAGCTGATAACTCCTGGAGGCGCTTGCCACCTCGCATACAGAAATGGCTGTGTCAGAGGAGTCCGTGGAGCCTGGAGGGCTTGCAGAGCAGAGCTAGTGACTGGAGCAGCGCATCAGAGCCAAGTCTCTTGCTGCAAGCATCTTTTTTTTGTCGGCCCACCAATTGTTACTGATCCTGTACTCATTTGCACTGCTTCCACAGCCTAAATGTGGCTGTCTTGCTAAAAATCAGGTTGCGTTCTTTCTCCTTTCCTTCCTTTCTTCCAAACTCTGCTTCTTGGATCCTCTCCCTTTCTGTCCCTTTCTGTCTCAGAGAAGCCATTTGGGCCTGTTCTCTGTCTAGTAGCTTGGCGTCCAGAGGATCTGTTTCGTATCCGTTTGCCAAATTCACTGCAGCTTCTCAGAAGGTCTGATGACCTCTGGTAGCTTTGTACTTCGTCTTTGCTTCTCTCACTGTAGCCTTTCCATAGCTGAGATACCACAGAATTCATCCCCCATCTAGGAGGACATGCAATTTTATCATGACAGCTGCCTCATTAGAAGACTTGAAAGCTGCTGTGATACCCAGGAGTGGATTTGCAGGATCTTTGCCAAGGGCCAGTGGGAGCCAACTGGGAACTGGAGAGAGGGAGTGAAGTTAAGATCTTAAACTCCTCCAGCCTGCAGACTGTGCTGGTTTGTATCATTACCTGGCTTGAGTCTAGACATGACAAGTTTCCGAATAACAGTATGGCACTGGGAGTGCTCTTAGCCCACCTTGTCTAAAACCCCCTTCCTTCTTGTCTCACTCCCTTTTTTGGTGGCTGTGTTTAGAGTAACATTTGCAGTGAGTTTCTGTTGGCAGCGGAGCACGGTAGAGCAAGCTGGGCTGGCCTGTCCACTGCTCTATGTGTCCATAGAAAGGCTTAAGAGAGCCGGAGCCAGAAGGGAAGGTGAGCTGGGAGGGAGGGTTGTTTGCACTGCAGATAGCTGTGGGCAAGGACAGTGGTGGTGGTGACAAAAGCCCAGCAGAACAGCCGTCTTCAGACTGTGGCAGAGAGGCAATATTGCTGGGCACCATCTCCAGAGAAGAGCCTGGGATGTAGATCCAGCCATGCCAAAGACCTTTCCAGCCTGGGTGTTGTTACATCCAGCAAAATGTGTGGTGCTGGTGGGAGGTGAAGACATTATTTTGACCTATGCAGAGGGACAGCTTGAGGCAGCTGCTTGAGAGAAGAGACTGAGGTGAGGATGTGCTCGGGAGCCACTTGGTCTAGTGCAGGCAGCACATGGTGCACGGTGGGAGCCAAAGCAGATTAGCCCAACTGACCTGGCTTTCATCAAAAGTGCATTTTCAATACAGCTGTATGCAAGGCAGCCTGGTTAAAAATAGAGTCTGGAGGCCAGGCTGCCAGGAGACAAAATTGTCTCTTGGAAAGGAGCAGCATCTCCGGAGAGGACTTGAGAACTTTGCAAATAACTGGATATGTTCAGATGTGTCAACATATTGAGGCAGGTTAACAGCGAGGGGCTCAAGCTGTGCAGTGGGAGGTCTATAATTAGAGGATCCGAGTCCTGGTGCCCATTCTTTCAAAAAGATGTTGAAAGTTAGAGTGAGCTCAGAGAGGAGCAAAACACTCATGTCTGGAAGGTGAAGCGAGGACATTTCAGTACTTAGGAATTTACAGCATGAACTCATGCTCTGCAGTTAACTTTTGAGTGTAGACGTGCCCTGAGAATCATCCAAGCTGGAATGAGATGCAGCTTTTTATCAGCAAGGGAAATTATTGACTGGAGCAGAAAAGTGTGCACAATCTTTACCTCGGGCTGGGATGTTCGGTATTCATTGTGTTGTGATTCAGCCACAACTAGATGCGCTTGATAGTGGTGACAACACTTGCTGTAGGAGTCAGGGGAAAGATCCTTTTGGGTACAGGGTGCCCAGCATCCTTATGAGGCACTCCTCACATAGGAGTGAACTAGAAGAACCGCAGCGTTCTGGAGAGATCAGGAATAAGGTAGGCCGGAAAAAAAGACGCAGGAAGGTGAGAAGGGGGAAAGCAGACAGCTAGTTACAAGGCAATAGAAGAAGGCAAGAAAACGGAAAATAAACAAAGGTGGAAGCATGGAGAAGGAACATCCAAAATGTTAAAGGACCACGTGCTGGGCATGAACTCAAATGTCCCGTGTCTTGGCCCCCTGAACACTCCCTGTTCTAACCCCAGGCATGTCACATCACGTCTCTGTGTTTCAGTTCCCTGCGTATGAGATGGAGATGATAACGCTTCCCTGCCTTGGGGAGCGCTGAGATCCCCTAAGATGGGGTGTTTATCTTACGCTGTGCAGTGTGACTCATATATAAGCGCAAACATAGGTGCTCCATCTCATTAATTAACAAACCCAAGAGCAACTATGGCCTCAAGCAGACAGAAGAAGCATAGAAACCGTGCAAAACAGGAGTGAGACGGGAGTAGTGGTGATCACCGCTTTGCTGTAAACTCACTTAGGGCTGTCTGGATTGCGAACACTTTCACTCTTGCCTGTTATTGGGGAGAGGATGAATTTTCTCTCACTTAGGGGATTTATTTTGGCAGGAGGGTGTTTGCTTTTGTCACTTTTCTGTACGTAAATGTGCTCTTAGTTACGTGGATGAGCTGCTGCTGTGTCTGCTGGTTCCTGCGTTACACTGAGACTACTCGCAGATGAGTTTTTCTTGGGTGGCTGCAACTTTAGACGTGTTTGCAGATACAGGGCAAATGTCAAAAAGTTCTGTTTTCTCCCACCTGCTGTTGTCTGGGAGCACAAGCATGTACCTGCCTTATTGTGAAATGATAAGTTTAAGAACATCTTTGGAACATATTTGGGTGTAATCAAGAGAAAAATCTAACGGCTAAGAGAAGTGTAATTTGCACAGTTCCTGCAAGCGCTGGTAGCACAGGATTTAACATGACTCTGCGTCACGGATTCCAGGAACAGTAACTACAGTGAGCTGTTTCCCTCACAGCTGAACTTGTACAGTTTTGAATAAGATGGGTCATTCCACAGCTGTTTTGGGAGGCGGAACTGAGCCCCATACAGTTATTAGCTTGATTTTAAGATGTCATCATGCTCGAGGATCACTGTTTTGCCTATGTGTTCCTGTACCCAGATGCCACAGAGAGGGCATTTATACTGCCTGCATTGCAGGGATGTGATATACCTCAGGAATATCTGAAACATGACTGTGTCCCAGCCATGATGCATGGCTCACCCACAGAAAAAAGCAGCTGGTGTCTTAACTCGGTGAGGGAATGCCCATCCCTTCTGCTGGCAATGTCAAGGAAAAGATACGCAGCGCCTGCTGTACTGGACCTGGAACCCGCTGCCCACCTTTCCCCAGGAATTACTCAGACTGAGCACATGAGGATTTCTGCCCTGCCTGACCGGATCGGCCAACAGCCAGAAGTCAGGTCCTTCTGCGCCGGTGCAGAGTCCTGGAAGGGCAGAAGGAGTTGTTTCTAGAAGCAGGCTGTCGTGTTTTTAATTTTGCAGGATCTTGATTGCAGCCCTGCAGTCTAATTCCATGTTTGTACATGGAGCTGGGTTAATGTCAGTAATCACTGCAAGGATCTGATTGCAGGTCTTTTTTTTAAGTAGTGTGTGATGGGATCTCTCCCCGTTTCCCTTTGTGCTTGTACAGCCCCTGCCACCAGGATGAACAGGATTTAACAGTGTTACCAACACTCCTCCTTGTCTGATTACAGCTACAGAAACTGCTGTAACGTATACTGCATGTCATACTGCACCTACAAAGTGAAGCTGTAAATTGTACCCCTGAGATGGCTTGGATGAAAGACACTAACATAAGAAGAGCAGTGGTTTTTTGTTTTCTTTTCCTTTTCTGAAGCAGTGAATGCCTGTGAATTTAAGGAACAAAACTGCAAAAAACCCTGAATTACTGCGAACACTTCATTTTAAAGAGATGATTAGAAGTTGATTGTTTGTTAATCCTGCACCTGTCTTTCCTGCAGCTTGTCACGAGTCCTGTTCCTCCTGCTGGGGTGCTGCCGAGAACAATTGTTTGTCCTGCAAAGACACATCACATGTGCTGAAAGAAGGGCTCTGCGTGGCCAGCTGTGGACAGGGATTTTATAAAAAGGATGGAATCTGCAGCGGTAAATACCTGTTTTCTTCTCCAATTACAAGAAGTTTGAGAAGTGCTCTGCAAAAAAGGAATCAATATTTCATTTAGCTGTGCTGCAACTGTGATTTTACTCATGTCTAAGAACCTTGTGCATAAATACCGGATGAGGAAAGGTGCAGTTTGTTTGCAAGATTATTAATTCATTTAAGCTAATCAGATGCTGAAAGTTTTAAGGTTTTTTCCCTCACTGAACAGCTTGAAAACCTAACTGAGTTGTTTCTGAGGGCTTGACAAATCCATTTGTCTGCGGATAGAGAAATGGCCTTTGCCAGCAGGTTTCTGTAAATTTGGTTATAATTCAGCATCACAGTAACTAATACCTGCACAACAGATGAGACTTGGGAGCTGGGAAGGTTTGCTGAGAAAAGGGGAAGAGATGGCTGGAGGGGATTAAAAGACCGAAGTCAAACAGATCATGAAGGGGGAAAAAAATCTCAAATAAATAATCTAAGATTTGCCACAACCATTCAGGTCAAGTCCGGGTTTTTGCTGGCAGCCACCTCCAGCTGCTTTGAAGGACTGTCCAGTGTAGTCAGTAGAAATGACACAGGGGTTGTCTGTCTTCATGGCAGTCTGTCTGAGCCACAGCTAGCTAGAGGGGGCTTAAAACCTGGAACACGTTGACAAAATTGTTGCTATTCTGACCACTTCTGGATGAATTTCACTTTGACCAGGTTGCCCTTCAGTTTTGGTTGATGTCTATACCAGTAAGTGCTACTCACCTGTGTTTTGAAGTGTGCAGGCTTGAAATCATACATCTGTAGCTGAAAATCCTTTAAGCTCAAACAGAAATTTATCTTAGATGCAGCTTGGCCATAATTTTGATTTTTATTGCCAGTGATTTCTCAAAACTGCATAGCTGTTACTCACAACCTCCAATATTCACACCTTTCATCTTCTACCAAAAACATGTGTTTTGATACGCAACTGCAGAGCTTGAGTTGTCTTAAAGGGAGGCTGTCTGACTGGTGAAAAGAAGCAAAAATCGGTTAAGTAAAATGCTTGGCCCTTTTGCATATTCAACAGCTACTGACAGGGAAGTTAACTTCAGAGCTGACTGCCTGGGAGAATACAGACACCAGGAATTGATAAGAAACATTATCATGCTTGATTTTAGATGATTTTCACAACTTTGACTTGAAGAAAAGGGGGGCGGGGAGGGGTTACAATTTTCTTGGTCAACTTTTCCCTCATCTTTTACTTCCTGAACAGTCTGATAGCTGATGCTTGTTGTACAAAGGTATGTAAAGATTTATGAGATGGTTTTCATCCATGAAATTTTTCAGAATGGTGCTCCCTGTTCACAGACTGTTGACAAACAGGGAAAACATAGTACATTAGCTGGAGAGGGTTGTGTCAGGAGTGGAGGGGGTGCTGGTGTAGACCTATTTCTGGTATTTGTACTTACTCAGTCCTGGACGGGATACAGATCAGTGAATACCTGTCTGCACTCACACGTCTACCTCCGTGAATGTCACTGGTTATTCCAGGGAAGTGCGAAAGGTTGCTTATGCGGGAGAGGAATATTTAAAGATGCCTTTCTGGCAAAGAAAGGACAAGGCATGTTTTGGCTTACTTTTTTTTATCTATGTGGCCAGATTGATGGCTCTGTTGTTCTTTGCTTACTGAGTGCATTTCATTAATGAGCTGTCCTCTTTGGCAGCTTGTGACCAGTTCTGTGAAACATGCTATTCAGACCAACCCAGATGTTTGACCTGTGCTTCAGAGAAGTTGTTACATGATGGGAAGTGCATTTCAGAGTGCCCGGACGGCTATTTCCCAAGTAGCAATGGAAGATGCAGAGGTAAGAGGCATATTTGCATGACCTTTTCTAAGACTCTCAAGACACCCTCCGCATATGGTTGTCTTTTCCCCCGATGTTTACCTATGGGGAGGGAATGTTAAGAGCACAGACGGGCCACAAAGATGATGAGAAGACTGGCAAACGTGCCATATGAGGAAAGGCTGAGAGAATGGGGTTTGTTCAGCCTTGAGAAAAGAAGGCTATGGGGAGACCTTATCACCACGTTCCAGTATTTAAAGGGTGGCTGCAAAGAAGATGGAGACTCCCTTTTTACAAGGAGTCACATGGAAAAGATGAGGGGTGATGGGTATAAGTTACTCCTGGAGAGATTCCGGTTGGACACAAGAGGAAAGTTTTTCCCAATGAGAATAATCAGCCAATGGAATAATCTTCCCAGGGAAGTGGTGGATTCTCCAACATTTGGACACTTTTAAGATTCGGCTGGATGGGATACTGGCCCATCTTGTCTAGACCATGCTTTTGCCAAGAAAGGTCGGACCAGATGATCCTTGAGGTCCCCTCCAACCTGGTGTTCTATGATTCTTGATTCTATGAAGTGCAAGTGGGGACAGGGAGTTTGACTTTTTGTTTTCTTTGGTTCACTTGTGATAGATTGTTTTAAATAACTTCTTTGCCTTGCGAAGCATATTAAGATATGCTGAGATACATATTCAAAACACTGCGTGAGTGAGGGTTATTACTGTTAGTAGTTATTAATACGTGTGCACTTCTGCTCTCATTAGTTGACATAGCTGAGTATCATGCCAGCTGGGAGTTTTCATTGCTGGCTGAAGGAGGCTGTAGTCAGCAACACCACTTTCAAGGAGAAAAAATGGGATATTTCAGTTCTGTGTGCTCTGTTTCTTCATCAGCTTGTCATGATTCATGCTCCGCATGTGAGGGACCTCTGGCCACGCACTGCACCTCCTGTTCCTTTCCTCTGGCATTGCGCCAGGGCCAGTGCCTGCAGGGCTGTGGAGAGGGTTTTTACCAGGATCACAACATCTGCAAGGGTAAGCTATGTACTTAGTTAAGTTTCCTGGCTGCTGTAAACCAGTGTATCTATATTGGCTTTTGTCGGGCTGTGCTTGGAGTACACAGCTACGACGCTGATCCTTTATCCTATGCGGAACTGGTCAATGAGTAATTCCTGTGTTTGCCTGCTGATTGTTTTCTACTTTGAGAAAAAGCAAGTTTTCTCAAATACTTTCCGCTTTCACGCCCTCAGAATTTAGTGATCTTGGGGACATATTTATTTTTCTGTGCTGTTGAAATGAATGTACATTGCTTCCAAGTTTTTCTTGAGTTAAGAGGTGGATGAAATTCTACACACACCTACTAGATTTGCTAACGCTGAGGTCATTTTTGCAGCAGTGGAGAACCTGAAAATTTGGAAGGTGAATTTATGCTTCCTCTGAGCACTTCAGACTGTCATTTCTTGCTATCTCTCCTAGTGGGATTGTATTCACCGTTGCGGTTCCAGAAATTAAAGGAAAATTGACTGGCTGTGGCACAGTACTGCAGTTTTTTCCCAACATCATTTGTTCATCAGGAAAAGAGCTGTTATTTGGGGGCAGGGGGAAAGATGTCAAAGTATTTTTCTAAAATCCCTGTTCCATTATAGAAAATACAGCACCCCATCTGTTTATGGAACACGTTGCTTAGCTTGTGAGTTGCTGCAGAGTGTATGCTCTTTGCTAGCTCTTTGAGTATCAGACCGTCTACGGCAATACAAAACTGGAAAGAGGGATGACCAAGAGGACCCAAACGAGTTGTGTTCTTCCCTTTCTGCCTCATGTTCACGACCAGATGCCCAGGTTTGCAGGGTTGTTGGTCCTTGTCCATCTCTCTGAGAAAGCTGTCCCTGGAGCTGTGGCTCTGACTGCTCTCTCAACCTGTGCACAGGTTGCCACCCATCCTGCCGCACCTGCGTCGGCCCGGGGGCCTCCCATTGCCTGCAGTGCAGGGCGCCAGAGGATGTACTGCAGCCTCACCAGCCCGTGGATGGAGCTGTACGTGGCCTTTGCCTCTCTCACTGCCAAGCCCGGTTCTACGTGGATAGCACAGGAGTCTGCAAACGTGAGTAGAGGACGGGAACAGCTCTTCAAAGCCTTCAGCACAGGGCTGCGATGGATTTTAGGTGTTCCAGGGTGATCTTGTACAATGTTTGATTCTTACGTGCTTTGAGCTTCTGTGTTTACCTTGTGACAGTAATCAGTGTTTAAACTCGGTAACATTCAGAATGGCATATACTAGTACTTTTGAGGGAAAGTATACTTTACATATAATTTGTGACAAAAGAATTCAAGCACTTTTTTAAAAACTGCTGTGTTCAAGTCTGCACAGCTTAGCTTTCTTTTCATTGAAGTTAAGAATGTGATTTTCACCACTGACTTATTTTGAAGCAGGATCAATCCTTAAATCCTTTTCAAAAAAGACTGAACTGTCTTCTTATTAGCCTTTGGAGCAGGTCAAGACATCCCACAGCAGTCTTTTCTTTTGAGGAAGCTCTTCTGATAGATGCCCTGCAACACTTGTACCATCACTGCTCCTGAAATACCAAGTAGGAAGCATTTCCATGAAGACTGGAGTTTGGAAGAGAGGCTAATGTGGTGTACATTGGGGATATATGTACTTTCACACCACTTTGAGAGAAAACTGTTGTGGAGTTCAGCGAAGAATGTTTACTGGGTGGATCAGCAAGCCAGGCTGTCTGGCTGTACAGAGCTTGTGGCAGCTGGTGTGGATGTCTGTACAGCAAACATATCGCAAACAATACAGACAGAAGCAGGCTGAGAGGTTAGGCAGAACGCCTTGTGCCAACGCAGCCCACCCTAAGCCTAAGGAGAAATGATACTTTCAGAAATGGCAGTGATTTCCCTCTGTGGAAAAACCACTCATAGAGACAGTGACTCTACAGTGCTTAAGTAAAGTAATAGTAATAACAATAGCAACAATGCTACTGATGGCTGTTTCTTCTTGTTGAAAAAACATTTTCTAAAAGTCAACATAATTTAAAATCCATTTACTTTGATTTTATCTCTTCATCTCAACTTGGTGGAAAGAATCTGAATTTTTTTGCCTTAGGGGACCTTAAAAAAGGAAGGAGTGGTATATTTTTTTGGTGGAATGATTGTGTCTTTAACAGTGACCTACACAGACCATAAGGAATCCAGTGCTTTGGATTGGTTCCTGAAGGCAGTAGTGTAGAGCCTCCAATCCACACAGTGGCCATTCCTTGGCAGGTAATGGGTTTTCTTGGCTGAGTCCAGGTTATGGTATAGAAACGGAGTGAAGAAATCCATATACCACTGCCTCAGATGGGTGAACAGACCTGTACAAACAGGCCTGAGCAGAGTTCGGTGACAGTGCTGAGTTATGTCACTGGGCAAGAATGCCGGCACAGCCCTACATGTTATTAGCTCTGCCGTATTAGTAGTGGCATTAGAGTAGTAGTTTGATTTATTGCAGAAGGGTGTGAAGAGTCGAGATTTCAAACTTTGAGCTGCCCCTGTAAAATACTCATGCAAAGTTTGTAGATGCACCTTTTTGAAAAAGTAAACCCACAACACGTGTACCATGCCGACATTATCTGTGCAGAACGGAAGCACATTCATATGTAGGCTGAAATGCTGAGTTTGAAGGTTTTTACCTGTGTGGTTGTGAATTTCTCACCAAACCACAGAAATATCTCTATATTTTTCTAATGCTTGAGATTTCCCTGATGAAACTGTAAGAAATTTCTCTCTGATACAATTTGAGTCACTTGAGCCAAAGATAGTCCTGGAGACACTGCATTTGTGATGAGGATCCCCGTCTTCTCTCCCTGGCTCTCTGGCAGACAGCTAAGTGTACTTGTATAAATCATTTTATTTCATTTCATTTATTCTCTCCAGCCCTCTGTCTGTCTTGTCTTCTTAGAGGGCAGGAGGTCTCTCTTTGTGTTCAACCATGACTCGCACAGTGGCACCTGTGAGCTTGAATCACTGCTCTAATAAATACTAGGTCTTTAACTAATGAGTTTATATATTTATTTAATCAGATCACTTAGTTTAAGACAGCTTGTTTTAGGGTCAGTACCAGTAAAGGTGAAGAAGTCTGACTTTTTGACTGCACTTTTTCCATTCTTGCTGAATGATCCTTGTAATGAGTGTTCACTTCACTAGCTGTAAAGTCGGTTGGCCAGCCCACCTCTGTGTTTATTCGCAGTAACTGCTCCAGAATCGCTCATGATAACCATGCACTGATGCTGGATAGAAAATCCTTCCCAAACTAACTGTAGAGTGATAGTGAAAGATGATTTTGGAATCTGGTAAGTTTGCAGAACCCCAAAGCTCTTACAGGGAGGAGAACGGTATTACACGGCATTGTGCATCTCAGCTTTCTGTTTCAGTAATGAATTGTGTGAGTGCAAAAAAAGATGAAATAAGCAGCTATCTGTGGTTGCTCCTTATCTTCAAGAAGTGTGCTATACAGCCTTTGTGCTCCTGCCCTTTCTGCCTTTCACAAGCAGAGAATCCTGTAAAGGAAATACCTTCCTGTCGTCATTGGGGAGAACGCAATCCAGGCGTACTCTAGGGCAGTAACAACTAAGATAAGCTAGAACTAATTTGGCACGCTCTGTTCTTCTTGTTTTTCCCTTCCTTGCAGGGTGCCACTCCTCCTGTGCAGGCTGCGTGGGGAGCAGTTCTCAGGACTGTACGGCTTGTCTGTCTTCCCACGTCCTGCTTGAAGGCAGATGCCTCTCTGAGTGCCCAGAGGGGCTGTTCAGCCACGAAGATCACTGCTACTGTGAGTGCACAGCGCAGTCACCTGCAGCTTGTACTGCTGAATTTCATTGCATGCGCGGTTTGTAATGCATTTCTCAATATAATTAGAGATGCTGTCAGATTTAGAGGAGGCTATTTAAGTATTTTCAGGGGAGACTAGGATAGTCCAATTTCAGGAAATGGAATCTCCTCCTAATGGGAGACAGGCGTACACATTGAATCGTAAATTATAAACAGGTTTGCTCCTCTGGAGCTGTTTCCCTGAAGATATTTTGCGTTTCATTTCAGTAGGCTTGGATGATGCTCTTAGCCAGCACACTGTGGCAAAAGAGGTCTTTACTGGACCACACTGAAAAATGGTCTGCTTTTATTAGGCTAGATGAGCGTATTGTCCATGTGAGTTAGCTTTATGTTTAATCCACTCCTGGCTATAGGGCTGGGTTTAGAAGGAAGGAAGAAAATACAGGAGAAAAGCCATTCCATCTATGAATATGCCTGATTGGTAGTGCAGGCGACATTATTTGTGTCTCAGCCGGGCCACCAGTCAGCAAGTTGCCTTCATTCAGCTTGTCTGATATCTAAGCAGATGACTGCGACTACTGACCTTCTGAGTGACTGCAACGATTAAATTCTGTTTGCCCCTTGCAGAAAATGTTGGCCTTTGGGGTACGCCGTTTGTTATGAGCTGCTAAGTACAATGGGTGAGGAAATGCAGGCATTTGAAGTCTGATTAGTGCCTTCAAGGTCATCTGAAAGTTTTCTGCTGTTTTATAATAGATTCATTGGGTCAGGCATCCATATATCTGTTCTAGCAGTAGGAGAAATTTACTGGTCACTTCCCTGGGGGGCCTCAAGTTTCGAGAGAAAAACCTCTTCTAAAGTCCATTTCTCTATTTATTCAATTTATTCACCCAAGGAACAACTCTATAAATGCGTTTATTTGGCAGGCAGTTGTAAAGATTCATCAATTTTGAGGTTGTGCACAGCCACCTTAGAGCTGAGGTAGCTGCTGAATGCTGCATTATGCAGTTTCAGGCTTAGGTAAATGTCTTGGAAACAAAATTTCAGCATCAGGAAAGTGGCATCTTTCGGTATGCTGCCAGCTTAGATCTCCTGCCCTTTTTGAACAGCGAAGCTCAGGTAATACAGGTGTGTCTAGAAAATTGATTCTTCCTTTTGAACACTAAATTCACGACCATGATTGCTGAGAAGCAGAGAAGGTGGTGGGACATGATGTGTTAGGTCTTAAACCCTGGAGCCTTATGCCGTGGCAGCTGCAGGACACCCAGCTCCTGTGTGGGGCGCGAGCAATTGTATGTAGCCTGGGGAAGTCCTGTGGTGGGAGATTTTTGAAGTTGTGTGCTTTTATTCATAGAAGAGCTTTAAAAGTAGTTTTTAAGAATTTTTTACAGATCGTTAGCCGTAGTATTTCTGTCTCCCTCAGATCTCCGTAGCATGGAAATCCTGGAAATAACGACATCTGTCTTTAAAGGTGGAAGGATACAAAAGCAGCTTGAGTGAAATATTTTTCAGCAATCTTAACCACTTTCTCTGCAATCTTTTTGTTGAGCTTTTAGCAGACAGAATAGCTAATGAGCTGGCATGGCATTCAGGTTTTACAGGTTTCAGTTTGGGAGGGCTTTGTGCAGAAATCATTCCTGGATTTTCCACTCGTTAATATCAAACTCGTGCCACTGTGATGTTCATACAATCCCAAGATGTTTAATTTATCTCCCCTGTGCATCCCAATCTCTTACTTACGTGCACAAGCATATGCTGGAGGGGGGAATAAAAGGACCAATCTCTTTATATTTTATTTCGTATAGATCTATACCTTGATTAGTACAGAGAACAAATAATTCTCAAATTGACAACTCATTTCTTGCCTTATTTATTCAAAATGACAATGTAAGAGTCTTCCAGACCACGACTCTGCAGTCACTGATGCTATTAGATCATTTTATGGCCATGTTTTGTAGGAGTAAATGATTATTATAGGGGCTGGCTTTCTGGGGAGGGGAAAGTGTAAGGTGGACTATACCAAGAGCATAACAGCAAGTGTTGATTTTCTTATCCAGCCTGCCATCCATCCTGCAGGACGTGCCGTGGCCCTTCTGATTTGGAGTGCTTAACCTGCCATCCCCACGCGACTCTCACTAGTGGGAAGTGCAGGACTAGCTGCAAGGAAGAGCAGTATCTCAACCTGGTGGGATATTGTGTGGGTAAGTAAGAGGAGATGGCGTGAGTCATACAGTGTGATGATCTTTCTGTGGCATTAACCAGGTACTTGAGCACACACCGTGAAGAAATCAAAATGCCTGTTAGGAGTAAAATGTCACACAGATGAAAATACCATGAGGAAACTCTGGTGTGCGCAGTACGTAGCAAAGCCGCTTGCCACTCCTGCTGTACGTATCTTCACTAGAGCTGCGTGAAGTCAGTTGCAAATTGTGTAAGGCAGATGGTAGGGAGAGGGAGACAAGGCTCTGCTTTGCCAGGCGTGCTGCTGTATCGTTTGGTGTGGAGACTTGAGATCACATGTGTGGACCAATACATCTGGGAATCATCAGAGCATTCATATACTTAATTAATGAGCGTGCTCCCAACAATAGGTTGGGCTACAGCTCCGCTCTGTTGAGTGGCGACGTGCTTGCCTTTGCCAGGCCCAGCGCTTATCTGTGTCTCACTCCAGTCTGGGCTTTAGAGCGTACTGCCTGTCACTGCAGAGCCAAGCCTGGGGGACCCAGAGCTAGGAAAGCTGTTCAGGTCCTGCTCAGAGCTTCAGTAAAGTGAGTTAAGGAAACGTTTGAGATCAGAGAAGCAGTTTGTGGGGCCCTAAAGAAAAATTGGCACAGCTAGCATTGCTGTGTGCATTTTTGGGAGGTAATAGGATTTCTATATAGGGGTTATACTTTGTGGGTGCTCAAGCCTATCATCAGAAACCACTGATTGCATTTATCTGTTTAAAAAGAAAAATCGCTTTTAATCCATCACGCAGACAGGTATAAACATATCCTGGGAACTGCTCCAACAACCTCTGAGCTTTATCAAGCCATTTTTTTTCTTTATCAAAAAAAGATATGGTGTGTGAGGCTTAATCTAGGCTGAACAGTTCCAAATGAGATAAGGAATCCTAAGAGGGAAAAATGCATTAGACGTTATAAAGATATCCATTGAGAGGCTATTGTTCTCAACTTAGTATAGATGATTTCACTTCAGAGAGACTTCTTTTTGGTTACATATATATTGGGGTTTTTTTGATGAAAGACTTTTTTCTTTGCTCCCCACAGATTAATTTTATGAACCATTTCTTCATCTTCCTTTTAAATAACAGTTACTTTTTTGTCTGCAGAGACAAAGAGAGACGGGAAGCAAAGTATCTGAGGAGTAGGAAAATATTCTAAAAGTACTGTACAGCTCCTTAGGTACACAAGAAAGTAGGTTGGGGAATCAAGACGTTTCATACAGTCAAGTAATTACAATGTGGAAATAATTCAGCATTTCAGTGTAAAGAGCTGTCTTTGCCTTGTAAAATTTCAGGGGCTCCAACGATATTTATTAATGTCCTGTCACATCGTAGCTGCATGCACTTTGTTTCTTCCACCTTATTTTCCCATTACTTTGCATTATGCTTCCTATGAAAAAAGGCCTGTGGAAATGTGGTCTTCCAGCTGTAAATTTCCTTGGAAAAACTTAGTACCATTTGTCATAAACCAGGATTCTTTCTGAGGAGGGTTTACTCTGCTGCTTGCTGCGTGCTATGGGCTTTAATGATCCCTTTTAGACTGCTGTTACCTGTAAGTTTGGTGAGGTGTCATGGAGCAGTGTGTTCCCCAAAGCCTGGGAGATTAGGTAGACATCACAGTGCCTGGCCATAATGAGGAGCAGAAATTGGAAACGATGGGCTCACTCGGGCAATGTGGAGGGCAAGGTTTGACCTCCAGACGCACTACGCTGACAGTGATGAATCGTCTGCAAAGAACCTTGCCTGGCTTTCTGGGCTCCAAAGCAATTGCAGTCTGGTGATGCATCCTTTCCTTGCAAACGAGCAAGCTTTATTTCGAAGCCCTGTAGGTCATGAACGTGGTCCACTGTTTGGAGACCTGTCTTCTCGAAGTAGAAACGTGTTTTCAAGGCTTGGTTCGCAGTGCCTGGCATCACTGAGTGTCAGTAGTGTTTGGATCTGTGCCCTCAAAACAGGAGAGAAGGCATTCCAGGTGCAATATAGTAAGAGTGTGAGGAGACGCCTTTCCTCCTCCCAGCTCTGACCTTAGTCTTGCTGTGTGACTCGCTCGTGTCAGTCCTGCCTTCCGGAGACCAGTACAGATACTCCTTGTAGCACAGGAAACCTTAATGTTCACGTGGTCTTGCACATAGATGCGTTGGTGTTTCTTTGTCTAACTGGAGTTTTGAAAATCCTTGTAAGGGAGCATAGTTATTTGTTGCCTCCGAAAAAAAGTTGTGCTTTGGTCTTGGATCTGCAGTCTGAAGCGTGTTGCTCTTTGTGCCAAATTTATGTCTGATGTTTAAGCAAAGGATGCGTGTTGCCAGCTCTACTAGAGATAAAGAGCTCCACATCCAGGTTGTTAAATTTCACTCGTTCTTCTCATTCAGCACTGATTGAAATGCTAAATTTGCCCTTGCAAGTTATTAATTACCAGTTAAAGAGCAGCTGTCCCATTAAAGAGAACATTAAAATCCCTGACACTTGCATAATATATGATTTGCATCGGAATCTAACAAAGCTTTTTCCCTTGCTTCCCAAAGCAGTATTTTTTTTACAATTATCTTCCCATTTATCTCTAATTCCCGACCCTCCAGGCAGAACTGTGTTAGGACTTAGGGGGCCTGCTGTGCGTTATAGCCACTTGTCATACTTTATGGACCTGCAGGGGAAGATCTTTCACACAGGATGGAGAAAACCAACTGTCACTTGAAACCGTCGCCTGTGAATTAATGTTGTTATTGTACATGTTACCTGAATGAGGATTGGAACATTTGCCTTGTTAATAGAAAAAAAGATCGTGTTTTCAGCAGTTTATCAAACAAGCAGAAGAAAGACAAAGTGGCCTCAAGTTTCAAAAGATTAATGAGTTTCTAAGCTCTGGTTTGGGCACGCTGAATCTGTGCCATTCTTCTTTGAGAGTACTCGATTGATTAATTTTATTTTATAGCTGAAGTGTACGTACAGGAATGTGTTTATGGCATTAACTGTCCCTTGTTGAGTCTCAGGGCTTTTGTGTTTTTTGTTTTCCCAGTTTGAAAACACTCTTTGATTTCCCTCTCCCTCTTACCCGAGGCAACCTCAGCTTCAGGAAATGTTGCAGTCGCCAGTCTCAAAAATAGCACCGTCACTAAAACGGTTGTCCTGCTCATAAAACCCTGCCCTTACTTTTCTGATTTGGGTAAATCATATGCCTGCCTTGAGGTTTCCTGGTTGATCTTGAGGCTTCCTTGTTGATCTTTTCCTGACTCGGTGGAAGGGCAGTTAGAAAAACGCAGAGGGACTGTGCAGTGGCCGAAGCAAGGAGTTCACAGACAGCTCTACTGGGTGCTCAGCTAAGGCGTAAAAGGATGCGAAGGCCATCCTACCAGAATTAGTAGCAGGGGCAGCTGGCATGAAATCAAACTCAAAACACCCACTGATACAGTATCCCCCCAAGGTCCAGTCTTAACTTCCAGCTGCATCTTCCTTGGAAGGGGACTCCTGATCCCCACGTTCAGCTGCTCTGGCCCTCGCTTTCTTAGGCTGTGTGCAGTTGTGGAAATGTTCAAAGATAAACCAGAAGAGCTCACTCAGGAGGGTGCCTTGCTCTTAAAATTCCAGAAGGGACACTGACAACAAGAAATACATTCAGCTCCTTGTAAAATTAATGAGCTGTTGCCGTACTCTTAGAGAGACACTGATATCGTCACAAAGAGCTGGAGTTTCGCTGAGCAGAGCAAGAGGGAAATTAGGGGTTTAGCTCCACTTAGTCACTGGTGTGCAACCTCCTGCAGACATTAACAGCTGAGCTGCCTGGGGAGGAAAATGGAAGATCATCTCCCTACTTTGGTCTGGGCTCCTTGGTGCCAGGCACCAACCAGCTGGATTTCTCACCTTACGCTGCCTGGAGAAGCTCCCACCCTTTTCAGAAGATGCAGGCAGATCCCTGCAAAGATGATTGCACTTCACCGGGAGTTCACCTCACTTGTTTGTGTGACAAATTCCCTTTCAGGTCTTTCAAAGGAGAGGCAAAAAACCCCTTTCAACAACCAAATCAATTCAAAAATCCTGAATCAACCATACCAATTTTCTTCCTGGATTTACTGTAAGGTGCTAGAGAACATTTGCGTGCCAACATGCCTGTAAATTGCATGGTGTTGTAAGTACCGATTTAAAGTAGTGCTCTGTTGTAAACCTCATCCTTTACCTTAGAGTACGGTACAAAACTTGCATCAGGAAATTTTTTTCTAAAGAGCCCTTAAGAGAGGAGGTCTATTTAAACAATACAAGTGGTTGATTGCTTGGCAAATGGTGGAACTGAGAGGCAGAAATGCCTCTGGTTTCCTTTATGAGCATTCACAAACACTTTAGCGATAATTTTGTCTCCCCAAACAGCCTCCTCTGTCTTGACAGGCAAGGGAACAGTGTGTAATAGATACTTGCCATACAGGAAGGGCACTATTTTCTTTGTTTTCTTTGCTTGCAAAGAGAAAGCTAAAGAGGGTGTGGAAGTAAAGTAACTCTGGAAATGGAAATCTGTGTAAGTAATTATGTTATACTTTACAATGAAAGTTGCTTTATAGGAAGATCGGTGATAGGTAAGGTGAGAGGGGTTTTTTGCATGGAGATGAATTGACCTCTAGGAGGTCACTTAGAGCCAGGTGAAAGGGTAGCAGGAAAAAGCTTTGTTTTGACAGCGGGAGGGAAGTCAGTAGTCTCAAAAAGATGAGTAGGGAGGCATTGGTGGCACTACGAGCCAGGTGGTGACATGCTGCCCTGACGAATCCAGTTTGGACGCTGGAAGAAATCTAAAGGAATTAAGTAATGTTTTACACAGCCCTGCAACAAACATGGGATGTGAAGCCTCCAAAACCCCAGAGCCCGCAGGCAGTAACTTGCCTGCTAGCTGAGCTGGAGTGAGGATTGACAGGGAGAAGGCAGAAGCAGGAGACAAATACGACTGTGCAGTATTATTGAGAAGCATGAAGAAAACACTCCGCTTCTGTTAGTCCTTGCTTCAAAGGGAGCCTGCTGTGAAAAATTTAAATAAGCTTTTCCAAAACAAAGCACTTGGGTTCTTCCTTTTCTCTCTCACTACTTCCCCAGTGTCCCTGAAATTCACCATGAGCGTCAGTTCTGGTTTTTTATTTGGTGTTGGGTGCTCTTTGATCTGCCCGCTTGCAAAGGAACAAGAGAGTGATGGGGCTGATTTATCCTAAAACAGTAGCTGAAAAAAAGAACTCTTTCAATACATAGGAGCAAACATAAAGGCTCTAAAGAGAAAACTACTGCAACAGCACCTAATTTTGTAGATACTTAGCTTTTTAAACGTTAGTTTGGGAGAGTCTAGTTATTTACAGTTATTTACTTTGGCTATTTGGATGCCCTGAGTTTTCTCCGTCTCCTTTTATGCTCCGTTTATGGAACCTATTGACCATACACAGTGACTTTGGTTGCTTATTACATCTACCCAAAGCTCTCTATTTCAGACCAGTGGCTCCAGCAAGAGAGTCAACTGGAGGAGTATTGTTTCAGCAATAACGGGAGTAGACGTATTGCCAGGTAAATGTGGAAGCATGAGAAACTAATTGGGTTTATGTTAATTTTATTGAATATAAGTGCATAAAACTCTTCACCCACTTCCAACCCTGTGCATACAAATTACATATGGTGCTCAGGGCCTTTTGGATGATATCTTAGTCCTTGCTGTCTACATGAGCTGCGTGTGATCCTTCAGTGAGGCTGCAGAGAGTTGGCAGGTCTTTCCACTCTGATGTCAGTGCAGGTTTGGGATCTTTGGCTGTGAAGATTTATGGGATGATGCCCTGGGTATTGGCTTCTTCTCCTGTGCAGTCAGAAGCTGCAGTATGATAACCCCTGTAAGCTGTAACCCCTCTAAGGAGGTTTCGAGGGTTGTCGCCGAGTTTCGGAGCGTGACCTCATGTGCTGCTTTTTCTTTTCTTACCACTGTCCTAACAGTGAGGGATTGAGAACCTACAGGGTCACTATCTTAAGGATAATGTTTCTTCTCGCACACCTTTACCTGCCCTCTGGCTGTTGATTTCTCATCTGCAAGGTTGAGAGTGTGAGGCAGAAACTAGATAGATTGTATACCCTGTAAAGTCAGGAGGTGAAGGAGGCAGCTGCTTTAAGGACCTTGAATCCCTCCATGCCGTTGGAATTGCGTTCAGTTCTGAGCTGCATCTGAGCTTTTTCCACCAGTGTTTGGTAAACATCATCTATGTGTAACGTATAGAAGGCAGGCTAGGGTTAGACTCCCGTCGCTATTATGTTTGTGCAGGTATGGATGCAGCATTCTCCCGGACTCCGATGTGAGCCTGTCTTCAGCTTGTAAAATTAGATTGCCTGACAATCTGTAGTAATGCTGTCACAAGAGACAAAAGACAGAAAGTTGAACCTTCAGGAGAAATCTGACAAGAGGCCAGGTACTCAAATCAAGCCTTATTATTACATTTCTTTCAAGACAGTCGTCATTTCCTTTATAATTTTCTGAATTACCATAATGAGGATTAATTTGGCTTCCAGGTGCCTTACACTGCACTGTTGTGCATACAAAAGGCTTGTTGTAAAAGCTTTTGAAGCACCTAAGTTCAGGCAGAGGTCAAGAGACAAGCTTGTACGCTGCTGGGGAAAAAATGAAAAAAGGAAGAGGTTTTGAGGCTCTCTCATGCTACTCTAAATGCCACTCTTGGCTTGGCTTAAGGTCTGCAGTGGCCTCTTCAGGGTATGGATGTCTTGTTTGTGTGGGAAAATCTGAACAGTAAGAACTATGGGAGAAGGTCGTACAGCTGTACGGGTTGTGCTCTTCATTTTTCAACAGTGGGAGCAGAGGGAGGTGAATGCCTACAGCTGCCAGCGTAGTTTGTTAAAGATAAACCTGTAGGTCGAAGCACCTATGATCAGAGAAAGGTTTGGGGAAAGTGAAGAGCTTTGAATTGGCTTTGTACAAAGCTTTCCCAAGCTCAGTTCAGGATGGGAAAGAGGACGCTTGAATGGGGCGGGAGAGATGCGGGGCATGTGGTTGCTGAGGAAAAGTGAAAACGTGATGCTCAGGAAGAGCACAAGATGGGGATGAGGGCAAGAGGAAAGGAATGCACCTTGAATGCAGTAATTTCTGGTCATGTCTCCTGCAGACATCTAGAAGCGCAGTGCTTAGCACCTGATCCCAGCCCTTGTGCACCAGATAGCAGAAAGGGGCTCTGAAGGTTACGTCCCTAATGTCTTCCTTGAGTTCTCAGCAACATGTTTCCCCTTAGCAGTTCGGTTTTGTCCATCTGTGATCACAGTGTCTGTTATTCCCTGTTTCCTTTAGACTGCCACCCTTTGTGCCGTCAGTGTGTGGCCAACCTGCGGGACACCGGCAGCATCTGTCTGAAGTGCCAGAACACCCGTCACTTGCTCCTGGGGGATCACTGCCTTCCTGACTGTCCGGTGGGATACTATGTGGAGAATGGTGCCTGCAAAAGTGAGTAGTCCCTTCAGATGCCTTAAGGAACCGCCTGGATCCTTGTGAGATGTTCCATGAAACGGTACCTGTTTAGTAGAGAAGCTTTGTCCAGCTGGCAGGACACTGTACTGGGAGCTAGAGGTGTCCTTTCTGGCTAATAACTCTACCAGCTGGCTGGAAGCGCTTTCTCCTTGGTCCCTATAACCTGTGTCTGCTTTCAGACTGTGAGTTCTTTGAGGCAGACTGTGCGGTACTGTCCCGAGCACGTGCTGAGGCTACCGGGACCTAGCCCGCTGTTACAATATGATTAATAAGTGCGATGAGTACCAGACAGCAGTATGCTTGCGAGGAGGAGGCGAAGGTGAGTTTTTCTCTTCCTCTCTGGCAAGTCCTACCTCTCAAAGGTGATGGCACAGAGAACAGGATGACGGTACGCTATGTTCTGTGTGGGGTAGCTGCCCTGAGATCACTGCTAAGAAGAGGTGGGCTTCTTAAGCACAAGAAAGGATAACTTCAAACAGAAGTTTTTCATGTGCCCATCACCAAGTCTCTCAATTTGTGTGGTACCAGCAGAGTTCTGGGATGCTAACACTTGAAAATACTTTCTGGCTATGTGCTTCGAAGGGCCACGCAACTTCTGCTCACAGAAGGCAGAACTCTAGCTGGTGGCAACTTCCCAGGAAGTTTGCAACCTGGGATGGAACATCATCCTTGCTAAGGTCTCTCAGTGAGACTTGTCCCGCTACAGTGATGGTCCAAAAGGCAATCATTCATAGCAGCTTCTAAAACAAAAAGCCAATTTCATTCAGCCTTTTAGGCTAGCGTGATAGATGCAGTGTTCCAGCTGCGTGGGTGAAGCTGCACTGATAGCACATTTTACTCTCTAGCCTTCTGTGCCTTCACCTATCCCTGGATCTCCTCCAGTTTTTGTTGTTGATGTGGTTTCATATGCCAGTCATTGTCTGAGCTGCTTTATATTTCTTGGACTCTTAGAAGGAAGTAGGTTGCTTTTCTTGTTATGTGGCCACCAGAGACGTGTTAAAGCCCAATGTGTCTTACACTGAGCAAAGGGCATTGCAGTTTAGTTTAAGAGAAAGAAAGCAAGACAGAAATCATGCATATTAGAATTAAGATGTAGATGCTCCTTTTGCAGAAGTGGCATTTCCTGATCCAGTCTAACAACCAATGGTTAACGTTTCAAAGCTTTTCTCAAGCACTCTGGGAGCGCTGTGTTTATTTACTGGTTTTTGACAAATGAAATCTCAGAGATGTATGAAATATACTATGTGTCATTTAATTGGAAAGACCCCTGAAAGAGGTATTTTGGCTTCCTGGAAACTTAAGCCTAGGGGTAACATTTCTTCCCTTTGTTATAAAGGTTTCATTTAAAAGAGTTTTTGCATTATTCAGACCGTGTCAAAGCTCACATTACATTTTGTGCTGGCTTTGAAGGTCTTCAGCGCAGCATGAAACAGACACTTCTCTGATTTCTTTGCCCACTTTCACTCATGATTAATCTGGCCTGGTAGGTGTAATGATGGCATCAATCTTTAGGTAAGGGCCTATCAAGAAATAAAACAGACTAATGATTTTGTGAGTGTGTACCCCCTTTGGAGAAATTAATAGGATACGTTGGCCTCATCCACTGTGGTATTTTAAATCTCTTCAATCAGACTAAGAAGCACAAGAAGTGGGAGACAAAGGAATGGAAAGGAAACAGGGAAAGAAAACAAGAGGGGTGGCATAAAAATATCTCTTCAAAAACGCGGGGAAAGAAAAAAAAGTAACGTAATTCCTTACTCGAGGCCGTCAGTGGGATTGCTGGCTATGAAGAATTGCAGAAGGATCTTGTAAGACTGAGTGTCTGGGCGGTAAAGCAAGAGGCGTAAGTTTGGTGTAGGCAGATGTAACGATGCACACAGGGGTACCGGGTTCTAACCTCGCATACAGAATGTTGGCATCCTTGCCGTGATCTCGAAGTAATGATCAATCAGCCTGTGAAAACGGCATCCCAGTGTTCAGCAGCGTTGAAAAGGCAAGTCAAACGTTAGGTCCTGGTACAAAAGGAAGGAGGAATAGAAGAATTCGTTCTGCCTGCCGTTGTCTAAAGGAGCTGCGTGCTGTGAGCGGTTCTGCCCGTCTCAGAAGGGAAGCGCAGCAGGACTGAATGTGGGGGATGCATGTCTTCTGTACAGAGAGCAACTGAGTAGACCACAGTGCTTCAACCTGAAAACCAGGAGACCTTAGGGGGCAGGAAATATGAGAGAGACCTACAAAGTAATGAGTAAGATGGAGAGAAGGCTCATAGAGATTGACTGTTCTCTCTAAGGGTTGCTTTTTGCAATAGGCAGCTGTGCAACTCCTGCCGAAGGGGTGGATGTAAATCTTCAGGGAGGTGTGGAGCTGTCACAAAAGCACTAGATGGTTCCTAAATAGACAAAGCGCATCAGGCTCAAGAGGATCTGACCTTAAACTAGTTGAGAGAAAGCATGAGAGGGAGGTGCTGATACATGCTCACCCTTTTTTTAACTCTTTTCTGATAGACGGGTCTTGGCCATATCCTGTAGGGTTGTTCTTAAGGAGAAAGGAAGGTTGAAGAGAAGAGGAATGGGTAAAAAGAGAGAGAAAGGAGAGGAGGGAAGACAGATAGTGCACGTGGCACACAGAGCACAAATAAACCCATTTAATCCATCTGTCACAAGCTGGGTTGGCTGTGTTTCTGCTCCTGAGCGCTGCGCACCCAGTCAGTGGGAACTTCTGGTACTCAATGTCACCGTGTTCAGTCAGTGAGAGTGCTTCTGCTGAACCGTGTGAAACTTGCTTGAAGATCTACTTTCCCTTGAACAGAAACACTTGTTCTTGTTGTCCCTGCAGGGTGTCACCCCTCATGTAAAACCTGCACCGGTGAGGGTCCTTTTTCCTGCTCTTCCTGCAACACCAGCCTGGTTCTCTCCCACACCAGCACGTGTGTGCCAGTCTGTTCCCCAGGATACTACAGGGATGACAGGCAGACCTGCAAACGTGAGTCTCTCTCTCCAAGTCATCTCTCCTTTCCACAATGTATTTGCCAACATGTCTTTTCTTGTTCCTTCGCTTACTGTTCCTCTTGCCAGAAAAAGAAAGATTTCAAGTGCCTAAAAATTCGATGTGAGTTGACAGAGGTGATTAGCTGCCTTAGAAACAGAGCCTGCAGCGTGGTTTAAATTTGAACACAGTTGCAGTTTTGTTATTGACTTGAAAGACAAGAGGCTTTGGGTCCCGTAGTTAAAATCTGCAGCAGAGTTTGTGTAGGCTTCCTTGTTAAGTTGTCTAGGTGGTACCTAGAGAAGTGGCCAAAAGTACTGGTGGATTCTGGGCTTTGTAAAAACGTGACAAGTTTAGACCAGTTTTAATCAGTTCTTACTCGGGCAAGCCCCCTCCCCACTGCACAACCTGCCAGTACCTGCCGTGGAAGCTCTTTTAAGACTGTAGCATTTATGCTACATTTTTCCGCGTGAGAAACCTCAGTAGAAACAAGGTACAGCTTGGTAGGCACAGCCCCGACTGAATTGAGCTGTGATATTTTTACCTCCTAATGATCTGGATGCAATTGATCTGGTGTTAAGTCCGGTAATGTTTTATCCTATTCCTGCTATCCCTTGTGAATCTCTCAGGGCCTCTCTTTCCCTTTATTATTCTATGTTCACTCTGGCCCTGACATCAATTGCGTTATTCCTCACATAGTTATTGGGCTTGGTGTTCCAAAATGCATAATTATATGGACCAGAGACATAAAAAATATGAAAAAAACCCCTGCTTGAATTGACCCACTGTAATACACCCACCTAAAAATGAGTGAGTGCTTGAGTGGTTTGGTTGCTGTGAACCTGAACACTCAGATTTGTTAAGTCCTGCATTAGCCTGATCTAAATTATCCTGATTTAGGATAAAATAACTCTGTTGCACTGCACTAAGTATAGGTATCATTGTCATCCTATCTAGACCCAATTTCTTTACTGATGAGGTCCTGTAGGAGGAAGCTGATACGGTTGTCAGCTTTACCATGCCTTTTGTTGAAATATATGGTTCTCCTGAAACTATTATTTCCATCTTATCAGCAGAAATGGAGGCACCTTGCATAAGTTCAAGGAAATAGGTGGAAGACTTTGTACCATTCTTCTGTTGACAGAAAAAAAGGCTATTCAATAATAATGAAAAAAGGGAAGTAATAAAAAAGATGAATAAAAAAAAGGAATCATGGGATTCTCACTGTCCTGGCTAGTTTTGTACAAGCTCTACAAGTTACTCACTGTTCTCTCCTGCAGTATTGGATTCTCTTGTTGCTAACTACACCAGAATACCTCCCTTCCTAATTAAAATGCCCTTTTCTAATGAAAACTTTCCTATTGATAGCTTCTCCCTCAGGACATCACGGTAGAAGCGGAACGTTCCTGAGGACTGTACCCTTCCTGAATTTGGTTCAGTAGCTCAAACGCAAATAGATTTTTGCAAGCAAATTCAACTACTCTAATCTCCGTATTGGAAATGGCTTTTTAAGAAGTGTGTGTAATCCTTGTGGCAGGAGGCTCAGGCAAAGTATGTTGGTGCATTGGATTTTTGTCATTCCAAGTGTCACTTGTGCCTTTTCAAGTGAAGTACTGCTGATAAGCCACATAGATATAAACTGTCCCGGGCTGCTGGAAAACTACCACTTAAAGGTAATGCAGATTGTTTAAACAGAGGTTGGCTGTTAGGCTGAGAAAATTTGGTCTCTCTTCAACGTTTATTTTAGTGGCGTTGCGCTTTTGAGGAACTTGGGTTTGGAGTGAAGTTCAGAGAGATGCTGAGTGCATGTATGGACTCGGAGATATTTTTAAACTCAGTCACGCACTGGCCGAGGAACAGTGCAAAGCTTAACAAGTTCTTCATGGGTTTAAAAATGCAGATATGGAGTCACGCTGATAAAACAAACAGACAGGATGGCTTTCAAATACAGTTTTTGCTTACTGTTCTGGCATGCCTCTGTGGGTAAGCCGATTTCTATAGATTTAGACCTCATGTGGAATGTTTTACCATACTTTTAATAGTTGGCTTTTCATGGCACTTACAAATAGTACTTTTTCCATGTAGCATTCTTCAGTTAAGTGAAATCAGACTGGCACCAGAGCATGTAAACATCTTGTTAGAAATCATTTGAACCTTAATAAAATACAGATCCTCTGCGACATTTTTTCGATGAGCTAAAACAAGTAGCTATTTTGAAAGGCACTGGGTTCTCACTTCAGTGAGAGCAACATGGGTATTTTCACATTTACTTCAAAATTGTGAGGTTTTGTGGATATAAAACTCCCTCTTGAATTAAAAGCAAATTGAAGTGGATCTCCACAATTGGCTTATCACTCAGTTGGCATTCCACAATTAGCATGTCACCAACATGTTAACCGCAAGTGATGTCGGTATTTAGCACCTGAACTGTGTTTGCGCTAAATCCTATGAGCGGTTCTGTTTGTTTTTTCCATTAAAAATGGCCAGCTATGCTTTATTCTTTAGTTTAAACAACTTGGGGCTGTGTTTTCAGAGCTTTTTCTGGTTTATCATAAGTACAGAATTGAGCTTGGCCAAAGATTCTGACTCCCTATGGATTTAGTGACACTCAGGGGTAGTTGGCCAGGAATTTAACAGTCCCTTTTGCATACACCATCATCAAACTTAGTAGCAGCGCAGTTACAGTTGTTTGTATAAAGCAGACCTGTGACCCTGCTTGAGTTTCCTGCGTATTATTTTTGTAAAGTTTCGTCTCACCAGAATCAGAGCGAGCTTTTCAGTGCGTAGGCACAGGGCTGGCAAATATTTTTCGGTCTTTCGTGGCACATTGCTATTACATCGTCTGCTGTGAATTAGCTAAGAGCTCTGACATCAGCACTGAGCACACTTGGCTGTCAGTACAGCCTCCTGAGAAGTTTAGACCCTGCACATCAAAGAGGTGAGTTGAAATATTCTGAACCTCTGGACTTCGATCCTCAGTATCAGTAGATCCCTGAATTATTTTTTCCTGGCATCTTTATTTGTTCCCTACAGCTCCAAAATTTCACACTGTGTGCAAACGGAAAGGTGGAAACATTAAGTGAAATTGAACGGGCTTTTGGTCCCACCAAGGTTTGCTAAACTGGATGGCAGCAGTCTACTATGGTCGCCAAATTGTGCGTTTATGAGCTAAGTCTGGAATCATAGGAAATGCGGGTAACGTAAAGAAAATAAGAAAAACAGAGGCAGGGAAAGCTCTTATTTGGGGATTTGAATTCAAGGTTGATGTTTTACCCTGACTTGTCCAGAGGGGAGAGGAAGAAGCAGTGTGAGGAGACGTGATGGTCTATTCCAAATGGAAGAAGGCTTTGTACATTTTGGAGGCTGTGAAAAGGAACATAAGCAAAAACTCTGAAATCTCCACAGGCGTCTCTCAAAGAGGACAAGAAGAGGAGCGAGGCTACAGGATAATACCATTTTTACTTGTACAGTTGGCTGGTGCATCAGTAATTACAGTTATTTTCTTTGTCTTCGTCTTTCCACAGCTTGCAACAGCCAGTGCCTGAGCTGTGAATCAGCTGCCGGCTGTACGTCTTGCAGAGATCCAGCTAAGGTCCTGTTGTTCGGAGAATGCCAGTACGAGAGCTGTGCTCAGCAGTATTATCTGGATTTTTCCAGCAAGACTTGCAGAGGTGAAAAATACATTGTTGGTTTAAAGAGAAAAGAAAAAAAAAAAAAAGATTGCAAGTGCCTTGGCTAAGAATCCATTACATTGCAGCATGATCCGTGCGGATGACCTGCTTTAACAAGTGTCTGTGAAGGGGGGGAGTTGTTCAGTGACAGACTGCTTGCGAGGCTTTTTACAGTTTTTTTCTCTTTTTCGGCAGTTTGCTGTCACATACTTCAGCCTTTCAGTGAAACAAGATTATTGCAAATCCTTCCCTTGTAAATGATTTAGTAAGTGAGCCAGCAAACTTTTCAAGGGTCAGGTCCAGCAATTCATTTAGTCATGGGTCAGCTGAATAACGAGTGAGCTTACCAGGCTCAATCTTTTTTAGAGTGCTTATAGGGCCTTGTGTGCTTACCTGCTTCTCTCTGTCTTCTTAAATACTGCATCACTGCATGACTGCAGAAACAACAGTTTGGAGTGATTTAAAAGACACGTGACTTGAAAGATTTCCAGAACTCCCAAAGAGCGTGTTCCGTAATGGAAATAAGCGAGGATAACGTGGCTTTATTGCAGCTAACACCACTAAGATCAGGATATAATACAAATGACTTGTTGTTCAGTGTTCGCTTCTAGCTGGCTCTCTCAGTACCTGAACCTAACTTAACCGAGTAGCATCTGCCCCCTTAACGTTGTGGTTCTTCAGAGAGGTGGCGTTGTCTGGTGTTTAGGGTGTTGGAATGAGGCAGGACTCTTGTCCTGGCTTTGTCTGGGACATGCTGCATGGACTGGAGTAGGTCAGCTCGCTTCGATGAGTCCTTCTTTGCCCCCATCTTGCTCTTCCTTATTTATCTGTCTCATCGGCCAAGTGTGTCTGTCCTTCATTGCTGATAGGGACCCTCTAAGTGCCACCAAGAAATAAACAGTAGTGTTGGCAACCTGAGTAGTCCTTGGGCACATGTGCATGGTTGGGACTCTGCTGAAGACTGGAGGGGAGATAGTACGAGGGTGCATAAAAGCAGATCTGGTCTCAGCTGGATCCAGTATGTTTCTGGCCAGTGGACTTTCCAGAGGGGCATTTGGACTGTGAGGGGCAACAATTTTGTTTGCTTTTGGTCAGAGTCGTTTGAAAGCACGAAGTTGATGAAGTGGAGTGGATAATTGCTAACGAGCAACAAACTCAGCGTTGGCAGAAAAGGAGCGTTGCTACTTATGGGATGAAGTCAGGCTTTATGGGCAACAAAACTGTGCCAGCGTTAGCGGGTCTGAATGCTGAACAAGAGCCAAGCCTGCTCAAATTTGACATAGTTAGAACATATTAAGTCCCAGAGGGGAAAAAAACCCCACCCGTATCTTGAGTTGTAATAAGTCACTCAGTACAAGTCATGCTTTCTTGTTTTTTTAGTCTCTCTAACAATTTTTTGCTGTGCTCTTTGCTTCTGGGGCTTATATTCCCATAGCTTGTAGACCCCGAGTGCTAAGCACTTGTATAGGGTGAGCACCCCAGAAAGGGCTGCCCGGCATTGACTTTTTTTTCTTCCAGAGTGCGACTGGAGCTGTAATGCTTGCAAAGGTCCCCAGAGGACCGACTGCCTGCAGTGTATGGAGGGCTACGTTCTCCATGAAGGAGCTTGTGTGGAACAGTGCCCTGCAGCTTTCTACAAGGAATCAGACACGTGCCAGAGTGAGTTCTTCTTGAGCGTTACTTCTAATCACTGCTGCCAACACGTTGCTCCAATTTGTGCACATCTTGCATTCAGAAGGCACACTCTACCTTCAGATCTCTCGCTGCCCTCTAGCACACACGCGCAGTGGAGCTGTGGTTCCTGCGGGGTGTTACAACGCGGGGCAGGAAGCAGTTGAAAGCGGTGTTGAGCTGAACTCTTTACATATGACTTTCAGGGTGTGATCAACACTGCCTTCGGTGTCACCAACCAGATGAGTGCAGCCTTTGCGAAGCCCCGTTTTTCCTCTTGGACGCTCGTTGTGTTCATAAATGTGGGAAGCGATATTATGCAGACCATGCACAGCGGAAATGCTCAGGTACGCAGAGTGAGCGTGATGTGGTGGAGAGGGGCCAGGGTTGTGGTCTGTATTCTCCGTACACTGCTTTTTCTCTACAAGGCTGAGGTGAAGAAGGAAGCGCTTGGATGCTGTGCTAAACTTGCCATTGAGGTGATGTAGTCACCTGAGAATTAGATAACGGGCTGTATCTGCGTTTAGACGCGCCTAATTCAGGAGGAATGAGAGTCTACGTAGACGGCTGCTGGTGTGTGCGTATGTGTGTATGCACTGTACATAGAAAAACAGGTATTAAACCCACATTTTTAGAAAGGCTTCAGTTGTATTTGTGTGTTAACAAGCTGTGTAGGACTTGAATGTGTGTTTGTAGTATTTTTTTCAAATTGGTATAATAGTTACTACCATTTGGAAGATCATCTCAGGTTCTCTGTAGTCAATGAGAAACAGCGGTCAAATGAGGAAAGAACTTCTTAACAACTCTTTTATCTCAACTCTTTGCCCCTTCTTTTTGATTATTTTTGTCAGGTAGGTAAGACAAATAGCAGTGGTGTTTCTGTTCTGACCTCCGGGGACAGCCCGGTGCACCAGTGACTGCATTGTTTTTGCAGTGTCTCAATGGGGTTGTGCTTTTCCATCCAATTCAGCTTGTCCTCCTGGATGCCTGGAGTGTGACAGTGACAGCCTGTGCCACCTCTGTGACAGCACCACGTTTCTGAAGCATAAGATTTGTGTTTCTGCCTGTGGCCAGGGTTTCTATGGCAATACGCGGACCAGGGAGTGTGAAGAAGGTGAGCGTCTCACAATAAAGCAACTGAGCTGGCAAACTTACAGCAGATTTTAAGGCCAGAAGTAGTGTTCATTCAGGCATTTTTGGAATTCAGTTCTGTGCAGTTTTGTCTTGATTGTTAAAAGTTGGCAGCTTTTTTTCTCCCCCCCCCCCCTTTTTTTTTTTTTTTCATAAAATGGGCATGTACATGGTTTTCTAAGAGAAGTTACCTAGTTAGGTGTAGAGGCACGTCTTTCCAATCACAGCATCATTTATCATCAGTGTAAAACAAGTGAAAAAATTTCTTGGGGGAAATCCCATACTAAATCAACTGTAGTACTTACTTATCTTTGCTTTGTTCTAAATGAAGATTTACTAGTCCATCTGGCTTTGGTGGCTTTGAGTTTTGTGATGAGGAACTCAAGATGGGAAGTGACTTGCCCAAGCCTCTCAAAATCATTGTGGGGATTGGGGTGAATTGCAGTTCTTCTTGAGATGGTGGTTGTCTACGTAGGTCAGTAATGAACAAGGCATTATAAGGGTCTGGTCTGTTATCCAAAAGATGGTAGCGACAGGCAAGGTGCTAACACAGCCCACGGGTGTAATTCATTCAGTAATACTTTTCCCTTCTTTCTTTTTAGCCAGCAAGCGTCCCTCAAGCTTCCATGTGAACAGTACCCTCACAGTAGGAATTGGTGGGGTAAAGCCCTTAGACCTCTCCTTACTGGGTGTGTGTGATCTGGATGGTGGCACAGGACAGCTCTTGTTCCATATCGACAGCACTCCCTCCAACGGCAGGCTAGTGATGGTGGTGGATGGGAAAGAGGTACAGCTGAGCAAAGGCGACCACTTCAGCTGCAAGGATGTGAAGGAGAAGAGAGTCCGCTTTGTGCACGGCAAAGAGAAATCCAGGTGACTGTGTTGAAACTTTTTTCAGAGCTCTTGCCTTAAAAAAAATTTAGGTATCTTAGAATCATAGAGTCGTTTAGGTTGGAAGAGACCTTTAAGACCATCAAGTCCAACCATTAACCTAGCACTGCCAAGTCCACCACTAAACCATGTCCCTCAGCACCACATCTCCACGTCTTTTAAATACCTCCAGGGATGGTGATTCAACCCACTTCGCTGGGCAGCCTGTTCCAATGCCTGACAACCCTTTTGGTGAAGAAATTTTTCCTAATATCCAATCTAAACCTCCCCTGGCGCAACTCGAGGCCATTTCCTCTTGTCCTATCGCTTGTTACTTGTGAGAAGAGACAACACCCACCCCACTACAACCTCCTTTCAGGTAGCTGTAGAGAACACATATTTTGTTGTTCCTTGGAGATACTCTTACAGTGAAGCACACTCCTCACTGCTGTTAAATAAATTACCAATGTACTTATACTGTACCATAGTATAAATGATGGTGCAAAACTTCTCTGTTCATAGTATAAGAGGTCACTGTGATCCAGTTACCAAACGTGTCGTGCTTTGGGGGTGCAGGAGTCTGTCTCCTCTTTAGGATACTCTGCTGCGGCTTTAAAACTGGCGTATTAGTCTGGTTCTTACAGCAGCTTCTTGATACTGTCAAGAAGATGCTCAGACGATGTCACCACCATGCTTTGCGGCATAATCTGCATTCAACCATTACTTATTTGTCTGTTAGTGTCCTGGGGTAATCAGTAGCGATTAGTAGCTGGCAATGCTCACACTGCAAGCGTGTCACAAGGAAGCAGATTTTCCTGCTGCCAGGCAACAAGCCAGTCATCCTGCCAAATTTCACACTTGATTTACATCACCATAAAGCCTTGGGACTAGACTGGTATCAGTGGAATTGTTCTAAATTTCTGCCTGTATATATTAGGGTGTTCTTTGATCCATTGTCAGTAAGACCTTCAGGGTATCCTTCTGATACCAAGGGTTAGCTCATGTTCACTAGACTTAAGGCGTGTGTTTCTCTATCATGCTTTTTTTTTTTTGTCTGCCTGCTAGTCACAGAGAAATGTCAGGATCTTGTCTTGAGAAACATAGCTACCCTATGTTCAAGGTTACTGCGTGGCATTATTGCAGAGTAAATAGGAAGCAAAAATGCTGAAAAGTGAGAGCTTCTGTTCTGAACCCAGAGAAATGACATTTTTCTTTAGCAGCGAATAGCTGACATTTAGAATCGCTACTTTACCTTGGAGATGCCATCCTATGTGGGTAACATTAGTTACAGGGAAATGAGGGTGTATTATTACATAGTTAAAGGTATTTTATTACATGTTGTGACTGTTGTGAATCTTCAGAAAAAATACTATAAAAACATAATTGAAAAAACTTGAGCTAAAGCTTCTGTCACAAAGCTTCTTATTTTTACTGAATATATAATATTGTTATCATTTTTGAGTCCTGCAAGAGCACTTCATTAATTTATATTATCCTATATTTTGGCTTGTTGGGGACTTGTTTAGGAAAGGACATTTTTCCTTGAAGGTCAGCGATCAACAGTTCTTCTCCCATCCTGAGGTGGTCAACATTCAAGCATTTTCAACGCAGGTAATGTAACAAAGCCTGGAAACAACCCAAATTTTGTTCCATTTCGAGCCCTCGTTTCTTGCAGTGATAACAAAGGAGCTGGGCAGAACTTGAATGGGAGTTTAGGTCAGGCAAATTAGACTCAACTCTCACTTGTTAAGAGGCAGCCAAGAGTCACGTGGAAGAACTGGACTTGGGGTAAGTGACTGAAGAAGCTGGCCCCTGTAATTTTACTTGTGTGGGGAATTGCAGCTGCGCAATCACAGAGCAATTATCAGTGAGGGCTAAGGAGTCCCTGCTGATTAAATTATTCTTTGGATCCGCGGATGGTCTAGTTCAGTCTCTTACGGCAGGGCAGTTGAACGATGATTGATCCCTACGGTAGGGATGCTTTGACAATCAAGAGCATTTACTTAAATGCTCTGTTCTAGGACGGTTGGGAATTAAATCAGCGTGAGCTATTTAAAGTGTGTCTTTTACACTACTCACTAGGCAAGTTGATGGTACTGTCAAGTGTCCATGTCTCATATTATTGTTATTTAAAGACCGTAGCATGATATCGTGTAGGGGCCTCACCCAACGGATGATATACAGGCAGTACGCCTGTGACTCCTTTTCTGAGGGCAGGCTCTCTAAAAGGCAAGGTATGAAGATACATATTAAGGGAGAGGGCACGGCATTACAGAAAGGAGTTGTTCAAGCCCAGCCTAGCTGCATGTGCCAAGCTCAGCCTATCAGCAGGTCATATCATCACACCCCTCCGGACAGGCTTTGATTCCCACTCAAGCTCCAGGTGTTCTTCTGCTGCTGCTGCGAGAGCAGTGGGTGTGCTGGAGCAGCCCGGCCCAGCTTCCCGCTCGCTGCTGGTCATGCTGGCAGCAAGTTCACCATGGACTCGATTGAACAGGGTCCAGGTTTCCAAGGAGGCTTTGCAGCTTGCACTGAGCTTTTTCCGTAGTCAAACTGTCTAGTTGAAAGCTTGATCAGATAGCTTTGCTTGAAGGGAAGTTGTTGCGGCTACTTGGCATATTCTAGCCGTGTAAAGAGACTTTAAAGTGCAAATGAGAGTCTGCTGCTCTTAAGGCCCATTTACATCCTCAGAGGGGCATTAAATGGCTTGATAAAACTGTAACTGGAAATCTGGCTATCGTCCTTTCTCTTTTAGTGCTGACTCCTTCCTGCCTACAAGCCTGACTCAGCGTTCATCCTCACAATGAGTAATTTAAGAAATTAATTTCTTTTAATCGTTGCAGTGGTGGATGGGTTTGTGGCTGAAGGTGCTGGTGCTATTCTGTGCTTCATGCTGAGCGTGGCAGGAGTGGAGCCAGCAGCTCAAAAACATGGTGAGCTGCTGACTTGCTCACTATAATACCATGCTGGGGGCCTGCGGGGGAGCTCCAATTTAATATATCTAGTGTTCCTTACAGGCAACAACTCCTCCTGAGATGCATAATTTCTGTGGTTCTCTGACAATCTTGAGACTTTGCATTGCTTCGTTTTTTTCCGGTTTGGGGTCCTAGAGATGTAGTAGCTTCAGGGTTAGGAATTACAATTTTTTTTAATTGCACTTTGTTACTTTTAATCATTGTATTCCGTATTAGTCATTCCATAACTTCTGGAAATTAGTGGTGTTCTAGTTTGTCCTTTAGTGTAAGAAAAACTGTGGATTTTGATCCTGTTGTGTGTCTATTGATTCTGGCTGGTGGTGAAATCTTTGCTTAGTCTAATCTCTTGTTTACCTCAGTAGGACATTCACCTAAGTAAGCGCTGCAGTCACTGCCCCAGAATACATAAGTGAGGTTTAATAATAGGAATTTTGCCTGCCGATGCTTAGTAACCCTGGTAAGTTGTACGCGGGTGAGATGGCAGCAGTTAGCTTTCTACTGAATGTTCCCAGGGCTTTGACTTTGTCTCTGCAGGATCACCCCCCTCCTGAGGGGTAAGGTATTACTGATGGCAAATGATGTTTATTGGGATCAATAGAGACTGCAGATTTAAACTTTCTTGACAACGAAGAACTAGGGGACTCATTTAAACCAGCAGAAATGTGGACTGTAGCTGATCGTGGTTCTAGGATGAATAGGGCTGTGTGCAGTCTTTGACAATAAATAAATAATGCTGCTGCTGACACCCGGTTTTGCTGTCTTTGAGATGGCCTTTATCAGTTTGAGACAAGCAAAAGCACATCCTTCAGTGTTAGCTGATTGACTCATTTCTACTTAGAAGCATTAGTTCAAGCTTCTGCCTCTCAGTTTGTCTCGCTACTATGAGTATGCTGTGTCAGTTATTCTCCCTCTCCTGGCGTTCTTCCATGCTTCCTTTTTTTCCCTCTCTGCAACTCATTTTGAACAGATAACCTGGTCACGCAGGTTGTCTGGGGTCTTATTCTCAAGCCTCAGTGCTCTGAAAGATGTCTTAAGTTACCGAAGCTGTAGGTTATACACAGGGAGAATGTGCTGTGTCTCCATCCCCAGCCCACCCTGAACTGATTATTTACAGACATAAATCTTCAGCATCTCACGTGCCTGCGTTCCAGTCAGACCTGCGGACGTGCATGTAGCATGTAGAGCTCCCAGAATAGTTGGGGTCTGTGTTTCCGTTTGAATTTCCATGGTTGGTAATAAGGCAAAGCTGTGTCCCTTGTCTCTTATCCATGCAGACAGCAAAAGGAATACAGGCTCTTGATAACTCAATTGCTTTCTATCTAAATATCCTAAGTTTTTTTCCTTTCCTAAGCTTGCTGTGGTATGAGAATCTTATTTTAATGTAACTACGTCAGTCTAAATTGCTAGATATTCTTAGGATCTGCCCACTGCGGGGGGAAGTGTGGAGAGTGTGATTATCAGCTGCTTAGAAATAGGAGGTTTTCAGGGATGAAGCAAGCTAATTTCCTTGACATCACATTTTTCATTCCAGACTATGATCATGATCAAATTGCTAAGGTTTAGCAAACACCTAAGAGCTGCTTTTGTGTTTCAGGCGCCATATGTATTCAGAAATGAAGCTCTCCTTGTCCACAAAGGGAAAATTGGAACTATAACAGAACTGTTGCTTGGTGTAAGAGACAGTGACAATCCTCGGGACGTTGTGCTGATGGTTTTAGAGCCTCCACGTCACGGACGGCTGATCAAACCTCCTGGGGACTCGGCTTCTGCAATCCACATGTTCCACCTGGATGACCTTGCCGATGGACTGCTGCGTTATGCTCACGATGGCTCTGACACCCGGGATGATGCAGTTCTTCTGCAAGTGAACGATGGGTACCACTTCCAGAACATCTTGTTCCACATTAAGATTGCTCCCAAGGTATGTGCTGTGACATAAACCCTCGCAGGCAAGTTGGAAGTCTGGAGAAGTATCACTGTGTCCCTGAGGTGTCACTAATCCTGCATTACCGACAGGCTGTTGTCAGAGACAGGAGAAAGCAGTGGATTGATTGAGTTTTGGAGGTCACCTGAATTTTTGGTTTGCGACCGGCATGGTTCAGCTCAAATTGTGCAGCTTTGACAAGTCAAAGTCCATAGTTATTTGACAAAAAAGATTTTCTGGAGTTGCAGGTGAGAGTTTTGCACTGGTAAGGGCAATGAATTAGAGAATGAGTGGATGGTGGAGAGAGCGCTGATGAGATAGGCAAACCAGTCACTGAGCTGATGGGAGACAGAAAGGGACCACACACAAACCAAACAACTTGGCTAATAAGCTGTATCACTGGTACCTTTGGTGGTGGTGGTGGTGTCTCCTGCTGTTCACGCAGCGTTGCTCCACTGAAATCTTTCACTTCATACATCTTTCTATTTGATAACTTCCTGAAGGACAGGGCACAGATATCTAAATTCAGAAATTACGGAGAAGTAGTTTAAGTTTTGCTTCTTGCTTTTACTGCAGTTCATAATTAAGTAATGGTTGTTTGTTTCTTCTGTATCTGGACATGAAGTGGCACGTCATATTAAATTTTATAGAGATTACAGCGGTAAAATTAGAAACAGTGGTGCTTTTCCATTTGTTTATTAAATAAACCCCAGCCAAACAAGGCATGAAATACATACGGTATGTCTTGTGAAGCCTTGAAAAAAAAAAGTTGCTGAAGTGCTTGCAAGCGTTTCAGTTGTGGTATTGCGGTATTGTAATAAAACAGAAGGAAAAAAAAGCTGAAAAGTTCCTTATCCCTTAGTTAATGTGAAACAGTGATGAAAAATAGAGCTGTCAGAGAAGTAGTCCACTGTTTGCAGTCTTTTTATGTATGGATCTGCGAATTACACAATCTCTGAGTGCTTCCAGTCTGTGAAATAGAGTTAGGAGCAGATGATATTATCCCTCTTTTGTCCTCTTCTCTGCTGTATTACATGCCTTTCACAGCAAGTTGGGCATGAAAATTCTAAGTAAGGTTTACAAGCACTAGGTGCGTCTGTGTAGTTAGCACAAGGAGGGACTGATCCCATTTGGACCCTGCGGGTGCTCCTAAAGCTGCAGTAGTAATTAATGATAATTAGTGGCATGACTCACACAGTCTGGGAATGAAAAAGGGGTTGCTTTCAAGGCTGGTGCCGAGTTATTAGTCTCCTGGAATAAAAGCAGCCCTGCGTGTGGTTTCTTTACTCAGATCACTTACGTGGCCCCAAGGCGCCTGTATAGGATCAGGACTGTAAAAGTGCTTGGACACCACTCTGTGTTGTTTGTTACACATTTTAGGTTTTTGCTATTGATTAAGCAGGTTCTTGTAAATGCCAGTGAGGGTGAATTGCTGAGTACAGTTTCTTTTATTGGGCGATTTTGCACTCCCTTGTCTCTCATTCTCTTTCCAAGTGTCTCTGTGCAGCACTTGGCTACAGAGAAGAATGAAGGTGGTGACAGAGGTGAGAGCGGAGCGGCTTTTAGTACGAGGGTAAAGCTGGCAGATACCCAGCTCCTGCCTCATCCTAATTACCGACTTTGTGGAGTAGCCTTGGGAGCTGAAATGCATGCAGGGTTTGTTTCTGAAAAGATGCTGTTGAGACACACACGCAAAGACACTTGGGTTTTTTCCCTTGGTGTGCATCCAAAGATGGCTAAAGAGCCTGGTAGGACGCTGGCTGGAGGTGTGGGAGTTCAAGGTGTGGTTTTTTAACCACATTACTTATTCGAGTACACAGAGCTTGTTATAACGTGCTGCTGGATGGTTTTATATAGTAAGTCCTGGTGTGAAAGGCCATTTCTAGGTTTCCTATTCAATGGGCTCAGACAGTATAATTCTCAGACATGAATGCGTAGAAGCACTGGGGTGAAAGTGTGAAAACATAAATGAAGGACAACACAACCTTCCAAATATTATGAATTTGAGGGGTTTATTTCTTTACAGCAAGTGTGCCTTGTTTTCTGCAAGGTGCTTTTTTTAGTCCCTTTGGTTGCTAACAACTTGCTTTTCCCTACTTGCCCCCGTCCAAACACTTCGTTTGACCTACTGCAATGTGAACAGCTGGCCTCTATTTTGAGAGCTCTTAATAACGATTTGCACTGCTGTGTATTTTTGTTGACGTTCTCTAACAATTACAGGTTCTGTGAAGTTAATTTGAGACCTGCTGGTGCTTCATTTTTGGCAGAGCACCACCAGTGGTGCTCCAGTGGGGACTAAGGAACCCATGCCCTAGAAAATACGATGGCAGGCTATGTACTATACATCAGAGGAGGTCAGACCTACCCACGTGTGATCTGCCCATTGCTGACGGGATATGGAAGCCTTTCTTTTCTGAAAGGCATGGGAGGATGCAGAAAAAAGACAAAAGATGTTTATTTTAGATGTGTGTGGGACCTCTGGAGGAGATCCAGCAAAGGGAGGTCTCCAAGATATTTGCATGGCACTGCATCTTGCCCTACCTGGGAGCAGGTGGGTGCAGCATGGACCAGGGAGCATGTTAGCCTCCCCGGGCTCTCTGAAAACACTCTTCCTGTGCTGTGAATTCATTCCCACGGTTTTCTAACTGTGTGCTCAGCTATCACTTAAAAAAAAAAAAAAGAATCTACTGTAATTCCAGCTGTTTTGCTGAACACAGGGTGAGCGCTCGGATCAGACAATAGCTTGTGGCTAAATACATTTTTTTTAAAAGATGACCAAGCAAAAAGAGCTGTCTCATGAGTGTGTTCTTATTAACAAGCAGGATCGCAGCATCAAAGTCAGGTGGAAATGGTATTACAAAATGCTGGACTGGTTTAACGTGGCCAGTGAAGGAACATTCAATCATTTAGTTACCGAAAAGCCAAAGGGTTCTGTGTTTATAGCAAAACCACAACCTTGTGCTTATTTAGCATTCACTTAGAAATATTTTATTTTCAAACAGGGCATTTTGCCTGTTGTTCTTTGAAGTGTGGCTAGTATCTCTTTTCTCGCCTTACACAATAAATCCAGGGACCTTTCTGACCTTTTTAGTTTGTTTCCTGTTCCAGAGTTATGCTTTGCTAGGTCTATATGTGTCATGATGTCATCGAATTGATAAGGTCAGCGGAGAGTTATCATATATATTGGCAGGGTTCTCTTGGCTGGCACAGGGTCTGGTTTTCTTCTTCACTGTTCTTTAAAAAAGTAAAGCAACCATTGTGCTGGGAAACTCCTGACATGACACAGTCAAAGATCGTGTGGCATTTTAAAATTAACACTGTACAACATAAGTGCCGTACAAACTAAATGGGTGAAAGTTGCTCAGCAGACACGTCAAAATGGAGGTGGGAAATCATCCTTTAATGTGATTCTTTTCCACAAACATCTTTTTAGCTCTCCCTACTGTCTCTGTTGCAGATTCAGAAGAACATGAGTCATTCATCAGCTTTGGGGGGGATACGTGATTATGTGGAGTAGTAAATGAGGAGGAAGGTGACCACTTATATGGAGCAGTCAGGATTTTGACTGATTATGCTGTTCACCACAGCCAGTTTTGAGGTGAATCTGCAGAAATCAAGAAGAGAAGTCACATTTACAGTAACTGGGCTTATAAGAAAGAACCATGGCACAAAAGAGGTCACAGGGATTTTGATGGCCTGTCCAACAGAGCATGAGCTACCAAAGTAATTTAGAGCCAAAAAAGGGCTAATATAATACTTGAATGCCAGAGTAGTCTTACTGAAGTATATGAAAATGGTAGTGAAACCGTTACTGCATCCAGTCCTGACATCCACATTTCAAGAAGCTTGAACAAATGTTGAATAAATATTCATTTGGAAAAAAAAGCCACAGGACTGATTTGAAGGTTAGAAAACCCACCAAAGTAGCAAAAGACTTTGATGGATGCTCAGGCAGAGTTCAGTTTTACTGAAGTGGTTTAGAGATGACTTAGCAGTGGGTGAAAGTCCCCACACGGAGAGAAGATACTTGATCTAAAAGTCTTCCTACAAGTATGTTCAAACTTAGCAAAAAAAGTGCTGTGGATTTGGTGCACGAGTTACTAAGTGAAATTTGTGTATCTAATCTGTGAACGTTAAACTGCTTCTGTTCAAGCAAAGGATGGAACACTGTCATAGTTCATGTTTCTGCCAAAATTCATCTTTAGTATTTGCACACCCTTAAGTTCAGTTTTCCCCCATCTTTTAGAAGAGCATGAGGTTGGTCATGAAGAGGTGATAACAGTTACAGATGTGTGCAAAGATAGTGGAGGTGCCATAGGGAGATAGTTTTGAATGGGTAAGAAGCTGTTGTTCCGTAAGAACCCTTGAAAGGTGTGTATTTTTAGAAATAAAATGAAGAGATGTGAATCCAATCAAACTAGTGTAGTGGACTGGATACTTTTTCTTCGGGTGTTGATAGTAGTGAATTTTCCACTGTGCTGTGGAGATCAATTCTGTCAAGACATGTCAAAAGTCAAGCGAAGAGAGAATGAGGATGGTGGTAAAAGACAAAATTGTGGAGGGAGAGTGAGGTCAAGAAGGTTTAGGGTGAGCGGCAGGAAATTAGAAACATTGGAAGGTCCGTTCTACAGGGTGAGAACTGGGTCTGAGGGATATAGGTGAAGGATGCACAACCATTTCTTGAAGCAGACAACCAGGGTTGAATGCATAAGAAATTCCAAAATACTCTGCTTGATCCTTTTCACTTGAAAATCTTTTTCCATCAGCGCAGTGTTGCTGACATTCAGTTCAGCCTTTTTCTGCTGTCCCCCTGCATGCAGAATGACAGAAGCCCTCAGCTGGTGACAAATTCCCTGGTCTGGGTGCCCCAGGGAGGCATGCTGCAGATCTCCAAGACAATTCTGCACGCCGAGCTACCCGGTGCCCGTGACTCCGAGATAACCTACACCATCATCAAGGACCAGCCAAGGCATGGTAAATACCTTTGGAGTTTTGTTGTCAAAAACCAGCTGTAGAGCGTTGCTTTTCACCCCACATGCCCCAGGTTGTCCATCTGCTAAATAAAAGTGCAAGGTTCTGGTTACTTCTGGGGAAAAGGGGGTTCTTCACAGACCTATGGGAATATGATTCTGCCATGCTATTTTGCCCACAACAAATAGCATTCGAGGGAATATTTCCTTATAATACTATGCTGAATAAGTGCTGCTAACCTCATCTTTTTCCAGTTCAAATAGGCATGCAAAGTAATGAAGCACTATAGTCCTGCGTAGTAGTCTGAGCTTCTGCAGCTGTGTTTCCCTAGTGGTAGCTAAATTCTGGTGGGTTTACAGCCTTGTGAGGGCAGATTCTTACTTGCTACCAAAAGGTAGTATTGCACAATGAATGTCTGCTTTAAGAGCAGCATAGAGTAATAGCCACTTCCAGAAAATGCTGAGCAAAAGTTTACCATTAAGAATTGGAGAACTCCCTAAATTCCATGGCATTTGATTTAATTTCTACTAACGGAAGGGATTATTGACTCAAACAGAAATTGGTGACGTTTGCAGCCATACATAATTCTTGTCTCCAAATTCCTTTTGAGACACTCTGATCTCATCTCTCAGAGTAACGGCTTTCACAAGCAACCCCATGTGTAGGACTGCAGCTTGTAGAGTATCTTCTGGACCCAGGCCAAGGAGGAGCGTGGAAGGTATTGGGGTTTGTGGCTGAGATAGAAACTGCGAGAAACCAGATGGAAAAGAGAGGACGTCATATGTGGAGGGAAAGGAAATCTGGACAGAAAAGAAATAGGTTATTTTCCCGCTCAGCATCACCATTTTCTTCACTAGAACCATGTCTTTAAATAATATGTTTTTCACTTCTATGAAGTGATATCATTGCTTCCAGTTGTTTGAGCCGGATGAAATTAGGGGATCCCTTTAGCAACATCAGTGCTGGTTTTTTACCTTTTGCTGTAAGGATAGGCTGGTTTCCATAGCAGCTGCCAGTACCTGATGGAAACATAGATTGTGTTGGTTTTGCAATTTAGAAGAGAAGTAATTAATTTGTATTCCCCCTTTAGTTTTCTGCAAATGAAGGAGTGTCTTCTCATTTTTAATAAGCATTTACATGAAAACAAGAATTTTTCCCTGAGGAGCTTGTCTCCTGCTGCCTAACCCTAACGAAAATTTATAATCCTGTATTTGTATCACCATAATTATCTCTACTGTAATTAATTGCAGTAACACAAATGGGTTTGTAGCTGCAGGTGAGGAATAAGCAGTGGAAATCAATGAACTTCCAACATTTTATCTAAAATACTATTTCACAGAAAGGGAGAAAGAAAATACGACAGTAATGTAGAAACTGTGTCCTTAATCAAGGAGGGCTTATCTGCCTATCTTAATATTTGAGTAATGGAAAAGATACTCATACCTGTAGAAAATATATAATTTGATTTTTAGAAAGGAAGGAAAACCACTTAAGAATTATCTGCTACATTTCTTTAGCCCAAGTGTGCAGACCAAGAAGGCTTCTTGCCCTTCATTTCAAGATTCTGAAACCAAACAAAAGGGATACAATTAGGGAAGGAGGATCTCTGTCCAGATCCCCTCCTTCTGCAGGGCTTGATTTGGTTCTGTGCAATTAGGCACCGGAGAGCGGTTGTTCTTTCTAAGGACCTCCTGTTTTGTCTCTAGAAATAGAACCGATCTCTTACCTGACTCTCCTCCCAGCATGCAGGGTGCCTCAACACAGCTCTGTTGTGTTGCAAAAATGCTCACTTCTGTATGAGTAGGGTATTGTTATACCCTAAGCTGCTCCCTGTGACATACATCCTTAGAGGATGACATTTCTAAAGCCAATGAAAAGTGATGTGAGCGTCCAGTCTTCTTAAAACGAATGAGACCACAGTGCCTGAATCCTCTAGGCAGCTCTGGAAATCGCAGCTGTATAGTCTCCATATATTTCAATAAATTGCCTGGGTGTGAACAAGTTGTACGTTCATGTGTGTAACTGATCAACAGGTGCTTTTCTATTTAAAAAAAATGTTTCGAACAAAGTGGTAATCATAAATTATATAAGTAAACATCACAGAGTTCTTCCTTCTGATCGCATTAAATATGAATTTATAAGAAGACACATCGATGCACATCTTGCTTAAAGCAGCTGTTTCTTCTCTTGCTTTGAGAAAGATAAAGAACTTGCAGGCCCTGACTCCTTTGGGTATGTGATTCGCATCCTTAGAAATCGCACAGAAGATTAAGGTGGGGAACTCCCATGAGCAAAGGCATAAGATTGGGAACGTAATTAGGACACTGATAAGGGAGTACAAGCATGGAGTTTGATGATAAAATGGAAGTGTGATATTTCAGCTTTCTGAATTATTTTTTTATTACTCCAACTGTTTGAGGGTGGTTTTAGGAAATGAAATGGGAGAGCTTATGATGGGTATTTTACATAACAGAATGATTAATGTTGTAAGGAGACTTGAAGTGATCTATAATATACCTGGCTTCTGAATCGGTAGCCGTGAGGGATACTTTCAAAGACTAATAGAAAAGCACAATTTACAACTAACAAGTTATTTAACGAGCAGCTAAATTATATATAGTCAAGAATAGTAAAGATAGGGGAAACGTATAATTTTTTCACAGATTATGTGTTAACTCCAAAACAAGTTAAAGGCATTGTAAAATAGAAAAATATGCCATTTATTTCAATACTATAGCTCTTTGTCAGGTTTTAATTTCATTCGTGTGTGGTTAGGAAGACCGTTCACATCAATGAAATTGCTGACCAAGGTTTTGAGACCCTTCTCTTGGTGGGTAGCACTTGGCTCTTTGAGTAATTTTATTAGAGTGATTAAAGCCTGTTGAACGTTAGTAGTGACATCAAAATCCAACCCTCGCAGGCATCTGTGAGGAAGGCTGATAACCAGGGGCACGTGCCCCCATCCTGCTCTTCTCTCTCATATCTGCAATGAAGCCAGTGATGTTTCAGTCCAGCTGAGAATTTATTTCTAATAAAAAAATCAGAAAGAAGCTGGATGTTAGAGACAGAAAAGCTACATACTCTTTGGAGTAAGAGCTACAAACCAGAGCATACAGACTTTCCATCCAGCCTGTGATACAGAGGTCCTTTACTGTAGCCGTTCAAGAGCTCTTTTGCAGTTGAATATTTCTGTTCAGAGAAGTCGGCTGAGTATACGTTTTGGCATAGTAAGTACCCAAAAGAGCTGACCTTGAAAAAATTAGTATGCTGTATTCAGATACTTAAGTTGTACCCTTGAGGGGAAGATGGATAGTCTGCTGCAACGCTTTTTAACCCTGATTGTGTCACTTCTCTCTTGTCCCTTCGCAGGGGCTCCAGAAAGCGAGGCATGTCCTTTGCGTCTGTTTTTCTGCTCAGTTCATGAAACAGGCACATTTCAAGGTTGAAACAGGCTGGTCAGCAGGCAGAATGACATTTTGGGACTTCAAAGTTGCAGATCCTGTTCTTTGCTTGACTGTGTATTTCTTCTGTGTACTTGCACGAGCGAGTTGATCTGCCCTTTGCCAAAACCGGAGATAAAATTTCCCTATGTCAGTGAGGTGTTGCGAGGTCCATTAGTGCTTTTTGAGGAGCTCTACTGCCATTTCTGGTAGTCATACTAGACGGAAGAAAACTAAGACTGAATGGATATTTGTCTGGGATGCTCATTAGTTGGTGAAAAGGCATCTATTCCTCCTTGTTTTCTCACAAGTTGTGCCCTGGCTGTTCATCTTTGTTTTTCCCAGGTGAAGTGGTGCTTCTGGTCCCAATGCCAGCAGATGGCCCAGCAGACTCATGGCAGCTTTTGCCTGATGGAAGAGCAGCCTCACCTACAACCTCTTTTACCCAGCAGGACATCAACGAAGGCATTGTGTGGTACAGACACTCTGGATCTGAAGTAGAGAGCGACTCCTTCCAATTCCAGGTACTCCTCATCGTATTCACGGGGGCGAGGGGGTCACACAGCACTTCTGCTGGCATTTTTGTCTGAGATTACTCAGTCTGCCATTCCCTGTGTCTTGTGACCCAGAGTTTTAATAGACACTCATACATGAATACACGCATCCATACAGAAATATGTGTGTAAATATATGTATTTGTATTTACATACAGACTTATGTGTATATAGGTGCGTTTTGCATGCCTGTAAATGAATATGCACGTGTTTATGTGTCAGGGTGGATGCAACCCACCGTTGTATTTGTCGGAGACGCTTACTCATGTGCAAGAGAGCTTTTGCTGCATGTGGATCCCCAGGTTTTAATCTGTGGGAGTGGAGCCAGCCAACCACCCACAGAGTTGAGCCACACGCGACGGCATTAACCTTCTGGATGTCAAATCACAGGGCATATTGCAAATCTGGAGAAAATTGTCTTTCAAGTAGCATCTAATGTTTAAGCTATTAAACTAATAGCTGGCCTGATTTTCTGTAGAAGAATTCCATCTCAGGGAGGAAAGGGTTTTGCAGAAAAGCAATGACGTTCTCCTAGTGCCTGCTAGCTTGTCTAAGCAGGAAAGCTCTTTGAGATCGAGTCCCCAGAGTGAATGGGCAAACAGATCTGCACTTACAACTTCCACAGGATGAAACTAGGAGGTTTGTAACATCGCATCAGCATGACTCAGTGTGCCCAGAGATTGAATTCTTGCTGTGACAGTGATCCCCTCTCCCCTGGCCTCTTGCTTGGTGGGGTAGGATTGTCCCTTGGCGACACCCTACCGATGTGCTTGGGGTTGCTTTTGGAGAAGAAATAGGAACAGGAAATGTTTTTTGCCTGGCAATCTTCAGATGAGGTAACAGAGAGGGTAACTCACACCCTTCTTGTAACCTGCTGCCTCCTTTCCCCCACCCTTCTTTGAGATGAGGCTGGTCCTAGGGGACAGGGGAAAAGTGGGGAGGTGGGTCCAGATAGCCGGGCGTTTGGCTGTGCTAGAGAGCCTCCAGCTGGATGCCGAATCTGCATGAGGAGACCCATACCGAGGTCCTCTGGCACACGCTTTGCAAAGGCATCCCTGTGATCCAGACCTCTGTGAAAGGACTTCCCTGTGCAAGGTGTGGTACTGCAGCTCATATTCTGGCCGTTAGGATGCCCCGTTTGCAGTTCAGACAGCAGGTTTGACCCCTTGGTGCTGCATGGCAAATATGTTGCCCTCTCATAAAAACCTGTAATATTTACGCCAAGTGCAAAGTGTTCCGAGTGCCTTTTTTTAAATTGTTTGCTTTGCAAGCCCCAAAACCAAGTGACCCTCCTCCTTTCTGCAGTCCCTAAGCTAATAATTTAATTTTTGCTATAGAGTACTTCTTCTTGCAAACAGGCAAAAAGGTACAAATACTCCCCAGCAGATGTAATACTAAAATAAATCCCACCTCCCCACAGGTTTAACAGCTATAAAATTCCTCAGACAGGTCCTTGCTGTTTGCTTGGAAGGTTTAACAGCCTCCCATAATAGTAAGCCTACGTGAACACTTGCATGCGGTATTTGTTACATCTGGTTTACAAGTCAGAAGCTATTACTGTGGCACTGAAGAGGCAATTAAGGTAATTTCTAAAGTAATTAACATAAGCGATAATGAGGAATTTGTGAGTGTCAATGTTGAACAAGCTAATCTTTAGCTTAATTGCTACATTCCTCTTATAGAGCATGCATTTTGCATGAGTTAAATGTGTGGTTTTAGTATCTTAGAGCGGTAGCAATAATTGTATGGAGAGCCCTACTGAGAAAGGAAGCCGCGATTGCCTGGGTCACATCAGGAGACCGTAACACATCTGTCTGAGGCTTGAACTGTGGACTGGGGCATCTCAGAAAGCGCCCACAGGTCGTTTTCATCAGTATTTTGGCAATTACCACTCAGATGATAGCTACTCAGAGCAGGTCCAGCAAATCACTAAAATAATTTCATTCGTTTCAGCAGAGCATTTTTATGCATTTTCTTCAAATTAAGCTTGTGCTGAAGTCCGTTCTTGCTCACAAAGTGCTCTGTTGAATTCAAGCGTGGACTTCCATCCCTACTGAAAGATAAAGCCATAACTGAGTCTAACAAGGAAAGGGACTGTATTTATTTGGGTGCTTGCCTTATCTCAGGATTGCTGTGAACATCTGCAGGCTTATCTCTAGGGCATGGGTTTGGTCCTTTGAATTTTTACAAATTCAATATTACTTGCTTTAGATGTCATTACTGCAGGTTTGCTATTATGAGTTAGATACCGTTGACTTAACTTCGGTGTTGTAGTGGCCTATGGAAAATTTTTATGGGTCCCTGCGAAACACAAGCGCAGCCTTTCTTAGAAGATGTTGGGGTCACAGGGAGTCACTACCAAGGCAGTGCCGTTATTAAAAGACCAGTTATTTTCACCTGGTCCGCACAACTGGTGGTCATTTTGAGGGTGGGAGGAAGGTTTAAAAACCCTTTGTTTTTTTCTGTTCCTGTGATGAGAAGTTCAACTAAGCTGTACAGACAGTTGGAGTAAAATTCAGCAAAACTATGGCAGTGACTGGGGGAAGCAGGAATGAATAGCAGGTAGGGAATTTGCAAACAGATATCTTTCTAAATGTTAATAAAGAAGTAAACCATTTCTAGATTGTACAGGCAATAATGGAGAAACTGGTTACTATTTAAAGGCTTCAGTTGCCATCAGCTACCATTCACGTATGCTTTGGGTTGGTATCTGCTGGAAAGGTGTGTCTTTGCATTCCCAGACCAGGAGGAGAGGAGAGGGAAAGTGTGAAACTGGAGGCCACTGCAGTGGTGTCCTCTGTCAGGTATCCATTCATATGGTCCTTCCTTCCCAGGTGTCCAGCTCTTCCAGTCCACAAACCGGCTTGGAAAGCCACGTGTTCAACGTTGCTGTTCTCCCCCAGACACCCAGAGTGCCTCAGCTTTCCCTCGGCTCCTCTTTGCACATGGCTGTAAGTGCGACCTGCCACCGCTGACCGATGGTTTCTGTATTCCTGCTCTCCTTGCAACCCTGCACAGCGACCGGAGCCTCCCATAGAGCAGTAACCACTGAGTGTTGACTCCTCTACTTGCTGTTGTCCGTGCTGTTGTGCTTGATTCAAAGATTGAACTAAATCTGCAGAACAAGGTGTATGCACCAGATAGATACCTGGAGTAGAAATGGAAAAAAAGATAGGTCACAAGAGGGGGAGGGGGCGGGGGACGTAAAAAGTTGAAAAACTCAGTATTAAAAGTGATGATTGTATAGACTGGAAAGGAGAGGGAGAGAGAAAAGAAAAAAATAATACATGTAACATTGTTTTAACGTAATTCTTAACATTTTGGAAACACCTTTTTCTGAGAAGCTGTTAGGAATAGCAAGAGTGAAAAACTGCGGGTTAGAGAGACTATAATGAATAGATCTTGCCAGTAATTCCACTGTAAACTTTATTTATCAGAACTGCAGCCCACCCACATTAGAAAGTTTTCATCCATCATTCTGACATCAGGAACGCAGACTAATGTATGTGGAAAACATTCCGACAAGCTGATTATATCTGCATCCGTGGAACTGAATTACCTTTTCTTGCAGCATCAACTCTGGGAATGACCATTTTGATAGGGCGGTCTCTCTAACGGAGTTATTTCCCTGACTGTTAATTGAAAAAATTACCTCAAAGTTTAAAGTTGGGTTTGTGAGCTCTCTGACTTTGGTGCGTGCCTTCTGCCTGTGTCCCCATCACATACGTGGGCAAAATCCAGCTTTCCTCTCTACTTCTCCTGCTGTCTCCTGCTCTTTGATTCTGTGGGGAGGGATCCCGAGCGCATGAGCCAGAGGAGAACTTCAGGGCTCTGCACCCAGGTCACCCGTTGAGACGCACAGAGAGCCAGGACCCTAGAGGCAGGGAGTTTGATTTAGACATCACCTTGGCCTCATAGCTCTGCTGTGGTCTGTGGGGCTTTCAGGGGGGCACCAGGATCGTAATCCACTGAGCAGCAGTCCTGAGCGGGCTGAGACAGGCTGTGATGAGAAAGCAGAGATGAGGCCAACCCTTCAGGCAGGAGCTGCCCGCAGGGAAAGGCTCTGCAAACTTGAACGTTAGCGTGCAGTCATCTTCGCCGTTATTCGTTCCCCATGATTTATTTAGACCGTGTGAGGTGCCAACGGTATGCTTAGCGTGATCAAACAGAAATCCCGTGCCCTTGGGCGCTCTCTGACAGACAAAAGCACACAGAGAGGCCCACGCAGTGCAGGAGAGCAGATGTGGCAGACCTCCCCGGGGCGGTGGGTCCCCGGGAGGAGCCTCCTAAGAGGAGGTGAAGGACTTCTAAGCCAGCACAGCCTGCCAGGCATGGGACTAGGAAAGGCCAAAGGAAGCCGTGGGAGAGGGATCAGTGAAAAGTCCACGACGCAGTGGCCTTGTCAGGGTTTAAAATAGTGCTGACCTTTCACGGGCAATAATAAAACATGCTCAGACTGCTACTTGGAGCAATAGCCAGCAATGTATCTTCCTGCTCTTGACTTTTTGTTGTTGCCATTATTGACAAAATTGATGGGATAGATGTCTGGCTGAGCCATGCAGTGCTGAATTTTATAGCTAATTACACACCACAAAATTCAATAGTGCCATAAAATACATTTTACTGAGGAGCGCCTTGCAACCTGCAAGTCCTACCTTTGGGAAAGACAAATAGGCCTTGGAGGCAGCTATGAAGCAACCATAACCTTAAATCTTTTCATCATAAAATTGCACTTCCTTGCATCAATGTGATTGAGTTCTGTTCATCCGTCTTCAAACTCCCTCAGAATTAGACTGGCTTCTTGGCTGAAGAGCAAACACAAAATGTTGAGGCTTCCCATACCTCTAGCCTTGTCTTTAGGTGTCCTACTGAGAAAGGTCAGACAAAAGTTTGGCATTTCTTGGGCGGTTAAACTGGACATAACATCTATACTGTCTTTTCTTCAATCATGTTACCTGTTTCCCCCACATTGGTAAAAGGAGCCTGAGCTTCGCTCTAGCTGAATGCAAACTGAGTCTGGATTTGTGAAGGAGAGAGAATTTTGCAAGCATATAGAGGTGCTCCTCCCTTCCCTTCCCAAAGTGGCTGTATGAAAGGGACACCACCGTTCATTTTAAGCCTGCCCTTTTTATACAGAGCTGTGTATAGCAGTGCTGATAACACAAACTGTGTGGCTTTTGGTTCCAGTTAGATATGTGACACTTTCACACCTAAGAAGGACTGACAAGGTTTTATTTACGGCTTCACAACAGTCATTCATAGGCTGTGGTTTCTCCTCTGATGCGTTTGGGTGAAAAGCACTGGAGAGAGATGAACTGGGGGTTCGGTGGCGTACTGAGCTGTTGTCGGGAAAGCTCGCCTTGCCAGTCTGTGACCCAAGGGCAGCAGAGCGAGACCCGGGTTTGACAGGGTGGTCTTACAGATGTGTAACCAGCACGATTCAGTGGGCTGCACTTGATGTGGCCGGTGGAAACCTGTAATTTGTTCCTGAACCTGAGCGTTTCATGTTCCCAAGCAGATGAATTAATTGCCCGTATCCTTAATTTACCTCGTTCTTTCCATATTTTGTTCATGATTATGAAATGAGCTGGGTGCTTTTCATATGCACTTGAACTATTTAATTCACTGACTTCTCATAGCTCTTAATTCCACAGGATTAAGGTTCATGAACACATGCAAGTTAAATGCTTTTGTGCACTTAGTCTGTTCATGCAGCACTGTAATTCCTGTAACACACTGCCCGCCTTTGGCTAATGATAATCTTATAATGGAAGGATCAGAACATTTTTAGACAGATTTAAAACAAAAGGGAAAGCTTTGGTTCTTATATATTCCGCTGGAAACGGCTGAGTCATTTTCAGGATTTCTTTTAAAAGCAAATCCAGTCCAGCCGCATCAGACTATACCGGAAAACTATGTAGGCAATGAATTATATCTTCATCCAGGGAGTTTTTGATCAAATTAGATTTTCCTTTATCCTCTTCTTAGTTGCTGTAGGTCAAAAAGAAACTCCTCCACCTGTGAGCGTGGTGGTTGTGCATCTGTTGGGGACAGAGTGGACTGAAAATACTGCCCTTTCCTGGACAGCCTGAAAGTGGGGATCAGCTCATAGTTTTATGAAGGAGGAGGTGTTTGTCTCTTTTTCATAAGTTTATAAGCCCCTTCTGATTCTCCAGAAAGGACTTAACAGAGGTGGACCTGTACAGGGCTCTCTTCCGTTGACCGTGATAGTACTCGGCTTCTGCATTATACATTTGGTTTGGTTGACAGATGAGCTGAAAGTGAGCTTAGGTGGGCCATAAGACTCTAGCCAATATTACTCATTATCAGGCTTTATTGTCATCTGTAATCTCCTCCCAAACAGTCCCTATTCTGTACAAGTTTGAGAGACTTGGTAAAGGTTCAGTCCATCCATCCATTGTCAGTTCTAGGTCTAAGAACTAGGCCTTTAAATTCAAAGACTCTCTTGTATTTAACTATAGCAAAGCAAATTCTCTTTCAATGCATTTTTGGGTGAATCTTCCCATGTCTCTGGCCTTGATGCTCATGGTCTAATGTGTTTATTGAGGTGCTGGAGGACCGTGTGACAGTGATTGAGCCCCATCACCTCTCCTTTGTAGACCCGGAGATTCCCAGTGAGAAAATCCTGTTCAACGTGACTGTCCCTCTCCTTCCTGGCCAAGGCAAGTGTACCTATCAGAACATGGCAGCTTGCTGCTGAATTGATTGCCATGCTTTCTGAGCACATCTAATTTTTCCCTTAGAGTATCATCCTGTGTAGGCATCTGTTAATCTGTTCGGTCTCCTTCATTAGCTTTCAAACCCCTTGTTTCTTAACCTGATTTCTTTGGCTTGTTTGGGAGTAAGCCACAGAGCTCAGACAGTTTTCTTGCTATTGTCTGGAATATATTGAATGTTGTACCCCACGGCTTTCTGTTTTCCACCTCTCTAGTGAGAGGTATTTGAAGAAATGACTAAGTGAGGAATCTCCGTTTAATTTCTCATGTCTCAAGAACCCATGATTGACGTAGTTACGGCCATCTGACTCATACAGGAACCACTGAAGATGTAAAAAGAAGTACCTGGAGAGAGAAAAAGAAGCTGTGGCCTTTGGTATCTTGTTAATACTGAGCTCTCTCCCTCCATAGGTATCGTGGAGCATAGAGACAGGCCTCTCTCCCCGGTCAGGTATTTCACCCAAGCAGATATAAACCATGGCAAGATTGCTTATCGTCCGCCGACTGCAGCTCCTCACTTGAGAGAGATCATTGCCTTCTCCTTTGCGGGTAAGGAACTGAATGTTCTTTGTAGTGCCCCATCAGACTGGTAGAGGTAGCTGGACTGCTGGTCTTCCTCCAGTCCTGGAATGACTTCATGGTTATGTCCATACTCATGAGGGCGTGAGGCTTGAACAGTACAAAGGAAGTAGGGATCTTCCTTGGAGGAGCGTACCAAGAGTTCACCGGTTTCTTGTGACTTCAGCAGGATTTTCCCCGAGGGTTTGGTATTTCAGTGAATTGTGGGGATATGGCAGCGTTCACTGCAGCATTTGGCGTTGCCAACGCTGGGTGCTGTGCTGGGCAAACTGCTGATCGGCTGCTGTGTGCTTAGGAACTGTTGCCCCTCCCGTGCTTGAGATCTTTGATGCACTGGGGGTTTAGTCCTTGAGATTGAGACTAGAATTGATGAACTGAATCAATTTAGCCAGGATATTAGAAGATTGCTACCATCGGAGGAGAAACAGTCTGGAGCAGGAAGTAGAGGGGCAAAAATAGGACAAACTTGAAGTGCAGGTGATGCACAGGATTGTGTGATGAAGTGACAGGACAGGACACTGTAGATGCAGTTCTGTGCGTCACCATGCCCTCCACTGACATCAAGAGGAGTTTCACAGTTTGGAGGAGAGGGTAGCAAGTTATCTCTTATTACCTGAAGCGAAGACAAGGAAAGAGTGCTTTCCTTGGTGAGGAAAGACTCCGGTCTGGTTGACTGTCAGCGCTTGCTTTCTCCAAAAGTTGTTCAAATCCACATCAGTATGTGCTTTCCTGTCCTGACCACAATTAACTCTGTGCTCGTGTTTGTCCCGTCAGGTCTCCCAGAGTCAGTGAACTTCCGATTCACAGGTATGTGAACCGTTTGCTCTTCCCTGGCCAAAGCAGTTTTTGTCCTTGTGTCCTTCACATTGCCTGTTACTCGTTGGCCTTTCTTCTGCTGCAGGCACACCTGTGGGCACTCAGCAGAATTTCTGGAAATGCATGTGCATGGGAAATATTAATTCACCTGTGTCCCAACAGTGTTTTATAGAAGCTAAGCTGCAGCTCGGTAGAGACGCCTTTTTCCAGTAGTTGCCTGGAATCTGTCCTAAAAGCCTGATTCATTCCTGTTTTATCCTGATGTGAACAAGAACATCAGAATTTTAGGCTGGGTGGGTTTTTTGTAATACAGCATGGAAACATTTCCACAATTAAATTGCTATTGATAAGCTGCTTGCTTGTTTAACACATCTTCCCCTTCCCATGTGCTTTCTAGCACAGGTATGCCAAGTGACCCACCAGCAAGGAGAAGTCCATGCTCTGAGTTATAAGCACACCTGATAGATATGTGGAAGATAGTATATACACGTGCACACACACAGACTTTTAGAAGTTACGTTTGTCTTGCTAGGAGTTAAGTTAGGGGCAAAGATAAATACTATTTGCAGGTGTGAATTGTGTGTGTATGTCCATTGACAAAGGGGAGAGAGAAGTCAGCGATGGGGGGTGGTGATTTTGTACAGAAAGGTGAATGTCCCAGGTGAGTCCCTGAAAACACATCCCTACACTCAGGTGTGGTTTTTGTCTGTGTCTAGTGTCTGATGGAGAACACACAACACCGGAGATGGTGTTTGTCATCCATTTGCTCTCTGCGGAGCAGCAGCCTCCAGTCTTCCAGATCACAGCTCCGTTCCTGGAGGTCAGCCAGGGGGGCAAAGCCACGATTGGTGAGTAGAGTGCAAGGGATGGGGTGCAGAGCTCAGCCTGAGGCACGGTGTTTGTTGCCAGGAGGCCACATGGATGGAGAGTTTGGTCTCACTCACCTCTATCCATTTAACTAAGGAGCTGTGGTTGTGCAGCAGCCACTGAGAAAACTGCAGTGCCTGGGGTGATGGCAGTACTCCTTCAACGTATGGCAGGGTCCGTTCGTTGGCTGAGGCAGGGGAGAGCAGGATCAGGGACCTGCTGCTCCTCTTCTTTTTCCCTCTTAGGCTGCTCTGCAATTGCTGAACTGTTGGTTAGTGGTATGATCTGGTACTCTGGATTGTTTAGGATAAGCCGCTGGCTGCTTGTGTCAGGACGTTCTCTGGGCTTTTTGTAGATACTCCCCCCTGCTATGTGAACATGTGCACATCTCTCTCATAAGCTGAGGGTTTGCGTAGCTGGCATTTGTGAGCCATACTGGTAATAAGTTCTCTGATACAATGTCTGATCTGAGCATCATCAGGGGACTAATTATTTCCATGAAACCAGCAAGCCCTTGGGCTAGGGCAGCTCCAGAATTATTTTACTTTTCATGTACTGACTGAATTACAGTTTTTTGACTCCCTTCACAAGAGCACATCACAAAACCTAAAGGCTATTCCCAGTGTAGTGTCTGAGGATGATGAAGCCGTGCTCTCTTTCCCTGGCACAGGGATCCAGTTAGCCGTGAGCGACACAGATACAGCTCCCGAGGGTCTTTTCTTTGAGCTGGTGAAACCTCCCCATCATGGCATTGTGCTCAAGTACAGCGCAGGCATGCAGGAGCGCATGAGAGCAGGTGAGTTGAGCAGAAGTCTTCCTCAGTGCAGGAGCGTGTGCTTATCCACATAGCTGGTTTAGTTGGCCAGGAGGAGACGGATGCCTCTGGCAGATACGGCTGCATCCACAAGTACATGAATTTTCTCCCTGGAAGCGTGTGACTGCCCGAGAGAGTGTATGAAAGACTTTTTCCCATTTGTTGTGTAGTTCCTGGCTGAGTCAACACACTTCCCGTACCAAGTATGTGTGGGCTACTCAACAGTCACTCTATTGTGATAACTGTAACCAGCTGCTAATCGAAAGGGATGTTTTGTTTTACGTGGTAAGTTATATCTGAAGTAATCTGGTGAAGTATCATAGTGAACATTTCTACTGAAGTCCGTGTAAACTTCTTGTGATCCAGCAGTTGAAAGCTCCTGTGGAGTTGTACTGTTGGTGTTGGTGGCAGCGGTTTCCAGTGCGTGATCAGATGAACAAGTATTATCTGTAGGAGAGTAGTGCAAGCAGAAGACGTGGAGAGGGAAGCTTTATCTAGCTATGACAGGCATGAGCTTACAAGGCAGCTGGGAAGAAAGCAGGATCTGTGCCCTCCCTGAGAATCGTGAAGAATCGCTGTGTCTGTGAAACTGTGAAGGTTACAGCTTTTCCTCTGCCCTGCGTATATACTAGCTCCTTAATAAATGTCTTCATAACTCACATCCCTGGAAGGATGGTATTAAATGCCAGTTTAGTACCTGATTAAGTCTTTTGCTAAATTGGGGCCTTAGGTCATTTGAATTGGATTGGTGCTCTGAACAGAGTCCTTCTGACTTGTGCATTTTCTTTTTGGGAAGGTGACACCTTCACCTACGAGGACGTCACTCGAAATGCTCTGCAGTACGTGCATGACGGTTCAGCAACAGCAGAGGACAGCATGGAAATCTCTGTCAGCGACGGTGTCACCACAGTGACCACAGTGCTGAGGGTGGAAGTGTCGCTGCTGGATAACAACGGTCCACAGCTGGCCCCAGGCTGCTTGTTGGCAGTCACTGTGGCTAGTAAAAGCTCTGTGATTCTCTCTCGACTGCACCTCGCTTATATTGTAAGCTTTCATCTATTTCTAAACCCAGTGAATGCTGCCAGCCTCCCTTCCCTTATCCCCCCACAGACCCTTTACCACACACACCTCTTTGCTGTCAGTTTGGATTCTTGGTAGAGAGCTCGAGTTTTGACTGTGTCCTGACTACTGCTGCCAAAAAGGGGATAACAGGCTCTTTCCTCCGGCAGGGTTTTAAGGCTATCCCTGTTTGACTGTAACAGAAGTGAACTGCCATGCTAAACATGAGAACTGAGTTAATCCTAGATTTTACTATCAAACAGACTTGCTAATAAAGCACATGGATTTGCTAGGTGATAATCCCTTGAAGATTTCAGCCCACTCACCCCCCTTCCAAAATGGCCTGGTTCGTTTTCTGGACATTTTTGAAGGGGGGAGGTTCAAGCAACCCAAGATGCTGCACTGCTTGGTAGCTTGGAGTTGGTCCGAGGGATTCCTTGTTGTACAAGAGTTAACCTGCTGGTGAAATTCAGAAGAGGGGTGTTTTACTCCTGGCAGATGATTTAGCAGTGGATTACAGGTATGCAGATATGCTCCCGTTAGGAAGATTGCAGTGCCTGTGTGAAGCTGGAGAGACCTACGGTAGTAGCTGTCAGAGATGATTAGGGAACTGCAGGGGGTGAGGTAGGATAAGAAGGCAGATGAATGTTTTTTCCAAGGGATCAGTCTGGATACAAGTCTGGGGTCTGTCCTGTTCTCCTCTTAAGGAGGAGGGCTGACAAGGGAGCCATCCAGGTTTAATCTGAGTAAGAGAACAGTTAGGGAAAAGAGGATTTCATTCCTGACCTGTATGCTGAGGATATGATGATTTCTGCTTTGGGTCTTATCTTTCAGGCAACCAATACAAATTTCTAGAAGAAAGATGACATCTGAGTTGCGATGTCATAGAGGTGGTTGTACTTAATGTAGTTAAAAAGAGCCAAAATCGGGTTTTAGTTTAATTTGAATCTGGGTTTTGCAGCATTGCTCCACATTAACCTTTGTTTTACTAAGAACTGAACTTAGCTCCGTGTCTCTGTCTGAAGCACTGGTGAGCAATGGTTACTCCCTGTGCCAGCCAGCAGCTAAATTTTGGCTCACTTTATCTGAAGTCGGGAAAAACATATTATATAAATGGTCCAGTCCATTAGGAGTGTAAAGTAAGTAAAAAAAAAAAAATACCAGGTGTATGTCTGGGAGGTCATGCTGATGTGATACAAGGACACAAAGAAAAACTCTCTGAGCTGAGAGAAACTGAAAATACCTTTTGTGGTAGATTCTGAGAACATCGACCCAACTGACTCTCTTCTCATCAACAGAGCTTCATGTAATACTCCTCAGCTGTGGGTCTGACCCAGCTAGCTTGATATAGTTCCCTATAAAACATTTTATTCCTCCTTCCCTTTTTAACAGAGAGAAACAAAAGCTAATCTTGTCTTGTTTTGATTTGGCTTGTTTCTTCATGTTTAGGACAACAATTCTCCTGACTCGGAGATAAGAATCCAGTTAATATCTCTGCCTGCATATGGCACCCTCTTACGGATGTCTGGCTCTCGTGATGAAGAGCTTTCCAAGGTTTATAATTTCACCATGGAAGACATCAACAACCAGAGGATCAGGTATCAAAGAGCTGTTCTCCTTCAAGCCATGCCAGTTAAAAGCTCAGTGGGCTTTCCACAGGGATCTCTGGGCTATATTGTGTTAGTACAGTGTATCAAAGATATTTTTTCCTGTCTTGGCTCTTGTATCCTATGAGATTATGAATGAGAGCATTTCCTCTGTGCAGAATTAGGTGTTTGTGCATGTCTGGAAATGCCAGTAGTTGGTGCAGTTTCAAATTATGGGAATTTTTTCTGTGTCCACAACATCATGGTGATACTTTAGGTAGGCGACACCTAAAATGGTGATTTAAAAGAACTCGGGGAACGGACGTGAAGGAGTGTTGGGAACTGAAGTACCACCTCTCTTTCAAGAGGTTTGCGTTAACCTGTAAATGCAGGGATGAGGTGTATCTGCCTGACTGTCAGTGACACTCCCCCACCCAGAACGTGTTCTGACTTTCACAGCTACTCCACCATGTTTGAGACCAGCAATCAGCCAGTCATGGACATCTTCCACTTTGCTGTTTTTGATGCTGATAACAACCGGCTCGACAGACAGATGTTCACCATCACTATCACACCTGCCCAGACAATGCCGTCGCTCATTGCTTTTGCTGACCATATCACTGTAAGTGGCTAGCCAGGATACTAGGAACAGTGACAAGAATGCCTTAGATGTGAGGAACTGAACAGCTTTCCTGAACTGAGGGGAAATCACTGAAGGAACATGGTGTTGTACGTGCAATCCTGTGAGTGCAAAGGGTGAACAAATTACTTGGAGACCAGATAAGGCTGACAATAAGGCTGCATCCCTGAATCTCATCTGCTTACATCTGTTCTAGTCAGGAGCTGGGTTCTCCCTGGGGTGTCCCGTTGACATCAGTGGAACAAGTGTGACTTACCTCAGCTTAATATTTCACCACCATCTGGTGCTTTGAACTGATACACAGAATTTCAGACTCCTTATCAAAGCCTTTTGAAGTCATCTCCCTCCTTTGCAGCTTTGCATTCCCCCTCCCTTGCCTTCAAAAGGCTCTCCTCAACAAGAAACGCAGATCTCGCTTTCCAGGAGGTCAGCATGACTCTGCCAGTTCTCTTCTTGCCCTGATAAAGCACTCACAGGCTCCTCTCGGGGGCCAGGCAGGCTTTGTTCTTCCCATCCCACCTCACCTCCCAACTGATTTCATGCTTAACAGATCTAGGGGAGGATGGGGCAGGACTTCAGAGACCAGGCAAGCCTCTTTCCACAGGGGCACACTTGTTCAGTAACAATTTGTGTGTTGCTGTGTGTTACGTGCATTGATGGTAGGTTTGTCATACGCTTTTGCTTTCCAGGTGGATGAAGGGGGCAGGGTCCCACTGCTGGCTCATCACCATTTAGCTGCTGATTATGATACTGCTGCCAAGGAAGACCTGAGGGTCACAGTTATCACTCTACCTATGTATGGCTACATTGGAAACACTAAGACAGGTAAACTGGCTATCTCTTCTTCCTCCTGGCTGATGAAAGGGAACGTAGGAATTGCCATACTGGAGCACATTCTCATCTGTCTCACTGCGGCTCCTCAGCGCAGTGCCGGTTGGCATCAGTTGATCGTAAAGAGCTCATAAGGTCGGCGTTATGAGATAAACTGTCTCTGGGGAGCATTTCCTCCTCATTGTCGTTTGTTGGAGACTGGTCTGTGTTGTCAGATTGGGACGTTAAAAGCCTCTTCAAGTCCATGTGTTGTATTTTCATCGTGCTTTGTTTTGACTGTCCTTGTTACACAGAACAAACTTTGCTAAATTCCTCTAAATGTCCCAGCAAGCTTTAAGGCTGTGAGAGCTGTGGAGAGCATGGCTGGTAATGTTCTCTTATCTCATTGTATTACCAAGAAAAGGTAGGATTTATACCGTATTGTCCAAAGATGTTCATCCAGGAGACTTGCCTGCTTAATCCTGTGTGTGATGCTAACAGGAGCGGCATATATCATTTTACTTAAATCATAACTTGCCTTTGTAAAATATCACCATGGGTTGGCCAGTTGTCATGGTTTGTCGTGTAGTGGCAATTGCCTTTCTTCTTGAGAGCACAGGTTGTGAACCATTACACATCATCCCTCCTAATCGTGTCCTATGATTGAACTCCAGTTTGTGCCATTTTGGTAATGGGGAGCCTCTCTCCTTGAACAGGCAATGGCTTGGTGATTTTCTTGGGTGTGAGACTTAGTTTGCAAGGTGAGGCTTGATGTAGAGATTGTGTTGAGGCCAGATGGCACATTAGCCATTGTCTCCTCTCTGAAGAAAGCCTAAGTAATTCCGGTATGTGGGATTGCTTGTTCTGCGCATAAAACTGCAGCTTCCCTAATGCCTACTCTAATGCGGCAGATGTTGCTTTCTACAGAGGTCACAAGATGCGTGAAAGCCATGTTGTAGGAATGAACATCCTTCTGCACTCTGCGCAATGTGCCATTCTTCTCCTCATGCTGCTGCTTTTATTTTTAGCTTGTCAGTGAATTGAACATCCTTTCACTGGTGGTATTCTGGTTTGCAGGTGAGAGTTTTGGCCCGCAGAGTGAGTCTGCTGTGACCGCAGATGCATCCTTTTCCCTTCAAGATGTTCTAGAGAACAGCATCTACTATTTCCAGAGTGTCCATGAAAGCATCGAGCCAACAAGTGATGTTTTCAGCTTTTACGTGAGCGATGGCTTCAGCCAGTCTGAGTTGCAGAGCATTAACATCACAATTCAGGTACGCCTGTGCTCATTGACTACCGGAGCCCTCTCCGTTCACATAGACACATGACTTTTAAAGTGCGAGCTTTGCTCACTCCCTGGTAATATGTGGGAAGGGGATTAAAGGGAGTTTCCGTCCTCCTATCTGTTTGCTTCCCCTAGTATGGGCATGTAATCCCCCTGCGACGCCAGAAGAACAGTTGTGCATTGCAGCGTCTTCCCCAGGGTTTATTTCTCAGATGTCTCCTCCTTCTTAGAAGCAACCATGATGCTGGATAGATTTGGAGAAACTGATATAGCCCATTAATGATAGCAGCACCAGTACTGTCATTTGGGAGCTTGTATTTCATTCAGGTGGGCAGCAGTCTTTTCCCCTTGGCCATTTCCCTTTTTTGACTGTGTGCCTTTGGGACCTGCGCAGCGGCAGAACGATGAGCCCCCGAAGATGGTGCTGGAGCCTGTCAGAGTGCGTGAGGGCTCAGGTGTGGTCGTTACCAACGCCTCCCTCAACCTGCAGGACTTGGACACCCAGAACAGTGAGCTTGTCATCGTGGTTACCAAAAGTCCTCAACATGGTAAGTCCTGACAAGCTGAGGGGGTGGGAGAGAGACAGGATGTCTTTGTGTGTTCGTGTCTGTGTGCCTTTATATCTGCGTGTGTGCGATAGCTCCTGCTGTGAGAGAGGAGCCTGGTGTACTTGTATAAAGCACATTTAGTCTGTGTTTGGACCAGCAGCCACAGAAGGATTGTGCTTCAGAACAGGCCTATTCTTTGAGAGTCGTCCCTCGCTATTTGTGGGAGAGGAGAAAGGGGGACTGCGTGCATTTCCCTGGGAAGTTCCCTTTTGTGCTGCCCCGTTTCCTATTGCAGGCTTGAGTGCCAAAGAGCTGAGCAACTAGCATCTCTCTGTGGTGACAAAGCAAGGCAGGGTGTCAAGTGAAGGGTAGTGTCATGTTAAACTAGGGAGGGCTGGACACCCTTTTTCAGGTCTCGTGTGTGTAGCCAAATTCTTACCCGTTTTGGTAATAAGCAGATAACTTCAATTTTGCTGGTAAGGCTAGGTCCACCTCTGTGCGTCCCACTGAGAGCTGACAGGGAAAGAGTTGCCCAGCAGGCTGTCTTCTCCCCATAATTTTCATCCATCTGTTGTCTGTCAGGTCATCTCCGCAGGAGACAGACTGCTGCAGAGCCCCCAGAGCATGGACATATGCTGTCCGTGGGCTCGGCCTTCACCTACCAGGACATTTTGGATGAGCTGATCGTTTATACTCAGAGCGGTGCAGCAGCACAAATAGATGAGTTTGGCTTCTCCATCACGGATGGTCTCTACACACAGACAGGAAGGCTGGAGTTCTCCATGGAGCTGCCAAAGAAGGAGCCACCCACATTAGCTGTCAACAGGGGCCTGCAGCTCCCAGCTGGTACGGGGAGAGGGAGGAGAACGGTATTGCTTGGTATCGCTATACGGTCCAGTCTAAACCAATCACTTAGCTGGAGTGGCTGAAGCTGTTTGTGAACTTTCTTTCTCTGGTCCAGGCTCTGCAGCACACCTCACAGATCAGCACTTGAAAGCTGCAGCTCTTTATTCAGATGACACAACGATCAGGTTTGTCATGAAGAGGGATCCCAGCATGGGGCACCTGCAGTTGACCAGAATTGATAATCCAGTCCAGATTTCTGTCAAAGGACCTGTCACAAGTTTCACCCAGGCTGATATAAATAAAGGTGAGAGTGCTTGATTTTAGATAATCACGGCAAGTAATATGTGGCTGTTTTAGGTAGTCCTGCAAGGCACAGGGAGTTGGACTTGGTGATCCTTACGGGTCCCTTCCAACTTGAGATATTCCGTGATTCTATGATCTTTTTGAGAGGGGGAGGATAACTTGAAGCAGGGAAAGGAGAGGGAAGTAAGATAAGGTTGTTATGTTAGAGCAGAAACATGTATTGTTAAGCAAGTGTGTTAAAAAAGTCTTTCTCAGCGGGAGAAAAAGAATAAAGAGAAAAAGTAATGAAACCCAAATCCAGGAGCTCTGTCAAGCCGCAAGTCCCTCGGTTTATGGTACCAGCCTGGTTCCAAACTAAGAATTAGAGGATGCAGCCTGTAATAAAGCACCTATTTTCTGCTGTCTCTCTCTCCAGGACAAGTGGTGTACAGTCACAAGAAAGGGGAGCCTGGTGGAAATTTTGCATTCACCTTTGACGTGATCGATGCAGATGGCAACAAACTGACGGACCAGGTTTTTTATATTAGCGTATTAGGTAAAAGATAGTGCTGGAGTCATGTTTTCTTTGCTGCAGAGCCGTGGCCTTCATAGATTCCCATCCCACATGTACTGCAGGTTAAAATGTAATTCTTGAGATGCAGTTTCTATTCACTGTTAATTCAAAGGCCTTTGAAGTTTGGGGCGTGGGGAGAGTTCGTGGATGTAAGGATTAGTTCTTTGGCGTCTGACAAACTCACTGAAATAGGCAGAAAAATTCCCCTTAATATCTTCGTACTGTCTAGATTGTCTTTAACATGTTATAATGTTACCATCCCCTCGAGGAGGCCCAGAGTACCTGTTTTGGAATTACCACTCTGGGAGGTGTTTGTGTGTATGTTGTCTTTTGCTTGAGCACAAGTACCCCATTTGAATAACACCAAGGAAAGGAGGGTGACTGTCTCCTAACTCAGCTTTGCATTTAACCCTTTCAGAGAACAGATTTCCCCCCTCCATCATCGCTAACAAAGGGCTGGTCTTGGATGAGAACTCAGCAAAGACGATCACAACCCTCCAGCTTTCTGCCACTGACCAGGACAGTGAGCCCACCCAGCTCCAGTACAAGCTCACCAAGCAGCCACAGCTGGGGCACCTGGAGCATGTGGCCTCCCCAGGTTAGCAGGACGGTATTTTACTGGGTTGGGTGCTCCTAGCAGCAAAGCACGGGGGAGCTTTTGAGCCCTAAAGGTTCACTGCAGGAAAAACGTGCCTGGAGGCAGCAGCACAGAATTATGTTTCCTGGTAGAAATCAAATGGTCATTAGCCTAGAGAGTTGGAGAATAGGGTGAGTGGAGGCAAGGCAGCCCAGTAATCACAGATGAGGATTGATTCAGCCTCTGGGTGAGTTTATGCCCGTGGTAACCTCGCCTGGTGGACTTTGCAGATCAGTCCAGCTTGTTGCTCTATGAATCCCCTCTGTCAGGACCTATCGCTGCATCTGCGTGACAGGCAAACCTTCAGCCGTTTCTGTGACCGCATATAGTACAACACCCAAAAGAATCCATCCCCCTATGTCCATGGTAATAGAGCCAGCCTTGGTGGACAGACAGCTTGCTTTCAGTCCCCCTCTTGGCCACTATGTGCCTTGTTCCCTAAACACCAGCGTCTTTTCCCAGCTGGGCTTTGGAGAGAGGGAGGGAACTAACCGCTGAGTTAGTTTAAAAGGAAGCTATGTTGTGGCGAGATGGATACGGTGGATAATGAGTTCTGGTAGTTCGAAGAGGGAATATCGGTCAATCCTGTGAAACTCAGAAAATAATTACCTGCAAATGTGACCTGAATTTTAGAGTTACCTTACATGCCCACTGACAGTATGAGTGTCCTACTCATCCCTCTCTGATGAATTTGTCTAAATCTGTGCTGTCATATAATAGGCTCTTCTGATTTAGATGATACTCGTCTAAGATTATATTTCTTCTGAGAAATAGATTTCTCATTAGCATGAGATTAAAGTGGAAGTTTCTGCTGTGTGTTTTCAAGATGCGGACAGTCCCTGTACAGCTCAGTTTTAGTGTGTGGTTTGCCTCATCTTCTCACAGTGTAAGATGTCCTTTGGCAGACGCGTTGAAAGGGTAGGAATAATGAATGAAGGTTATAATCGGCAAACCCCTTGCTGAGAGAAAATTAAAAACTTGCAATATTTTTGTCTAAATTGCAAACTAAACAGTGAATCTTGTCCTTTGGAGACCTGAAAGAGCTTGATTAAGGATTTTATTCCTCCTGTTCTGTGATGATTCTGATTTCTGTGCTTTGTCATGTCTGTGATGGACTAAGAAAGATAGAGAGTCACACAGGGTGAAAGAGTTGTTCTCATGATTTAAATGACCTAAACCTAAGGAGAGAGTACTGGAGTGTTCAAAAGAGAACATAAACCTTTAAAGCTAATGAGCTCTGAGGAAACCTTGGCTAATCATCCAGTTTTGGCTCATTTATTTGTATCAGATCCTGGTACCTTTTGTAGTGTGGCAAACACTTGTCAGTAGCCATTTAGCGTGATAAACTGGTGAAAACCTTTTTGTCAGGGTTTTTGTTGTTGTTAAGAGCAGCAAAACTGTCTAACGCAGCAGTGAGACTTAAAGGCTCAAGTGCTTTTTAAAATGCTTGTCGGGTACCTTTCTGTGTCCGTGTCACACCTAATGACCTGTAAAGATGTCACTGTAAGTCAATGTTGAAAATGGGGCTTAGTCTGTCTAAAGGCAGGGGTACAAGGAGGAGAAAAGAGAGCAGAGACTTTGAAGGCATTTTTGAAAACTGCTGTGAGACCAGGAAACCTTTTACCCATACTCAGTGATGCCGTGGTTAGAACAGTCCTGTGCAGGAGTGAAAAGTGAAGAGTTAAATCTACTGTTTTTCTCGCAGCTTCTCTCTCGCTGTCTGCCCTGAGAGGTGCATCCCCAACAGGGTGTCCTGGCAGTGTGAGGTGCCATTGTAAAATTGTAAGTCTGGGAAGAACTCTATGCTTCTTTTTGCAGAAGGGGTGCCACTACGTTAATTTAAAAATTGTTGAGCAGAGTTTTTAGGAGGCTCTGTGCCAGCTAAATGCCTGGCTCAGCTGAGGTTCATGGTACAGCCTGAACTGGAGCAGAACAAGCCAAGACTGAGCACTTATGGCTAGCTATGTCCGGCTCCCTGTATTCTTCCCTGCCTCGCCCTTTCTGTTGCACATTTTCCGCTATTGTCCTTTTTCTAGGGACAAGAATTGGTTCTTTCAGCCAGGCAGACTTGGCCTCTCGCAGCATCCAGTATGTCCACACCAGTGACATTGAAAAGCATACAGATGCGTTCACCTTTTCTGTTTCTGATGGAACGAATGAGGTAAGCCTCCGCATGGTTTTTTGCCTGCGTCAGAGCAGGCTATTGATTCTGTAGGATGTGATGGGACTCAGTTTTCCTTTTGTGTGCTTGTGAGAGACAGTTACACCTAGCAAAGGAAATGAAACCAGCCACACGTGGGCTTGTCATTTGGCAATGGCGGGTGCTCTTACTTCCCCTGCTGTGAGAGATTTTACGTACCACAGGGAAGGCAGCGAGCCCTGTGAAGGGAAGGGGAAGCCACCTGAGATGTAGCCTCATGAGACTGGTTTACCAAGATTTCAGTGTCTGGTTTTCATCTGCTTAGCAATTGCTCTTGGAGCTCGGCTTTGATCCCGTGCACTGACAACATACCCAGAAGAACAGTTAGACCCTTGAGAAATGTCTCCTTCCTACTGTCTGAAAAGCTGCAGAGGGAGAGGGGCAAAGCAGAATGAGGAACGGAGGGAGGGGAAAGTGGGTGTCCATAAAGATCAGAGAAAGAGGAAGAATAAATTAGTGGGGAGGGATAGAAGAGGTCATGTTCACGAGATCTGAGCTTAGAAGCTCTTGTTTACTCACTAAACAAGGCCAAAATGAAGTGACCCAAACTCAGTGGGTCACTGTGGTCTCCTCAAAGCATTACTGTTTCAATGGCGTTGCACTTGTGGTAGACCGAATTCATCAAGAGAGGTTTTTCCTCCTGTTCCAGGTGAGCCAGACGTTTGACATCACCATAAACCCTGTGGATGACTCCTTACCCGTAGTACAAAGCCTGGGGATGACAGTTCAGGAAGGTGTGAGAAAAACCATCACGGAGTTTGAGCTTAAAGCAACAGATGCTGACACAGAGGTAAGGCAGGACTCCCCCTTGCCGCCCCCCTGCCCTGTTCTGCTGCACACCTGGGCTATCGGCAAAATGGGCTTGTGTTCAAAGAGAGAGATTGTGGCGAGTGTCATCTCTCCCTGTGATCGTACCCTGTCTGATCACAACATCAAACAAACAGCTTGTGGGAGGCCCAGTTTGTATATAAATAGATGAATGAGTGTTTGAGCAAAGCAAAGCCCTGGCTTGAGAAATGGCTTAATCTGGGATGTCCCTCAGGCACATAAGCAACAAACCTGCGTGGAAAACATTTAGAAGTTGTGATAAGAGCTAATGCTTGCCCTGTCCCACCTTCTTTCTGAACACTGTGGATTTGAACTGAGCTTATGCCTAGCCTTGAGACTGAGTTTATGCTTTGCGCAGATGAAAATGACATTTCCTCTTCCTCCTCCTGGATCTGGCCGGAGGTTAAACGATGTCATGTTGACTCCACTGCGCTGCGGTTGCCCTGTAGCAAGAGAGCTCTTGTCTGCCTGTTATTGCCCTGAGCCAAAGATCCTGCCCCAAAGGTTATCGCTGCTTCCACCCCAACAGAAGTGACAAGGGTCATGTTGCTTAGAATGGCTGCAGAATGGGGGACTGTTCTTGTGTTTGAGGGATTGTCACGAAGGTGGGAGCCATCTCAGACCAGCTAAACCAATAGTTTGGTGTGGTGTGTCTAACCTAGCTCTCCCTGGTTGGGGTTGTTTTGTAGATAGCCACCTTGGGAGAGGGATAAAGACAGGACAGGGCCCAGGGTGAATCAGTTCAGCACACGGTGCTGCATCTCAGCCCCTGGTTGGAAACGCTGTGCTAGGAAAGCTGTCTGGGCATAGAGTCCCTCTCCCTGGTATCTCGAGCTGAAAGGGTCTGCCTGCCCTGGTCCTGGGGTCACGGCATCAGCTTTGCCACTCTGTCTCCTTGGTGCAGGCTGAGTCAATCACGTTCACAGTCATGCAGTCCCCTCGGCATGGCCTGATTGAACGCACCAGCAATGGGCAGCGTTACCACCAAGCAACCACCTTCACGATGGATGACATCTACCAGAACCGCATCAGCTACAGTCATGATGGTAGCAACTCGCTGAAGGATCGCTTCACTTTCACTGTGTCTGATGGGACCAATCCCTTCTTCATTATGGAGGACGGGGGGAGGAAGGTAAGGGGAGGAGAAGGGATGTGAGGGAGACCTATAGCTAATAGAAAGCTACCTCCTGTCAGAGAAGGGGAGACTTAGCTGTTGTTGCTCCACTGAAGATAAGGGCTGAGTATTCTGTTAGGTGATGCCATATGCTTCTTCCGTGGTGTACCAGCCCTTGTGTGTGCAAACTCGCCCCAGGACCTTGATCCTAACAGAGCTGAAGGGAGCAAAATTGGTAATATGTTGGATGAGGCTCTGAATCCCGAAGTAACAACCATCTGTCTGAACTTTTGTCAGGTTGTGACAACAGCACCACAGCGCTTCAAAGTGGACATTCTCTCTGTGGATGATGGGACACCCAGGGTCGTCACCAACCTGGGTTTGCAGTGGCTGGAGTACATGGATGGCAAGGTAACTGCCTGCTTAGTTTGTTCCTCAGGCTGTTCCGGGAGAAGGAGCTTCACAGAAGAACCTCCTGATCCTTCAGCATTTTTATTTTTATGATAGAGAACAGGTATCTCGCTGCACACGAAGTGTCTTGGAAAAGGCAGAGGTGTGCAGGGATGCCTGCACTGCAGCTCCATTAGCTAAACCAGGCAAACGTGGCTTCAGGGCACTGAATTGCTTCCTGAACCACCTCCTTCCCTTACATCAGCAGGACCAACAAGACTGGCTCTTCTTGGCTCTTGCAGCAGCTGTACAGTGCAGTACAGCTCCTGCCCACCTTCCTGGGTGGACGTGTCCTGCCCCTTGTCCCTCCTCCCCAGGGCGGTATGTTTTCTGTTTTGCTGATAGCAGGGGAGTCTTGATGATGTGCCACAGCAGCCGTGGTAGAGATATATGGCTTTCAAAGAAACGTGGCATAGGGATTTCTTGCTGTGACATTCCTTTGTTTTGCTGACGTCCAAACAAGACCCCGGGAAACTCGTGCTTGTTTTTGAGGACACAGCATTAACTGCAAAGAAATACCTTGGTTCTTCCCAGGAAAAAGGATTGGAAGACACTGTAATAAGACATTGTATTAAGAAGTGGCTATCTCAGCTCAAATTCCTGACTTCAGAAAAAGCATTCCTGCAGCCTCAGGCAGCTCAATTCTCTTTTTCTCCTGCTGTTAAAGGTGTTTTCTTTTTAAAGAGAAAGCAAAATGTGGTGGAAGTGAGGCATATCTGCATGAGGTCATTTGAAAGAGGACTAGTGCAGGCTCACTAAGGCAGCATGAACTGTCCTGAGTGAATCGTTCAACTTGAGGCTGTTTGCAAATGTTTTGGGCAAAGCCAGGCCTCACCTGAGCATCAGCACAGTTCATGGAGCAGTGGTTTCCAGGTGAAACCAAAAGATTTGTTACAGCTTTTAGCCTCAGCTAGATAGGGCTGGGCAGCTTGTTCTGAATTTGCTTTTCTTTGCGCCGCAATGGTTTTTCTGTTAAATAAACCAGATGAGAGGCAGAATGTGAATCTTTCCTGTGCTGTCAAACACCTTGTCTCTTCAAGGCTGCTCTGTGTGCTCTGTGCTTTTACATCCGCTAGCTTTTCCCTCGTGGAGCTCTGTTTGACAGAGACATGGTTGGGCTTTTTGGATGAACAGTCAATCAGACTTGCCCTGCTGGATCTCCAGAGTTTTACTCCCTTGGTTTGGCTTTAATCCAGGCAACCAATCTAATCACTAAGAAGGAATTACTGACGATGGATCCTGACACAGATGACAAACAGCTGATCTATGAGATAACAACTGGTCCCAGAAATGGTTACGTGGAGAACAAGCTGAAACCAGGGACAACTGTGACCACCTTTACGCAGGGTATGGAAGTTGGGCTGTATACTGTTGCTTTTCTCCTTCGGCTGCTTCAGTTTGTCAAGATAGCTTGTGTGGGGGGAAAAATAAGGTGGGAGGGGAGAATACAAGGGGCAAATCTCAGAGGTGTGTCAAAAATAAGAATTGAACTTTGCTCTCAATTGCAGAAATCCTGTAATTTCTTATAGATGCCAGCCTGTGTCCTGTAGCACACTCAGGTTCTCCAGACTTGTTAGAGCTGGAGGTTTGACTCAGGACAGTAGAGAGCAGTTGCAGATACTGCGCGTGGATCTAATCATCAGAAGGTCTGGTAGATGTTTAACCAGCAACGTAGAGTCAACAAGGTGTGGGAAGTTCACTGTTGCAGGACTGAAGGGCCCTCCATTAGGACGGGGAGGTGTGGGAGTAACTGCTTCCTCCCCCACTGTGCTCTTTCTCATTGCTGCTCCCTCCAGGCTCCCCCAGGCAGGCTGAGAGGGAACTCGCAGCACAGCCTTTTTTTAGCATTTCTGCTCCTGCAGTTCGCAGAGCTTCGCACCACACTGCATTAGGTCCTGTACAAATGCAGTCAGCAGTTCTGCCTCTCCCTTCTCATCAGGCCCTGCCAGCCTCGCCTGGCCTCCCGTGTGCTCAGGGAAAAGAAAAGAAAAAAAAAAAAAAGGCAGAGACCTACGTTATTTCATTATTTTAGGGCTGAAGCTTGGGAAACATCTGTTATACTGCAGAAAGTCAGAGAGCCTCAACCATCCCAGCCGTGAGAAGGAGCCCTGTTAGCACGTACCCGCTTATAGAACAGAGATGAAATATGTGCTGCACAGGCAAATTCGTATTTCTTGCTACTTTAAATTTACCTTGTTTTCAAGTATGAGCCATTATGGATAAAGACTAGGCAAGGGAATATCTTGTCACAGCTTGTAGGTTGGCTTCTACCACAGCTAAGACCAAGGAAGTTAGAAAAGCTGCTGCAGCATAAAGGGTGCGCGGACAACCCGATCCCCGCAGCCATGCGGATGCATGTCTCCGCAGTGCTCATCTGTAAACTGCCATTGAATTTCTGGGTTGGCTCATTGGACGTCTCTTCCCGACAGAGGATGTGAACCAGGGCCTCATTCAGTACGTGATGCATGAGGAGAAGCTTCAGGAGACCATGGACAGCTTTCAGTTCCTAGTGAAGGACAGCAAGCCCAATGTGGTCAGTGGCAACATCTTCCATGTCCAGTGGTCTCTCCTCAGCTTTGCATACACCAGGTAAACGGCATGGGGTTTACGGCGCTCTTCTGACAGATGGGGTCTTATCTGGAGTGAGGCAGGTTGAGCTTTGTCATATATTATTGGACCTACAGCATGGAAATGAAATTCTGGGGCACTTACCATCATTTCTGCCTGTATTTCACTGGCACCCCATCAGGACTGAGGTCTCACTGCTGTGCACTGTAGCATCACACGTGGCGTTCCTGTTGAACTAACGCTGTTGATTTTGGGGAGGGGGCAACAACAGCCAGTATGGAAGCGGGAACTCACGTGCGTGACAGTGAGGAGAAGGGCTGGCTGGGTTAAACCATGGAGCAGGGTTGCTGAACAGCTGCCGTCTGCCCAAGTCCCTGATGATTAGTGTCCCTCGGATTTCCCATGGAGGCAACAGTCAGCCTGAGTCTGTGGTGCTCCGTATCAGCGTAAACACATAGGGTTTGCTCCCCAACCTGTTATTTGTATCTGCTTGATATGTTTCCAGCTACAACGTCAGAGAGAGCGCAGGGTCTGTGAGCGTCACCGTGAGGCGGATTGGTAACCTCAACCAGTACGCGATTGTCCTGTGCCGCACCGAGCAGGGAACGGCCACCTCCAGCTCCAGTTCACAGCCAGGAGAGCAGGACTACGTGGAGTACGCAGGGCAGGTAGGTTGGGGCCACCACCAGGAAAGGGAAGGTCTGACCATAGAATCATTCAATCATACAATCGTCTAGGTTGGAAGGGACCTTTAAGATCATCAAGTCCAACTATTAACCTAACACTGCCAAGTCACCACTAAACCGTGTCCCTAAGCACGACATCTACCTGTCTTTCAAATACCTCCAGGGATGGTGATTCAACCACTTCCCTGGACAGCCTGTTCCAGTGTTTAACAACCCTTTCAGTGAAGAAATTTTTCCTAATATCCATCCTAAACCGTGTATGCCATCAAGCCTGGATGAAAGAACTGACAAAAACACAAAGGAGACGATTTCCTTTGTAAAAATTTGTGGTTTATTTGCTTTCAGAAGAGGGTCTCTTTTTTCATCAGTTTTTCATGTTGGCAGACATGCTTAGCAGCAGCGTTCTGACAGACAACAAATGTTACAGGCTTGCCTGAGCAGGAACGTCATTCCTGATCATGCGAAGGGCTAAAACCGTGACTGAGATCAGAAGGGGTAGAGACCTATGCACTTCATTTGCTGCTGCCTTTGACCTCCACTAGCCATATATCCTTGGTGAAGGTTGGTCTCTGATGCCACCCGTGCACAGGGTACATGACTCAGGCGAGGGTAAAGCAGGAAGGACGGAAAGTTTCAGAGCCCAGTCCAAAGAGAGCCGGCCACTTGCTGCCTTTCAGGTGCAGTTTGAGGAGCGGGAGGACACCAAGGCCTGCACCATCGTCATTAACGATGACAACGTGTTTGAGAGCACAGAGAGCTTCGCCGTGGAGCTCAGCATGCCAGCCTACGCTCTGCTGGGGAATGTCACCCGGGCCACAGTCACCATCACTGACACAGAGGACGAGCCCACCCTGCAGTTTGACAGGAAGACGTACCATGTCAGCGAGAGCGCTGGCTTTTTCTCTGCTCCTGTTGAAAGGAAAGGTGAGTCGAGCCGGGCAGAATGACCTTCTGTGCTTCCCTGGGGCTCTGCGGCACGGGAGGGCAAGCGGCTCTGCAGGCACCGCTGTGGGTGAGACGTGCAGGGTCTGAACCCACCCGGCAGAGAGAGCGGATGGAGAGCCCTGGAGACTGTGGCCAAGGGTGAACTGGGGACAGAGAGAAGTGAAGCACTTGTGGACAGACTGTGAAGTGTGTGTGGCTGCCTAGAGCTTGGATTTTAATTCTGTACTTAATAGAAGCAGTTTGGTGCCTGTATCCTGCAGTCTTTTGTCACATGACTAGGATTACTGCAAAGCTGCTGAGGAGTCTTCTCAGTATATACCTTTGCCAGGCTCAGGCAAACGACTGTTTCCTTTAGGCAGGCAAGTAAGTGACCCCCAAAACAAGTGGTGTTCCTTGGGGTTTGCTTGTTTATGATATTGGGGTGATGCTTTGACTTTTTGGAAGTAGCTTTGTGGCGCAACTGAAATGATGAGTAACAACACAGGGCAGATGTTTGGGGTTTTTTTTTTATCTTTCCCAGCTCCGCTGTAAGATTCACCAATGCAGTTAAAGCTCCTTACTTTTGGATTCGTTTCTCCTCCCAACATGAGCAGGAGCAAACCCTTGCATTTATTTGCTGCTTCTCTGTGATCTGGATACTGTGTTTTATGTGGACCCTATCACTGTACTGTATACTCTTTAATTGGCAAGTGCCACCCGTTTCCCGATCATAGTTAACCAAGAGTGCAGATTTGGGGTGTGCCTGGAAGTCATAGCTAAGCCAGCTTTTATACAAGTTTAGGAGCAGGGATGGTGTTCTTTTTTACTCCTCACCCTCTTTTCTGAATGCTGCTTTATTATTTAGGTGAATGATGTCTCCACCAAATAAAGTAAAAATATTTCCGTAGCGTTAAGGGTTTTTTCTGTTGCATCTTAGGGGATACCAGCAGCACTGTGTCTGCCATCTGCTACACTGTTCCCAAATCAGCCAAGGGAAGCAGCCTTTATATGCTGGAATCCGGCTCCGACTTCAAGTCCCGGGGGATGGCGGATGACAGCCGCATTGTTTTTGGTCCGGGTGTCACCATGATGACGTGTGACGTCACGCTGATCGATGACAGTGAATACGAAGAAGAAGAGGAGTTTGAGATCGTGTTGGCCGATGCCTCAGATAATGCACGCATTGGCAGCCGGGCTTCAGCCAACGTCTTCATCGGTGGTCCAAACGATGCCTCTACAGTGTTCCTGGGGAATGCTACTTTTACCGTCAGTGAGGCTGCAGGTGAAGAGTAGCAGGGGGCTGCCCCCGGGCTGATCCACACCGCCTCGGGGTGCTTACCATGAAAGCATGCTTTCACCAGCAAGAGGTATTAGAAGGAGCGATTTAGGGCACAGCAGCAGAACTGTAAAAGATCTGCAGAGGGTTTCTGTTCTTCCCTCTGCCCCTGTGGGGAAGGCTGGGGGGTTGTTCTCTGCAATAGCCTGTGCTGGGTGCGGGAGCAGTGGTGAAGGGAGAAGGGCAGGCTGAAGGGAAAGGAGCGGTTTTGTGGTATGTGCCTGCTTTCTCATCTTGGTTCTCTTTCATGTGCGACTGGTAATGCAGGAAACATTGAGATTCCAGTCCTTCGACAGGGACCTGATCTCTCAATCCCCATCTCGGTGTGGTGTGCCACTCGGACGTCAGACCCTCCATCTGCCAGCCCGGGAATCGATTATGTCCCCAGCTCCAGAAAAATAGAGTTCAGGCCAGGCAAGACAGAAGAGGTGAGGAGCCACTTTGACTCCTGATGAGCCTGCTCTGTCTGGTGACACTTCTCTCTTGTTTATGTGCATACTCTATATTTGCTGTTTGCCTGTTCTGATAATCCTCTCAGGGCCACTTGAGAATTGTTAATGAATCTGCTAGGCACAGACTCACGTCTGATCAGCACTCCAGCCAGAGAAGATCCGGTCAGGCCGCCTCTCCCAGGATAAAGATGGCTGCCTGTTCTCTGAAATGATATGCCACGTTTATCTAGAACACTGTTTCCATTGATCGATGAATTCAGAAAAGACCTGACGTAATGACTTTACATTAGACACCCAAATGCGCGTGCCGGGAAGGATGAAAGCTTTGCATCTCTAAAAGCAAGACTTCTGCTTTCCTTCCAGTTCTGCACTCTGACAATCCTGGACGATGCGCAGTACCCGGTGATAGAAGGGCTGGAGACATTCATTGTTTATCTCAGCTCACCCCAAGGAGCTGAGCTGACAAAACCATTCCAAGCGGTCGTGGCCATTAATGACATCTCCCAAGATGGTAAGTTATCCGTGGCAGCTCTATCCGGTCCATCCTAGCCTCTTCCTTAACATTTCCACGCAGCAGGAGGCTGGTCCAAGTTAGGTTATTTCTAGGCTGGATGTAGCCTATTTTCCTGGGATTTTTCCATTCCATTTGGCTGCCCTGTTTCTTTCCGTGCTTCAGTGTCCACAACAGCTTGGAGTCTCCAGAAGTGCAGAAAGAACTTTCCTGTAGTGTTCCCTCACTTTCAGCCATGCTTTGCCTCCTCTGCTTAGAGTTCAGTCCTTGTTTCATGCTTTCTGTGAGCTAAAGTCCCCCTTACTATGTGAGAAGGTCTCACTGCACGTTTCCTTTCTCTTGTGTTTTAACGTCTCTCGCGTTTGCCTGCCTAAGGAAAGCGCACACTGTATAATCTAACTTTGCAGTAGTCTATAATCATTTCTGCCTTTGTAGCTTTTGTTGAGGTCTGCCCTCTTCGCTGCAAGCTGTTTGTTCTGTGCCTGTCCACAGACAGTAGGACAATGCTTTGAGACATAGCATCCATTTCAGTACTGAGTCCTGATATAATCCCTTCCAGACGTGCCTCGCAAACACACCATCCCTGTACCGCCAGCCCTGTCTTGTTCTCCAGCGCATTGCAACAGCACGAAAATGATAGGGAAGGAACAAGTTTCATCAGCTCTTGGAGTTAGGTGACTGAGAGGTGACAGGCAGAGATGCCTTCTTTCTGAAGCGCTGCAGGGTCTGCTGATCCTGTGCCCTGTAGAGGGTTGATTGCAGTAATGGTCATTTGTTTGTTTGAAACCAAATCCTGTACTGAGGCACAGTGAAGCTGCCATTTATTCTCTGGCTGTCAGTTCTCCCAGGGTGTATGTGCCTCAATCAACTCCTGTCTCTCTGTGGAGCTTCAATGTTGCTTGTCTCTCTTATCACCCCCTGCAGTACCGAGCATGCAGTTCACCAAGGATACCTACACGGTGAAGGAGAAGGAGGGTACTCTGAACATCCCCATCTTTCGCACCGGGGACCTGAGCTATGAGTCCTCTGTCAGGTGCTACACCCAGAGCCAGACAGCAGAGGGCATGGAGGACTTTGCAGAGAGGAGAAATGCAGAGGAGTCTCGCATCACTTTCTTCAAAGGGGAGAAGGTGGGCTGAACCTGGCTTATAGGGAGAATGAAGAACCATTGATGAGAGAGGTTCAGATCTCCTCCTCGACTCTGCATTGTCAGAGGAAGCTGACAGAGGCTGTCCAAACTGGTTTCATAGATGCTTAAAGTCACAAATTCTTCTTGTCCTGGAAATAGGACATGACTCTGCAGGGGTTGTTTGTTTCATAACAGAACTGGTTAAAACATGAAATGCAAATCCTCTGTGTCAGTTTGTGGAAGCAGGTGTCTTCACTGCTGTATCTCATCATGTAACTGTGTGATGTGACCATGCTGAAGTAGCAGCCTTAAAATAGAAGTGTTTCTTCCAGGATTGACAGTACTTGGACATTAAACCCAAGATAGTGAAGTACAGTGTGGCCTTTAAGTGGCTTCACCCGATTTATGAATGTTTGCTGTTTTCTCCTGCTTACTTGGCTTTAGGTGAAGAACTGTAGTGTTTATATCAGTGATGACTCTGCCTTTGAACCAGAAGAGCAGTTCCAGGTCTATCTTGGTAGCCCGCTTGGAAACCATTGGAGTGGAGCTAGGATTGGGAAGATGGACATGGCAACAATAACTATCACCAATGATGAAGATGGTAAGCAAGGACGCTCAACAAGGATGTAATTGTCGTGTAGGATGCAGTTCCAAGGTAATCAGCACAATCTCATCAACAGTTTGCGGTTTAATTTGGTACACGTGAATGCCTTCAGCCACACGGTCACAGCTCTGCGTGCAGGTCACTGATGTGATGGCTTTGTGCACTGCACTGGTCTTAAGGGAGGGATTGAATAACAGTGGCTTGAACCCACCATTTGTCCCATTTCCCATTGCCCTGCAGTTGCACTGGCAGTTGCAGTTGCTACGCTTCCCCTGGGATGTGTTGCCTTCCTTCCGCAGCTTCACAGCCTGGAGAGATCCGTGGGGAAAAAGGGGGATTCCAGGTCCCTCTGGTGTGACTGCCAGTGGGGGCTGTAGCACCATCATGTGGCATGGATTTCACAGAATCGTAGAATAGTTTGGGTTGGAAGGGACCTTTAAAGGCCATCTAGTCCAACCCCCCTGCCATGGGCAGGGACATCTTCAACTAGATCAGGTTGCTCAGAGCCCCGTCCAACCTGGCCTGGAATGTTTCCAGGGATGGGGCATCCACCACCTCTGTGGGCAACCTGGGCCGCTGTTTCACCACCCTCATTGTAAAAAAGGTCTTCCTTTTATCTAGTCTACATCTACCCTCTTTTAGTTTAAAACCGTTACTCTTGTCCTATCGCAACAGGCAGGGCATGGGACAATCATTTGCCGTCCTCTGTAGCCCAATACATACGTGTTGGGTTTTATCCCACCCCTTGCCCTAATTCACATCCAACTCTTACAGCTGCAGTTTTGGCCCCAGCTTTGAGGAGCCCCTTGCTCTGAAGATGTGTAGATAGTCTAAAAGGAGCTGAGCTTAGCTCCACCCCGGTTGCTGAATGCCCTTCATCTGTAAACAGTCAGCTGGCGTGCAAACCTGGAGCTTTTTTCTTCATTGCTGTTTCTTTAGCACCCACCATTGAGTTTGAAGAAGCTGCGTACCAAGTACGGGAGCCGCCTGGCCCGGAGGGTGTTGCTGTTATAAATATCAAGGTGGTCCGGAGAGGCGATCAGAACAGGACCTCAAAAGTCCGCTGTAGCACCCGCGATGGCTCAGCTCAGGCCGGAGTGGATTACTATCCCAAGAGTCGAATGCTCAAATTCAGCCCAGGTAAAGGGTCCTTGGAGGGAAGGTGATGGCATGACCAGTGACGTTTTGCCTATATCAGAAAGGAGCACTGAAGGGAAATATTCAGGAGATTTGGAAAAGGCCACTTTTTGCATGAGCTTTACAACACAACAGAGGCCTAACTGCTCCTGGTGAAGTGAACTGCATTAGCTGTAAGAAGGCATGATATACCCTTAGATTTGAGGGTTTAGATTTGATTTGGGATTTGATCTTGGGCTCGTTACGGTCTTTGTGGGAGGAAACACCTATCCAGCTCTTCAGCGTGTTACAGGTGGGGTGCAAGACTTTTCCCCTTTCCTTGTATTAGACACGTCCTTTCCCCTCTCCTCTTCTGGTTGCCTGGTCATTCTCAGTTCAAACACACCGGTGTTCTGAGCACCAGCCCTCTCTGCTCGGCAAGCGAAGTGCCAAGCTGATGCCCACGCCGGGGGGCAATGAAAAGGAGGAGGGAATGAAAGCCCCGAGGTGGTGAGCTCTTCACTGAGCAGACTGTAAATGCCTGAGGAGACAGAAAGATGGCTGAGACTTTCTGCTCACTGGAATTGATGTCACTTGAAAAAATGGGAAGGGCATCCCAAACCTTGCCATGTTTTCTCTTGTGTACAACATTTCATCCCTTCACAATGCTCCACTGGATGAGAAGGATCTGGGGTTTGGTGTGTTTGGAGGGTTTTTTTCTGGTTTTTTGGTAATGTATTTTAAATATACTGTATAGACCATGTGGTCTTTTTTAAAGTGTGACTCTTCCAGGCTGCAACCTTGCCCTTTGCTATGGCTATAATCTTTTCATGCAAAAAGGCTGAACTATGAAATGACGGGTGATCAGAGCAGAGGAAGAAGCACTAGCATTTGGCAGGCGAGGGTAAAGTGGTCTTCAGAAGATGTAAGGCTCAGCAGAGGTCTTTCAGGATCCAGTGCAACAGCTCAGACCATGTTGCTGGACCAAGAAGCCCTCACCAAACAGTTCTGCATACTGGTGTGAGAGAGAGCAGGGATGCTCACAGCAGGGCTGGGGATGTAGTTTGGAGCGTAGATTTTTACTACAGACAACGAATACAAGACAGGCATTATTAATCCTCCAATGGCATCTGCAGTAAATCTATCACCTGATCAATTGGATCAGTTGTCATAGCTGGAATTTTATGTGCAGAGTAGACTCTTGTTGAGGACAGAGGTAAATTATTAGTAGCAATGAGCGGAAATAAAATATATAATGAGTATTTTATCGTAATCATTCAGTGGTCATAGCCTAGACCAGCTGTGCAGTTTTTTTATGAGAACTTCAGAGCAATATCTGATGATTAATCGAGTTCTCTCTGTTTCTCTTGCATTTCCTCTCACAGGTGTAAACCACATCATGTTTAAGGTAGAGATCATGTCCAATGAAGACCGGGAGTGGCATGAGTCCTTTTCTCTGGTGCTGGGTCCAGATGATCCAGTGGAAGCTGTTCTTGGAGATACCAGCACTGCAATAGTGACTATTTTGGATCAGGAGGCAGCAGGGAGCCTGATTCTACCAGCGCCTCCCGTGGTAAGTTGCCCATTGCAATGGACGTGATTTAGTACCCTGATGTAGTACAGACTGAAAACCCCAGTGGGGTTTCTGAAATAAAATTAAGAGCTGCAATGATGTAGCAGGCTTGGAGTGTGTGGGAAGGATTGCCTTTTCGGCCCCTCCCCTCAGCCCCAGGTGAATGCTGCCGTCTTGCATCCATACAGGTCGTCACCCTGGCTGATTATGACCGGGTGGAAGAAGTGACCAAGGACGGTGCTAAGAAATCCCCTTCCCCAGGCTATCCACTCATCTGTGTCACTCCTTGTGACCCTCACTTCCCCAAGTACACGGTCATGAGGGAACGCTGCAGCGAGGCTGGGATCAACCAGTCTTCAATACAGTTCAGCTGGGAAGTAGCAACCCCCACGGATGGGAATGGAGCCAGGTCGCCTTTTGAAACCATCACTGACAACACACCGTTCACTAGCGTCAACCATAAGGTACGTGGCTAGGTACCGGCATGGGGAAGCTGCAAGAGCACGTGGCATAAGTCAGCGAGGGCTTGGAGCAGCTCTGTCAGTCTACGTCCTGTCTGATCACTCACATGTGAAATTGGGTTGCGTTCCTGCAGCTGAAAAGTCACGCGTGTGAAAAAGTGGCTGTGCCTGAATAAGAGCTCAGCGTGCTGATGTGTGATCTGTGTTACCAGGGTTTGGCCATGAGATTGTCTGCTTTCCTTCAGTCCTGCTCAAGTCACAGGAAGGGCATAGCTCAAGTTATGAACCGCTCTTCCTTCAGGCACTCATTTTGCTGCGTTGCTCCGTGTGTGGCCTGAGACCCCCTCTGTCCTTGGACTGTTCACGTCCTGCTCCATAAACAGAATTACTGTTTTCCTCTGGGGGCTTTTCCCAGGTGCTCCCAACTGTGATGTCTCAGCTCTTCTCAGACATCCAGTTGCGTTTCTAGACCATGCCTACTGGTGCATGAGTCTGAGACGTTTTTAGTGGGTAGCGCACACTTCAGTTACACAGAGATTAAAACCTGAAATCTCCTCAGATTTGGGAATTGGCATGAGATATATGGGTGCCTCTTTGGGGATTGTTTTTTGATTTTGGCTTCAGAAAGTTTAGCACTGTTGTCAGTGAGCCTGCTAAAAGCGCCGCTTCTGTGGATGCGAGCAGTAGCTGTGAGCACTCAGGCACTTCAGTAGATCCCTGGTGGCAGGAGGCAGATGGAGCCTGGCAGATCATAACAGCTCAGGCTCCCTCTTCCCCTCCCTTCAGTATGTGGGAAGAGTTTGGAAGCTGTAAAGCACCCAACGTACTCAAGCATCTACTGCAGCGTAGGTAACAAGCCAGTCACACCTGTGTGCCCAAATGTCCAAGCAGACGTTGGTACGCGCATGCTCCTAGTTTGCGTTTGCCTGCGCCTCGCCTCCATGCTGCCTCAAAACACCAGGGCAAAGTGGTTTTGTACACGGTCAGAGGTTGCAATGCTGGTGTCTGACCCACATCCATGTTTCTCCCTCCTCATTCCCTGCAGGTGCTGGACAGCATTTACTTCAGCCGGCGGTTCCACGTGCGCTGTGTGGCCAAGGCTGTGGACAAGGCTGGTCATGTGGGGACCCCCCTGAGAAGCAACGTGGTTACCATAGGCACAGACAGTGCCATTTGTCACACTCCTGTGGTCGCAGGGACAGCCCGAGGTTTCCAGGCACAGTCGTTCATTGCCACTCTGAAGTACTTGGATGTCAAGCACAAGGAGCATCCCAACAGGTATGAGCCTGGAGATGGGGAGAGCGCAGTCCTTAACCAGGCTCCTTGGGGTTACAGAGCTGGCTTGGGCCGCGAGGAGAACGCGTGTCTGAAACCACATCCCTCCATGCAGCGTGCCCTCTTGAACAGCGTAGGATGCTCAGGGTAGCGCTCCTGCTCTCTTCCTCCCACCCAACTCAGCTGAGGGGGTGCCCTTCCCCTCAGGAAATCGGAGCTGGTGGTACAGCGTAAGGAGCAGATGTGTAGATGGGAAAATCTAGCTGAAACTAAATATCAGGCTGCTGCTAGCAAGCTCACTCTGTCTGTGCTGTGGGGCGTGGGGTAATGGTGAGGCTCCCGTGCCTGCCAGGGCTGCTTTTTTCTGCTGTCTCATCCACTATTTGTTCCAGAATCCACATCTCGGTGCAGATCCCCCATCAGGATGGTATGCTGCCCCTCATCTCTACCCTGCCGCTGCACAATCTGCATTTCCTTCTCTCCGAGTCTATCTATAGGCACCAGCATGTCTGCTCAAACCTGGTCACCATCAGAGACCTCAGAGGCATCTCAGGTAGTCTTTAAAGCCAGCCTTTGCTTTCTGAACTTGGGGGTGGGGAGAAGCCAGTAAAGAAATGCAGAGAAGAAGGGTTTGTCTTGCTCTGGGCTCTCTTGACAAGTGTAAATAATAATTAATCTTCCTGTACTAACAGCAGTGAACAGAGTTGCCCCGTTCAAGATGAGATGCAATGCGTGGGAACGTTTAAAAGATAATGGGGTTAAGCAGCATTGCTCTGTTTGAGGAGGTTGTAGGTTCACACCGCGCTGGTGATTTTCTGCTTTTCAAATCTGTCTTGCGATATCCACGCGGTTAGAGGGAGATCCGCAGGAAGTGGATCACCCTGTCTGTGTCACTGAGGTCTCCCGCGTGGCAACAAGAAGCAGCAAAAGCAAAATCACTGCTGAAGTAAATGCCACAGCGGAAGAAAAAAGGCAGTTTGTGTCTTCTGTCACGCAGGGTAACGTGGTCCACGCTTGTCCATGGTGGGCAGGGCTTTGTTGTACTTCATTCTGTGCATTTCATACTCAAGCCGTTCTGCATTTCTTAAAGTTTAACTTCAGCCTTTCATTAGTAGGTTCGTAAGTTTGATTTTTAGGATTCTTACCCCATTCCTGTAACATTTTCCCCTGTGTATATTCAGTTTGACCTCTGGGATAACAAAGGGAGAGGAGCCCGTTAAGTCCCTAATATAATAAAAGTCACTGGCATGATTTGAGAGTGAAAATGGGACCTCAGTACTTGGCTTCAAGCTCTTTAGAATCTGGAGTGATCAGTTTCCTGGTGTCTCTTTAATGCCAGAGGCAGGGTTTCTGGATGAAGTGACCTACGACAGCATCGTTCTCGGTCCTGGCTATGACCGCCCTTACCAGTTTGACCCCACCGTGAGAGAGGCGAAGACGATCCAGCTCTATAAGCACCTCAACCTGAAGAGCTGCATTTGGACTTTCGATGCTTATTATGACATGACTGAATTAATCGATGTCTGCGGAGGCTCTGTCACCGCTGACTTCCAGGTGAGATGCTGTATGCAAAACTTTTCCACCTAATCCAGTTGTTTCTCAGTTCTTAGGCAAAGCTCCACTTTGCCTTGGTGCGTATTTCCTGCTCTGCTCTGTACAACTGAAGCATGGCTTTTTCCCCCTTTTACCTAGAAAAGAATGGTGCTTTGTGAAATGCACTTGATTCGGTTTTTTTCGTTGGGGTAACATTGGTTTTATTCTCTTAATCTTCAGAACGCCAGGAAAATATTTTTTTTTAAATATTGGAAATACAAAACATTCTCGTCTGTGCTCTATTCTTTTACAGTTCTGACTGTATTCTTAGCCAATAGAAATGAGCAAAGAACAGAGCAGAGGCACATCAGTTCATACTCCGTGGTGGAGCGAGGTCATGGGAATTTTTAAGTAATTTCTTAATTAACCAGCTGGCAGACCAAAAGCCAGAAACGTTCTTCTATAAAATAGCAGCTTTCACTTCTAGCCGTGTCTCACTGCCCTCTCATGGATGGATGATACATGTACATCTCACTCAAGTGAATCTTGTTAGATTCTTCTATTAAATTCCCTGTCAGAATGTTACGGCCAACATCCTCTCTTTTAATTCCTGCCAGTCTGGAATACTTTGTTAACTTTCCTTTCATAGCTCCAATTATTTGTGCAAATCCAGAGAAGCTACTTAAGCTGAACAACTGTACACGGAGACTGGCACCAACCAGTCTGGAATGTCTTTCTGAGCTCTCTCAGGGGCTTGCAGAGTACAGCTGCGCTCTGCAGATAATAAATGGTGTGTATATATAGCCGGAGAGCTGTGGTATTCCAGTTACTCTTAGGGCCAGTCCTGAGCAAGCAGAATTGCTTATTTTTAATTCACGGAATTGGAAACTTGGGGGGGGTTGAGGTGACGTTGTGACCACAGCTCCTTTTGTACCATGACACCGGTGTGTTTTAGCACTTTCCCTTATTTACAGCACAGGTTTGTCTAAAGTACCTACATGGAAAGCTAAAGAAAGTTCAGACAGTCATCTCTGACTTAATTGTATGGGTTTTGCAGTGTATGAAGAGCACTCTGCGCTTCCATACTTTTTTCCCTGCAGTTCATTATTATTTTTCAAATGGGAGTCCAGCAATAACTTTTTTGCAAATCAGTTAATTGTTTGCCAATAATGCTCAGTCTTTATGGAGCAATGACATGAATATTGCTTTAGAAATACTTCGTCCCCACATTATCCTCCCTGTGTTTAGGACGTCCATGGTCCAGAACTAAAAAGGAGTCTTCTGTTGCAGGTTACTCTGGCTTTTTTTTNACTTTTTTCCCTGCAGTTCATTATTATTTTTCAGTTAATTGTTTGCCAGTAATGCTCAGTCTTTATGGAGCAATGACATGAATATTGCTTTAGAAATACTTCGTCCCCACATTATCCTCCCTGTGTTTAGGACGTCCATGGTCCAGAACTAAAAAGGAGTCTTCTGTTGCAGGTTACTCTGGCTTTTTTTCCCCCATTTGCAGAGCAGGACGCGAATGCAGTGTGTGCTGTGAGTCTGGGCCAGTGACTCTCCTTTGGAAGGCGCATAACCACCTTTTTGGGGTTTGTTGACAGGTACGAGACTCTGCTCAGTCCTTCTTAACAGTCCACGTCCCACTCTATGTGTCCTATATTTATGTGACAGCGCCGAGAGGTTGGGCTTCTCTTGAGCATCACACAGAGATGGAGTTCTCCTTTTTCTACGATACTGTTCTCTGGAGGACGGGTAGGTCCGAGGCATTTGAAGGGGTACGGGAGAATTGCTTTGGTTTCGGTTTTTCTTTCAGCCACCGCAGTCTTGAGCATGTGTAGGACTGGCTGAAGTAAAGGGCATGCCAGCTGAGTCCAGATGTGCCTGCATTCCTGTAAGCTTAGCGAGGGGGCTGTTGTTTCCCCCCCAGCTTCTCTCAGCTGTCCCTGAGCCCCAGAAAGTGCTGCAGGAAAAGAGCTCTCTCTTCATCGGAGTCGCCACAGCCAGGCAGACCTTGCTCCCTGTGGGATATTTGGAGGGATTTCTCCGACACTTTCAAGTGATTCTCATGTGGGAGCTGCAGTCACGTTCCTCAGCCTCCTGGCTCTCACGGACAGACTTTCTCCCATAGTGTCCCCTTGTTTGGTAAAACAGCAGTACTCCCAGCAGCAAGACCTAAATCGTTCCTCTCCTCTGCTGGTGGTTACATCCAAGACCTTACACCCGTCCATCTGTGTGTGGCTTATCCTGTGCTCGTGACTCTTCTGTTTCCAGCTTGTTTATTTTCCTTTCTTGCAACATTTGGAGCCTGTGGGTGGTGTGAAGCTGTGCCTGCAGCCTTGAGCAGAGCTGCTGCTCAAAGGGCTGCGAGGACCAGACAGTGCCTCACCCTGGACTTGATTCTGCCAGCGGTGACACTAAGTATTGTAGAGGAGCGACTCGCAGAGCTCCATTGGTGGTGGGCCACTCAGGAATTAAGGCCGGGAGTACCCAGAAATAAATATCTACAATTCATGATGTAAAATAAGTTACATTCACGGCCTAATCGTAGGGGGGAACCCAGTAGATTTACTTCCTTTATGCTTGAGTGAGACTTAGGCGGCAGATGCGGATAATGGAGGAAGCGTACAGCTGACTCACTGGAGGATGGTCCCAATTAAACTGTGCCTTTTTGGAGCGCTCTCAAATGCTTCTGGAGCTATGTGGGGCTGACAGAGCCCACCTGAGGACCGACCACGCTGGGTGGCCTCCCCAGTGACTCTGCTCTTGCTGCACTGTGCAGGGATTCAGACGGACAGCGTTCTCTCAGCCCGGCTGCAGATAATCAGGATCTACATCCGCGAGGATGGCCGGCTGGTTATCGAGTTCAAGACACAGGCCAAGTTCAGAGGTGAGAGCGTTAGTCCTGACAGAGGAAGAAATCAACGTACAAATGCAGATCTGTTCTGCAGACACAGGTAGCCGAACAAGCCCCTCTTCCCACGAGGAGTCCCTCTGTGCCGAGCTGTGCAGCGTGGGGTCTCCCCGTACTCTGCCTTACCTGCCACCTCCTTGTCTTCACCCCAGGGCTTTTTGTAATGGAGCACCACAGCCTGCCAGATGTCAAGTCCTTTTTAATGACTCCGGACCACTTGGGAGGGATCGAATTTGACCTGCAGCTGCTGTGGAGCGCTCAGACTTTCGACTCTCCCTACCAGCTCTGGAGAGCAACCAGCTCCTATAACAGGTGAGGACGGTGGCTTCAGCCACCTCCAGCAGCTTCCCGCAGCACAGTGTTCTCCTTAAGCACTGAAGGTGCACGTAGGTGCCAGCAGCAGCGGAGTAGTTTCAAACCCAGGCCCAAGAGAGCCATCCCTGTTGCCCTTTCAGCAGCTGCAGCCGTAGTGTAGAGTGGTCAGGAGCCAGCCTTGTTCGAGGGCTCAGAGCCAGAGCATGCAGGGAGCCGCTGTCAGGGCTGGAAACCCTCCTCTACCGGTTGTGTCCGTAGAGGGGAAAATCAATTCATCTCCCCATAAATGCATTTTTCTAGCTATTAAGCCAGTGGGCAGATAGATAGCAGAGGTGACAACGTATTTGAGGTTGTTCTGCAGTCCCCAAGTTAAAAGCAGGATTTCTTGCCCATGGCTGACTTCATCGGCAGTGCTATGCTTGGTGGAGGTGGGTGTATTAAGATCTGGAAATACTTGATTCACTTTTTTAAATTATTCCTTTTCATTATTGGTTCTGTCTGTGCCTGTGTATTTCTTACAGTCTGTGCTCCTTGCGCAGAGGGTCAAATTAAACACCGCAGGTCCAATTTGTCCCTCCTGCGACTGCTGGAGTAGGTAGACATTTCTGGGGGGAGGGAGAGGTCCTGCTGTGAACTTTGTCTTGCCTGCTTACGCTAATTAGGAAACGGGGGATGTCAGGCGAACGCATCTGCTGGGTGAACAGCTCGGAGTCTCATTTGGTGACCGCGGTGCCTCCTCTCTGTTCCCAGGAAGGACTACTCTGGAGAGTACACCATCTTCTTAATCCCCTGCACCGTGCAGCCCACGCAGCCGTGGGTGGAGCCTGGAGACAAGCCCTTGCCCTGTACGGCTCACGCTCCCGAGCGGTAAGGAGTCCCCATCGCCCGCGGCAGCAGGACAGTTTCAGCCCGTTTGGGTTGTTCCTGTGGTCTCAGCAGGCGTGGGTGGGACATGCTGTGACAGCAGTAGGAAGGGAAGAGGAGAAGGGGGGTCCCCTGACACCGAGACCGTCCCTCTCGGGGCGCCAAAAGATTGCTGGTGGTCGGGGGGCTGCAGACAGTCTGTAGCACGGCAGCGTCTGTTACTCCTGAGCACAAGGCAGGCATCTTTGTTTTTTGGTTTTTTTTTTTAAAAAAAACCCCACCTTTCTTAAAAAAACCTGCCTTCATCTGTGCACCTGCCCTTCCTCTGTCACGTCTAGTGAGATGGTGGACTCCCCGAAGAGGAGCTGTCCTGGGCTGTCGTACGTCTCAGCCAGCGGTTTTCGGCCCCGGGGCTGCAGAAGCCCGCATGGCCTTTGGTTGTCCCCAGACAGAAAGAAAAATCCGACCTGTTGGGAGGAGGCTTCAGCTGGTCGTGCAGAGCCCCCCACCATTCCTGGAAAACTGGGGCAGGGTGAGGGGCAGCAAGTCATCTCAGGTTGGATCCCACCGTAGTGATGCCCAAAATAGTAAAGCTGGAGGGAAGGAAGGTGAAGCGGACCGTGGAATTTCACATGCAGCCAAACTAAACCTCTCCTTTTTCCTTTTCTGTCCCAATTTTAGGTTTTTGATCCCCATTGCCTTCCAGCAGACGAACCGCCCGGTTCCTGTCGTCTACTCCCTAAACACGGAGTTTCAGCTGTGTAACAACGAGAAGGTGTTTCTGATGGACCCCACCAAATCCCAAATGTCTCTGGCAGAAATGGATTACAAAGGGGCTTTTTCAAAGGGTAGGATTTATTTTCTTTTTCTTTCCTGTTCTGCTTGTACCGAACGTTTCTCTGGCTTCACAACTTCCATTCCTCTGAGAGAGAAGGGTAAAACCCAGATTGGGCTTTGCCTCTTTTACAGCAAGAAACGGCATTTGGAGCAGGTTCCAGCTCTGTAACAGCATGACAAGTCAAGAACGTGCTCTGGCAGCAGGGCATTTTGTCGTCTGCGCACACAAGTCAAAGCCCTTCAAAACCCAGAGCCACGTGTGGTTTGGTGCATTTGGCTCTGACGACGGTTCTCTTGTGGGGTTGGAGAATTTAACCCGTTTTTCTCCCGACCTCCTCAGGGCAAATCCTGTACGGCCGCGTGCTCTGGAACCCCGAACAAAACCTAAATGCCGCTTACAAACTGCAGTTGGAAAAAGTCTATCTGTGCACGGGCAAGGACGGCTACGTGCCTTTCTTCGACCCAACGGGCACCGTCTATAACGAGGGGCCCCAGTATGGCTGTATTCAACCCAACAAGCACCTGAAACACCGATTTCTCCTCTTGGTAAGTTTGCTGCTGCGGACAAAACCACGACAGCCGGCATTGTGTGTGATTGTGTGCGGAGAAGTCTGGTCTCTCAGCCTCTTGCTGACCTGACAGACCTGGGAACCAAATGCCCTTCCTGCTCGCGGGGAGGGGTTGCACATACTGGTATTTAGCTGGTATTAGCTCTTTCAGTCCCCATGTTCCCACTCATCTGACCATCCCAGATGATGTAGCACTGGGGGTTTTTTTCTCTTTGACTTCCCCAGCCACCCCCAAACCCCACAAAATCCCGCAGAGTCTCCAGGCAGACCCTGCCACCCTCCCAGCCGCCTGCACCTTTGTGCGGCCACCGAAAACCAGAGCCAGAATAAAGCGCGGTGCCTGTGCTAAATGCTTCCCTCGGCTGCGAGGGGTCCGAAATGCTTGCAAATGCTCCGCTTCAGCTTTCTCATCAGTTTTTTTTTCCCCCGACTACGAACAGATTCTGACCGCAAAGGGATGAGAAGTGAAATGTGGTGGATTTTTTGAAGTACTGGGCAGACAGGTGCAAACCATGAAGACGAGATCAGTTTTTCCTCAGTCTTTATGCATGAGTATTTCTTAGTCTGAAAAAAAAAAAAAAAGAAAACCAAACCACGAATTCGGAAGATCTCTGCTTTTACCAGGGTTTGGCATGGACAGGACTGGCATCCTATAAAGGGAGATTTATTTACCAGTTGCACAGGTACCCTTCTTGTATAAATCTAGGATAAGCTCCCAAGATGCGTTCAGCTCTTGTTCCGTGCTTTGTAGTTACCGTTTGCCAGCGTCCTCGCTGGCAGCCCTGTTCACAGGACAAGGGTAACGTTAACGGTGTTGGTTAGTTTGGCACCCATGTTTGAGCAGGCTGGTTCAACTCTTCTCCTGATCTTCAGCTCTACAAACCTAATATTGACACAATCGGTGCTGACACGGTACGAAGGGTCTACAAATTGTATAGGTCATAAATACACTATGCGTTTAGAGAAATGTCCGTGTGCACGTGTAGGTGTGGAGACCGGGCATTTGGGTTCAATTTCTGCAGCAGTACACGGGTGTTATTTGGTGACCTGGCTTCTGGCTTCCCTTGGGAGAGATGACAGCGTGCACTCCTCTTCCTAACACCTCTCTGATTTCCAGGACCGAAACCAACCAGAAGTGACGGATAAGTATTTCCACGACGTGCCTTTCGATGCCCACTTTGCTTCTGAACTGTCGGAGTTCCATGCGGTAAGCAGCATGCCCGGCGTCGATGGATTTACTCTGAAGGTGGATGCTCTCTACAAGGTAGGTACCAAGCGCTGTCGGTAGCCCACAACTCACTTCTCTCTCCGGGATGTCCCAAATACTTTGTCAGTTGTAGGCTGGGTGCCTGACGCTGCCTAGAGACCCCAAATTTGTGCTAGGGTAGGTCTTGCAGCCTTCTGCAGTTCAACGGCAACCCTCAACCAACTTTTCGGATGGCGTGGTGGGACGCAGCGTCTCCACGCAGCAACGTGGTCTCCGCGAAGCAAGGTGGCCTCACGTACACGTGAGGGTCTGCGTGCCCAGATGGTGCTGTAGCAGCTCTCTCCTTGACTTGCCTGGGTATAAACGCGAGGTGAGAGGTCGGAGCCTCTGTCCCTTCCTCCGAAGGCAGCCGCAGCTCAGAGCTCTCCGCACCCCTTCCCAATTCCAGGGACAGGCGGCCTCTGGTGCGCTGAGGCTGGCGAGGACGAGACTCGGAGGAGCCCAGCAGATCGTGGCAGAAAGAGGAGAGACACAGAGGATGCTCTTGATGGAGGACAGAATTTTATATCCTGATTTCTGGGCTTTTTTTTATCCCTCCCCGGAGAGGCCCTCTCATAACTCGGTGACCTCTGTCCGCTTAAGGGGCTTCTCGGCATTGCTGGGGTTGTGCCATAAGTCAACAGTGGAGCCAGTTAGGAAGCAAACTCCAGCACAGAAAACAGAGATGAGGAATTTATGCTGGTGATTATTTTTTCCCAAAGCACTCAGGAAAGATGCTCTTTAAAAACGTATTATTAATGTTCCTGAATTACGTATTGCAGCTGCCAAAGACAGACAGCAAGACTGAACACCTCACTTGGGGATAAACGTATTGCGGGTGCTCATAAAAACACACTGAGCTTTTTTGCCGATATTTGCATGAGTCAAGAAACGGGCCAAAAAATGCAACAGGCTCTGCCTTTGCTGAAGAGAATGGCTTGTCTCAAAGCCGTAGCTAAAATTTCCGTGTGCCTGTCTTCCCTTTTGTAAAGGTGGAAGCTGGACACCAGTGGTACCTTCAAGTCATCTACGTAATTGGCCCGGAGAGCATGGCAGGGCCTCGCGTGCAGCGCTCCCTCGCTCGCCGCTGGAAACGCGGCCGCAGGGACCTGGTGGATAGCGAGGGGAGGCTGATGCTGGATGACTCCTTAATCTACGACAACGAAGGCGACCAGCTCAAGAACGGCACCAACATGAAGTCGCTGATCTTGGAGAGGGAGGAAGCCGCCGTGGCAGCCTCCTTATCTCAGAGGGGAGCTTCCCTGGGGAGCGTCCTGGCTGCCGTCATCCTGCTGCTGCTGGTGCTGGCGGGAGTTTGCCTCCTCACCAGGAGGTGTCGGAAGCTGCGGAGGAAGCGGGAGGCTGCCAGAGCCGTCCCGGAGGAGCATCCCCTCAACACCAAGGTGGAGCTGCCCCGGGGCGCGGGGAGGGCCCTGGACAGCCGGTACTGCACCGTCAGGAACGTTCATACGTGGAGGGAAACGGGGGGCGTCCGCCAGGGGAAAGGCAGGAAGGTGAAGCAGGTGAACTTGGAAGTCAAAGTCCGCAGCAATTTGCACGACGGAACGGAAGTTTAATAGAGCCCACGCTTCGGTTGGGGAAAAGCTTTTTTATAAATTGGGGGGGAAAAAAACAAAAAAAAAAAAAAATGAAAAAAAAACACACTAAGGAAAGNCCCTACGGAAAACCAAACGGCGGAGCCGGAGTTTGGGGGTTCACGCGGGGGCGGTGCTGGCTGCGGGGAGGGGGCGCGGGGACACCATTGTCACCGGAGGTGGGGGGACGTTTAACTCGTCCCGTCTCGCCGCGGGCCAGAGAGTATAAAGTTTGCCTGTCGACCTGATTCAGAGCGTGACCCGGCTGTCCTTTCCCTGCGCCTCCAGCCCCACCATTGCTCCCCGGTGGGGCGCGGGGCGGGGGGGACCCCCACGGGGCGGGGCTGGCTGTCCGCTGCC
>VYXH01007787.1:781-38708 GCA_013397275.1 Burhinus bistriatus
TGGTGACAGCCAACACGGCTTCACTAGAGGCAAATTGTGTCTGACAAATTTGGTGGCCTTCTACGATGGCATTACAGAGTTGGTGGATAAGGACAGAGCAACCGACACCATCTACCCGGACTTGTGCAAAACATTTAATACTGTTCCACATGTTATCCTTGTCTCTGACTTGGAGACACATGGGTTTGACAGATGGACCACTTGGTGGATAAGGAATTGGCTGGATGGTCACACTCAAAGACTTGCGGTCAAAGGCTCAATGTCCAAGGGGAGACCAGTGACAAATAGCGTTCCTCAGGGGTCAGTACTGGGACTGGTGATGTTCAACATCTTTGCCGGTGACATGGACAGTGAGATTGAGTGCACCCTTAGCAAATTTGCCAACGACACCAGTCTGTGTGATGTAGTCGACACACTGGAGGGAAGGGATGCCATCCAGAGGGACCTTGACAGGCTTGAGAGGTGGGCCTGTGTCAACCTCATAAAGTTCAACAAGGCCAAGTGCACGGTCCTACAGGGAGGCCAGGGCAATCCTAAGCACAAATACAGGCTGGGCAGAGAATGGATTGAGAGCAGCCCTGAGGAGAAGGATGTGTGGGTGTTGGGTGATGAGAAGCTCAACATGACCTGGCAATGTACACTTGCAGCCCAGAAGGCCAACCAAACTGGAAGAGGTTAGATTTAGACTGGATATTAGGAAGAAATTCCTTACTGCAAGGGTGGTGAGACACTGGCACGGGTTGCCTGGAGAAGTTGTGGATGCCCCATCCCTGGAGGTATTCAAGGTCAGCTTGGATGAGGCTTTGAGCAACCTGGTCTAGTGGGAGGTGTCCTTACCCATGGCAGGGGGGTTGGAACTAGATGATCTTTATGGTCCCTTCCAACTCTAACCATTCTATGATTCTATGATTAGAAAAATTTCTTCACCGAAAGGGTTGTCAAGCATTGCAACAGGCTTACCAGGGAAGTGGTGGAGTCACCATTCCTGGAGGTATTTAAAAGACATGTAGATGTGGTGCTTAGTGATGTGGTTTAGTGGTGGACTTGGCAGTGTTAGCTTAACAGTTAGACTTGAAGATCTTAAAGGTCTTTTCCAACCTAAGTGTTTCTATGCTTCTATGATTCTATTACTGGGCCTCAGCCAGCTGGTTTTCTGTGTTATGCTCTCTTGTTCAAAAACATTTTTGTTTTATCTTCCACTCTGAATAAAATTTCTTTGGTTTCTATTGATTTCTTTCATACTTTTCTTCTAAGAAAAAGGATTTTTTAAACTATATCATTCTTCACAGGATAATCCAGAGCACGATTTTCTTAAGAAATAAATGTGACAAAAAATTTACTTAGAAAAAAATTCCCATTCCATAAGTGAGATCATTCCTGTGAATAATTAAAAGTTCACAGTTTTAAGTAAGTAATTGGGTTGACATTAAGAATATAGCCTTTATAAGCTAATCATTAAACATTCACTTTTGTAGATTTGTAGAACTTCAGAAATAAAGGAAGAGGTGGAAAACCAAACCCTTCCCCTGTCTACAAACAAACAAACAAACAAATCATCTTTTCCTTTCCTGTAGCTATGGAGTGAGTAGCAAAAATATTATTTGATTCTTCTCTCTATGTGCCTTCAGTCAGTTCTTCAGGGCCAGACCAATACGCTCCACAGACACTGCCAGCTTAACCTGCCCTAATTCCTGGAAAAGAGAGGCTTTGTTTTTCAATGTTCTAATGATAGGTGTGTGAAGGACCTATAATACAGCTTCTTTTGACAAACAATGCATTGGGGGGAAAAAAAAGAAAAATCTGAAGCAAAATATGCTGCCAAAAAATTCTTGAACTTAATTATTCCTTTTCAGGACTTTATTGAAATAAATTTAAAACTTTAATCAGATTCTTTCATCTACTGAATTTTAATTTTTGAAATTAAAAAATAAAACCCTTAATAATTTGTAAATATTTTTCTATAGTAATTTATGTCCTCTGTTTTTTGTCCAGAGAATAAATAAATAAGTACCTAAATTTCTGGATGAAAGTACTGTTTGTGTTAATCACACAAATTGTATAATGGTCTTATTGTATAACGGCTGCAAGAACTGGTCAGCTTTGGTCCAGAGATCTTACAATGTCTTTCTACACGTTCTTCGTCCATTAGTACGAATTTATCAAAGAATTAGTAATATTAGTGTTTGTAAATTATTTTCAAAGTCGCATGAAAAATTCTAGTATCTGTTAGGTGTCCAAACTAGATGTACTTAGTCAATTTTGTAAATTTTATGTACCTGTTAAAACTTCAAATCATAGTATTAAAATCTTATATAACCTACAATTCTTTTTTAATTTAAAAAATTACTTATGATGTAGGGAAGTATTACAAGTTCTATTTTCCAGTGGAGAATGAAAACCCTTCTCAAAATAAAAGAAAGCCTTTGATAATTCACAGGAATGCACTTAACATTTTTGGAAGTGTAATCCTCATAATTAATGACACACTCTTTCCTTAGACTTTTCAATATGTTTTGTGTAGTCATCCAAGCAATTAATTTGATACATAAGAAGGACCAGCCCATCTCTCAAAAGTCTCTGGGAATCAAAGGAAAAAGTACCCAATCTGAATGTGACGTAGGGAAAACATCATGACCAAATGATTTCTCCATGCATAAATACCATGGAAATGAGATTTCCGGACTCTGGATGTGCAACTGAAATCTCCTCCACATAAGCTTCTCCAGAAGACATTTCATCATAAAATCATTTACACAAGGCTAGCACGTATTTTGGAAATAGAAGTACTGTCCAACAGATTTTAGGATCTTAAAAGGCAGATGTTTCTTAGTGTCTGGAGTGAAGCCTGTTCATAATTACAGATATCTACAAATTGAAAAATAAAAACATGATAAACCAAACCCCCAAAAACTGCGTTTTTGTGTGTACACAGGACAACTGTCTGTTCACATATATGTAGTTCACCTATGTGTGGTCTCCAATGCTCACAGCTCAGGTATACCAGATTCATTTCGCCTATTTGTTAGAAGATGCATATGCATTATATGAATAAACAAGTATACAGGCCCTAAATCTTCACATTAATCCACTTTATTAATGCACACGACAGATTTTTCATAGAACAGTGAATTTGTGTGCACATGCTTCAGGCTGACCTTTTGTTGAACAGATCTCTTGTTCAGTTGTATTTTGTCTAAAATCAAGTTCACAATCAAGATTTAAAATAAACTGCAGTTCTGAAGAGTATTTGTAGGTCCCATCCTTAACCAAAAAACTGAGGCTGAATGATGGCTATCTTTAGTAGCGCCATATGAAATACTGCTGTAGTTCTTTTCATGTTGATACATAGAATAGTTTAATACTTTTTAGTTGTTAAAGAATTTGCCAATTCAAACCCTATGTTTTTTGCTATTTTTGAACCAAGTCATTTTAAGACATAGGCCAACCTACCAGACACAGTGCAGTTTACGATACTGAGGCAGCTGATACACTTAACTGACAATAATTTTGTTTTCTGTATTAAGCATTTCTCTATGTGGTTTACAATAGTACATAGAAATATATTAAAACAAAGAAAAAAATGGTGAAGAAAGTAAAGAGATACAATGAAAACTTAGGAAAAGTATTCTAATTTTTCAGTGAACCAACAAAACCCTGAAAGCTTTGTTTGGGCTCCATTGCCTTCCTTTTCACCTGGGGACCAGGTTTTCACTTTCACAGAGGGTCAGGTCACCCTTCTTGGGGAGAACAGTGGAGACAGGAGCCATCTGCCCTACAGCTCTTACAGGCTGCTGTGGCTCTCTTGGGCTTGAGACCGATTTTTTGTTGATTTTAGGCTGCTGTGGTTTTTTTTGGTGAAAAGCCAGACCAACTAGGCTCCACAACCTCATATAATATTCATAAAAATACAACAAAAGGCAAACTAGAAAATTTTATCCCAATGTATTTGACACCAACATTTAATCCTTTCAACAGTCCACACTGGAAATGCTTTGCAAAGCACCGAAAAGTGTGAAGAAATTAAGCTACAGTTTTTCTAACTGGTACCAAACAACACTTGAAAATGAAATGTTTTTATGAATTACAGAGTCAAAATGCACAACAGCTGAACATATGTTAATTTAATGAATGTCATCATCTGTGACTGCAAATAATCAGTATTAACCTTGATGAAATGTAAGAAAGTATTAAATGAGATCACATTTGTGAGAGTGTTTTCAGTGATAAAAAGATGAAAGGAAGCAGACTATTTTCATCTTTTTCCTCTGGCTCTCTGTTTAATTTCTTTTCCCAGAAAAGTTTTGTTACCACACTACAAAATAAGCTTAAATCCAGCTGTACACCCCTGAGAATGTATCTGTATTGCCTTTCCTCTAAGACTTTTTCCTTAAAATATCCATCAAAGATGGCAGAACATACAATTACTCTTTCCATAGACTTGAGACAATTATGCTAATAATTTTCTTACACCGTTCACTTAATAATTTTATTATTTAGGGTGTTTTAAATCACCTCTTCCCCATATCCTTCAAAAAAGACTGTGTTCTACCACTAGAGTTAAAGTTCTCTGGGAGGGAAAGTAACAGTGCATGTAACTGGATCCCTCACCTATTACTTTAAAGTACACTGAAAGAACACTTTTCAAATCTGTAGACAATAATGAAAACACTTCAATAGAAAACATAGGCAATTTTATCTCTACAAATTTAATGAAAAAAAGAATTAATTTTAACAGCGTGTACCAGTAGGGACATGCAGATGTCACTGTGAATAAGAATTGGAAAACAATTAACCTATGAAGTAGTATCTTGCAAAGTCTTCTGCTCAAGCACTTGAAGATCTGATGCAAATCTCAGAAGGCAAAAAATTCTGATTATTCAGTGTTGACTAATACATTAGCGCTGTTTACCATAACATACCTTTGCTTTTCATGCAGACTAACACAAATTATCTAGCTTTCCAAAGCCTGAATTTTGATTTTATATTGAGCTTGTTATTAACCACAATCAAATATGCAAAGTCATATTCTAAATTTGTACCTTTTTTCCTCAATGACTGTTATTTTCCCATTAGTCATATTGGTATAATCAAGAATTTGTCAAATTATGTTTTGATTAATGATTTTTTTTTCTGCTATACTTAATAAGCACACAATGAAAATCATCACTGAGAGAAACCTTCTCCCATCTGGGTTTTCATATTATAAAGAATGAATGTGTTATTAGCTGGCTACAGTTTTCCTCAGAAACCAAAAGATATTATGAACCACAGTCAGAAAGTGTGTATAATGACTGTTTGCATGTTTAAACACAAGTGGGTACTTTGCAGCATCATTTTATGATTGTTAGCATAACTCTGAAAACAGTCTTCTAGTAGTCGCTGAACATGTGTTTGAGGAACTGGCAGCAATAGTGGCATTTCTTGAAATAGTTCCCTTAAAAAAGAGCAAGTTCAGTTTTAAAGATATGAAGTCTTTTCATGTTCTGACCTGGCATGTTTACAGGAAATATAGTGGGAATGAAAAATGCAATTAGAAAGTTCGTTCACACCCTTCCTCACTTCTTTTGCTTAACAAAGAAAATACGGTTAATGAGATACTGCAGTAAATAATAGCTACGAAGCAAGCAGGAAGTGTAGGAGTATTTACAACACAGAATAGCTGAATTTCTAGGAAGGACATTGCAAGTGGAAGGAAAAATGTAACAGGAGAATTTTTACATAAATTTGGAAGTAAAAATTAAGTCCAAATTCAGAGCTAAACAGAAAATTACAGAAAATGAAAGTGTGTCTAATTTTCTTGATGCTATCCAAAACATTGTAGGAACTAATAATAAGGTTTTCATGAGAACTGTGATCAAGATAAAATGAGGATATACAGACATTTTGCTTTTGCTACCCAAAAGTTCAATTCAATTCATTCAAAACAGAAGGTGAACATTTTGCTGTGGTAACCGTGGTCTACTGAGATATTTGAGCTTTCACCTAGTGACTCCTGCCTAATTAAGGTGTTTTTACCAGCCAGCCTTGCTCTTCCCAGTAGAATTCCCTATATCCTGAGTCTTTGCTTTTGTCTAATGAACAGTTTTGTGGTCTAATGGTAGTGCGTATTGTTTCTTCTTTCCCAGCTCCTTTACCAGGCCTGAGGTCACCCTCTCATCTGGATCCAGTCTATCCTAGAGAGACAAGATTTACCAGACATGCATGTGGATGTCAGCTATGTTTATATAGCTACTTTATTCCTTTGCAGTCTGTACTGCCCCTGAGATAAATGGTCCATCATTCCAGCTCTTCTTGTTTTGCTGCCACCTCTGCCCATGCACATACACAAGAGAGTGAGACCATGGAACTGATGTGTCACCTGGCAAAAATGAATGGGGTTTTGTTTGTTTGTTTGTTTCCATCTGTATTTTGATGCCTTAATGAGGAAATGAATGTACCAGTGTAAGGGAAGAGGAGGACCAAAGAGGTAAAGGTACAGGAGAGGAAGAAAAAGCCATTTCCTTCTAGAATATACTGCATTTAGAAAGACACCGAGCTAAAATTGCTGTGTGAACATAATTTTGCTGTTTGGAACTGTTTTTTCTGTTCTCTTTTAACAATTCCAGTCAGCAGAAGGAAGTAATAGTAACATAGCAAGAGGGACCTTGAATCAAAATAATAATAATACCATTAAAATACTCAAAAGCTACAAGCTACCAGATCTGAAGTTGATTAGACAACCTTCTGATGAGGTTAACTGTGATATCACGTCCTACTTTCCCAAGGAATGTGAAACTCATTCAGTCCATGGGATGGGCAATGCAAGGTTTGCTTTGTTGATGAAATGTCCCAAGGATGCAATCCGCTATGGCAAAGCAATATAAGAGTATTTAAAACTGGGAAAACAAAGAAGAGGAATTAAATTCAGATCTCATCTGTAATACTTTCACTCACTGTATTGCTAGATAAAATGTGAAACTTCTAGGAAAATAGAATGTAACAAAAAAAATACATTAAAACCAGAATTTAACTTCACAAAGGAACAAGTTACCTGTAATACCAGATATTCCTAGACATTAAGCATATTCAGGATTGAAAGGCCATCTTTTGTCAAGCACCCAGTCTTCATTTTATCATTTTCAATTACTGCAACTCCCATGTTTAATCATTTTCAGGATGCTTTTATGAAATTATAATACTAATTGACCTGATAACATGCTATTAACATTAACGAGTAACAAATCATTCTAGAGGACATGAGTAAAACAAATAACAAGTTCAGTGTTACGGGAAATAGGTGTTGTTGGGAAGGGCAACTTTGAAATAAGAGCATGGATATAGACAGTAAATTCATAGTGCTGCTGTGCTTAGTAAAAGAATTCTCCTTCCCTCAGCAAAACAAAATTGTACACGTAAAAAAGATTTGATTGTTCCATATACTATAACGTGTGGATGCTTTTTCATATCAGCAAGGCAATATTTAAAAGGGAAGACCTGAGACCTATGCCCAAAAATATTGTGACTTACTGAACTGACCATTTCCCTTCTAATCGTTCAGTGAAAAATTTCTTGAGTCTCTAAGGAGCTCTGCTATAATGAATTACAATCTGCTTGGTCTCAAGGCTTTCAGACCATATCTTGGTTATCATTCACTTATTGTGTCCCACTAACTTCATATTTCCTTTATTATCAATTGCACAAATATATCAATAACCTTGTCATTCAAAGCCAAAATCTGGAAAGTTCTTCAGGCAGAATGCAATAGAATTTCTAATATAATCACTTATTGCAATTGCTATACGCAAAATAAAATGCTTCAGAAAACTTAAATGCAAACCAATGAAAATTGTATTTTTTCTTGTCATTACCAGATATGCCCATTATATCTGTTTTGAAAAGTTTTGTTTCTAAACTCAACCTAAGAAGAAAAACAATTATAACATGTGGAAGAACAAATTTCACCCAACTAAATGAAAACATTCCTCACTGAAACTGGGGAGCAAGGGTGAATTATGGAAGGATGTGACCTTGAATTCCTATTTTCAGAGAAGTTCTCTATTTAAATAGGGAATTCAAACATCTGTTTAAGTGTATTCTGCTGTCAGCCTGTCTACCTGAATGCACACTTCATGAGCAGCTTTACGAGAACTTAAAATATTGGCACAGTCTGTTCTGCACAGTCAGTCCTTCTGGATGAGAAAAAGGAAAGAAGAAATCAAATAAAGTTAGGCTGAAAGATTTTGAGAGTTTAATCAACTTTTTTTCCCAAGGCAGGATCAGCTCTTCCTAACACATTCTTGACAGATGTTTGTTTTATCCATTCTTAAATCCCTAAGGATTCCAGCATTCTGGCTAGGCAACCCATTCGAATTCTTAATCATCCTTAAAATTAGCAAGTTTTCCCCAGTGTCTAATTTAAACATTCTTTACTACAGTTTAAACTCATTACTTTTCTTATATTAGGAGGTGTAGAAAAGGTTTTTCCTTTATCTTTTCAGCAAGTTTCCTTGTGTGAAAACCCTTCTTATGACACCAAGTCTTATTTTTTTCTAAATCTTTGAGTCTTTCTGAACATCTAAACTTATGACCCTTTCTTCCCTTGTCCTTTTCAGCCTCAGAAGGACAGACCCAGCTGCCTCTGAGCTGCAGCTTTATTTCTCAGTGTTCCACCTATCTCTTGCAAGATGCACCACAATCCTGCTCATGATATTAAAAAAAAAAAAAAATTGCCTCAACCTTTGGTCATTGATGAAAAACAGTACTATGAAAAAAGCTGAGCAGTTTTCTCAACTGCTTGATATTAATTGTATCTGATTAGAAAAGTTTTAGTTCACTGAGGGAGGGAAAAGGGGATGGAGACCTGGTTTTAATTTAAGAAGTTATATTCTGATTACCTGAATATCTGAATGGCTTTTGAGATCATCATTGATTGTTAGTCAGTGGGAGTCTTTCCACTAACGCCAGTAAGGATTTGAATCAGATTCTTAGAATTATAAAACCCCAAAGTACATAATTCTCATTATGTCAATGGGTGTTAGATGCCTAGCATCTGTGTGTGTGCATGCAAAACCTATCCTTAGTCCTTATTAATTCAAAGAGCACTGATGAAAAACATCAGCTTGTCCTATAAAAAATTGGATTAATGCTCCATTTGCCCAAATTTTTAAAAGCATGGCATATAATATATATACAATTAACACGATTTTTACAGTTGAAGCAGCAAAAGTAACAATCTGTACACACCAGCTGCTGGCAGCTTAGCAGGGAACACGTTGATTTCAAACGTTTGATGTCTCATGTCATTTAGAAAGCATGAGATGTGGACGAACAGCCCTCTCCAGGCTTTTGACATACTCTAGTAACCACTCTGTTCTCTTGGATTTAGCTCATGTGCACAGGACAGATGTACTAACTGCCTTAATGAAGTACTGTAAATTCCAATTTAGTGTCTGCAGAAAAAATGAGGCTGTTCAGAAGCAATCTAACTTACTTACAGGTCACCATATTAATAATTGAAGGGTGCTGTCCAATAACTACACAGCCTACGTTTATCAAGCAGTCTCTCTAGAGTTCCACCATTCCTCCTAGGTTTTTCACAAAACTTGCATCATTCTGACTGTTACCACATTAAGTCATTAAGTGATTGTCAATTTCCAATATTCTGGTTTGTCAGTGTGCTCAGGGATGGTGAAAAAAAAGTTATAGAAATGCGACAACTTTCAGCTGATTATTTTAACGTGGTCCAAAATTATAAATTTTAATAGTTTAACATCCTTTTTACGAGTGTGCCTAATCCCATTTTACTGGTCGTGACACCAAAGTATATGAAGGATAAACTATTTTTTTCATTTTCTTCTTTCCTTCTGTTTTATGTATATATACCTGATATAAAATATGGTTGAAAAATTAATATAATAACTTAATTATCAAGTTGGGCTGGCAGGGGCACTTTCTGGTCCACAGCATGCTTCAGATGCTATTACAGTTAATTATAAAGAGTAAGAATGGCAACAGCTTTGATATTTTTCCAGAAATTATCTTTTCTCTGAAATCAGTTTTGCATATCAGTTAAGGATATATAATTTTAAGCGAGTTCTTTTAGTAATAAAAATCACAAAGTAGTCATATAATAAGAAAAACAAACAAACAAACAAACCTGCTGAAGTGTATTTGTTTTAGAAAGAATGAACAATATTATAAATGTTTTTAACATGTAAATGATTCAGGACTTCCAAATTAAGTATTTCTATCCCAAATGTCTGTCTGGCTTGTCATTTACAAATAGAATATGGCAAGATGTATTTGATCTGAGTATTTGACATCAAAGGAAAATGCTGTATTTAGTGTAGGTAGCTGATTTCTTGCTGTTTTTGGAAATCAGGTGCTTCATTGTATATGTGAAAGAAAAATAGGTTAAGATTTTAAGAACATGTAAAGAATATCAAAGCTATAACAAAATGTTTTTATTCGGTACTGGAGAATTATTTTTTCTGCTTGTTTGCATTTTAAAATTAACTGACATTCAGAGTCTTGGGAGCAAAAGCAATTGAAAAGGTCTTCTTAGTGACTTTTTTTTTTTTTTTACTGACGAGTTAGACACACAGTCAAAAAACTGCCAGATTGGTCAGGAGTTTGGTGTGCTATTGACTATTTAGCATGCAGATATTTCAAATTACTTCTGCTTATTTAACTGCCTTGTCCACTTGAGCTGATGGCAATGATTTTGAAATCTCCTGGACAGCAGACTCAGTGTTACTGAGTTCTGTAGTACTTGCATGAATTTTATGTCTATCAAAACCACCAGAAAACTTCCACAACTTACTTTCTGTCCTCCTAATGATAGAGCTTCCGTAGCACTTCTGCCTTCTTTCTATGTCTATTTTTATAGAGAAATATTGGAAGATGTATTTAGTTGTTCAATGACAATAAGCAAAAGTGACTAACAACTTACCTAAGAATGCAACAGAACTATTTATCCTAACAAAGAAAACTTTCAGTCTGAATGTATACAATTAATTTTTAATGTATTCTTTTTAACATTTATCATTCTTCAGTTTATAGTAATTTTTAATATTTTTTTAATCAACTTGTTAAAATTACTGATAGAATGATCTGAATGAATAAATTTGTACTAAGATTTTCTTCCTTGTATTCTTGCAGTTTAAAGAAGCTGCCTTGAAAAATGTCTGCCAACTTAATAAGAGAAATACTAAATTATTGAGAAAGTCTTCCTTTAATTTTATTGCTTTTATAAAGTGGCATCACATTTCTGAAATTTACAACTAAGATAATTTCAATGCCATGCTAGCACATCAAAAAATTGGTAAAATGACTCAGCCATTATCTTGATGCAATACTTATATGCCCAGTAATTATAAGAGCCTATTCAGCTGTCACCTAGAAGGTGCATTAATCAAAACTGTATATTCTCATTAATAAGAAATGTGATATCTTTTCCTTTAGTTTTCATACTGACAACTCAAGAATCTTAAAACTAATCCTTTCAGAACTAGAGGAAAATGAACTATTCAGATCAATAAATATAATATATTCCACATATAAATTTATATTATTATATGAATGTATATTATCATATGGGAAAATAATGGCTGGAATAGCTTCTTCTGAAACCTTAGTTTCCAATTACCTTCCAGAATACTGGATATGTTCATTCAAAGTCATATTGTGGGCTTTGTGTCCCTGTTGTCTGGTGTTCTGATTTTCTTCTCTCAAAAGATACAGAAAAATGGTTTAGACTGGGTGCTTTGTGATCTTAGTGTTGGGTTTTTTTCCTCCCAGAGCTGAAACTGAAGAAATTGTATTGACAAGTGCAAATATCTGTGGATCGAAAGCAAAGCCAATTTTTATCCAAACCCCTAAAGACTAAAATTGCTGAATTTTATAGTGCTCTGTTCATTTTCTCCGAACAGAATTATTCCTGTAATTTATGTTTCTGCTTTAATTGGAATTTACTTGACCTATTAAAAGTTTTACCAGAACTGACATGCTTCTATGAGAAGTTCAGGTTCTGATAGACTAAATCCAGCAAAAAGGCATTTCATCAGAAACTCCTCTATCAGATGTAGAAGTAAGAGCCTTGGATTTCACTGTAATGTCAGCATGAAAGCTCTGGGTAATTGACATGAAACATTTAGATGAGCCTGATACTGTGTGCCTATGAAGAGCTGGCACGCTGTTTACCATTCACTCTTCTGAAACAGGTACCTTAATCTTGTACACATTACTACAAGGTCTCGAGGGGGCAATCCTTTATATACAGAAGAAGTTAAGAGTACCTTCATAGTTTTGTACTTCTATGCAGTATTATAGCTAGGCTACAAGCCAATAAGGCCTTAAACGAGCATTTCATAGCTGCCTAAATCAAGGTATTTAAACACTTGAGGATGCAGATAGACATTAAGAACAATTTCCACAATAGTAAGCACAAATGACAGTTCTGTTGCTTTCCTATGAGAATTAGTTAATAATTACATCTGAAGTGAATGGAACTCTGTAAATATCACCCAAGGCTTGCAGAAATCAATGTATAGAAATGAATTAATGAGAACAATACGGCAAGAACATGCGCTGTATAGGCAGAGAATTTGTATTTGGTTTGTAAATGAGTCTATAAGTGTGCGTGTGCGAGTCACTGAACGGGCTCTTTTCAAACTGCTGATCTTTGTGTGTTGTTATTAGCTATTACTGACACTTATATTGTCTCTATAACTACTGATCAGAGCACTACTAAACAACTGCTATAACCGAGTATGTGCAGTCACTGGGGATGGGATACATTTCCAGTTCACGACTGTGTATTTATGACTATATTGCGGACATTAACACTACTTGGAAAAGGGATTTCTATCGCTGTATTTCAAGCTGCTCTATCATTTAATGTGGTTGTTCAAACGTAGAAGATTGCTTGGATGGCAATATAATTCTGTTCACATTGTAATTGAAATCAAAATGAGCTTTCATGAAAGTAGTATTTGGCTTTATCACACCATATTGAGAACGACTAATAGAAAAATCTAACCTGATTCCTTATTTCTTTTTCTTTGGTTGATAAAGTAAGATATAACCCACCTTATTTTCAAATTCAAGAGTATCTGATAAAACGAACAGACAGGCTTTACGGTTGATGGCTTTTATCCTGATCAACAGATGAATGACATCAAGGATATAAATAGAAAGCTATATCCATACTGTGGTTTATCATTCTGTGTTAAAAAGAGGCAGTTCACATTTGAGCAAGTGAAGGAACTCAATGTTCCATCAGAAAAGGGCAAAAAATTATTCTTAGATGAATCTTAATACACATACATCTGAAGCACATTATGAATTTAGCAAGCAGCTTTCATTCCCTCTTCTCAACATAATTGTAATTAATATGGCTGTGACTGAGAGATGGTCCGAACTTTTCTCTCTCTCTCCATTTCTGTGAAAGGCAGGTGGGGATAGAAAGCTTTGTTAGACTGAAATTAGTAATGATTGTTCTCAAAAGAAGGAGCGGCAATTTGGGCACAGCAAAACCTGCCAGTTTCAGAGAAGTTAATAAGCATATAATTACAATCTTCAAATTTCAAGGATCATTTGAACCATTAAATGAAACGAGCAAATTCATGTCATTTCCTCTTCTTCTTTTACAAGAGGCCTAAGTTGCTCCCTTCATTTTTCTGGTGTAAAGGTATCAATAGGAAGATGGGTGGGAGAGCACGACCTCCTGGTGGTTTCGTTATTGGCGGTTGGGGTTTTTTTTACCTTAATGGATCATCTAAAAATGATATAATGGTGGATTCCATTTTATGTGCTTCTCATTTCTCTGACCTTGGGACTATAAGCCTCTATCAGATGCTACCCAAAACAATTATCTTCGTCTAGAACAAAGATTATTGACTCATGAGCTATTGAAGCAAAACAACTGCTGATCTCTACATCAACCTAGACTGTGGTCGTACTGCACTTTTAAGCTCACACTGTCAGATCTTATAAGATACTGCTTTCTTAGAAGTTACAGTCTGAACATTTTGAATACAGCAGGTACAATGAAGAGCCTCCTTGCTTATTGCTGCACATTAATTGATTGCCAAATAAGTGAACAAAGGCACCTCTCATAATAGACGACACCAATAATACTGGGCGAGGATTTCCTGGTTCTGTTGGTATAGGAAGGAGGTATTTACAGAATAAAACAGAACCCATTAACACTTCCTAGAGAAGCTATGCTGCGGCTGCATCTGTACTGGTGGGCCAAATAAAATAATGCCAGGGGCAAGACCATCTGTGCCTGCTCGTTGCCAGTAGGGTTCCTAGTAGGTATCTGATGAACTGTTTCAGAAAACGCCTAAGAATGATTTGGGGTGTTGAGTGATGAAGGATTGTTTCCAGTACGCATGAGGCCACTCTGGGTAGTCAGTGGGAAGTTAGCTGGATGAAGGCTGTCTGAGCCGAGCCATTTGTCCTCAGAACAAGAAAATTATGTTCGGACTATTTTAATTACTGGCTTAGATGTGGCCACTAGGACCACAGTGAAAGGCTGTAAAAGTTTAGGTAAGATAAACAGGTATATAAATGCTTAATTTTTAAGTGTCTCTTCCCTCTGAAGGTTTTCTGTTACTGATAAAATAAACTTGTGATTTATAGGGATTTTAAATCACCATTCCCTATATTTTCCAGACAGAAGTATATTAATCCAAAATGAAGGATATGTACTGGTGGTTATAGACACCTGGGTTCATTCCACATATTTACAAAATTACTTGGCTCTGAAGGTTAACTCAAGCCTTAGGTGAACCTAGCCACCCTTTGTGTGTCCCACTATATGTCCATGCTTTTAGTTAGTTGTTGAGGGAAGTAAGCCTTAAACGTTTCTTCTTTGCATTGCATTTGATTTGGGAACTGACTTAGAGGAATTAAATATCTTTTTTAAGTCATGCTAAAATTCAGGGATTGCAGTTTAAAAATCTCCTTCTCCACATGGGATATTAGATTATGTAGGAACAAACAGAGAGACAAATGTCTGTATTCTTAAATCAAAACTACTTATGGAAGCAACACTAGCACTGACAGGGTATGAGGTTTCCTGGCACGCTATTCAGAATATAATTATCATAATTTATCTCATAAATGCTATGGAGTTCAACTGATTATCTAATAGGTCTTCAACCAATGGTCACTCAGTAAAAGATACTATAGCGAGCCACTGTTCTGGGTTTCTTTATGTAAGAAGAGGTTCTGAACAAACCCTTAAGATTCCAGTTAGAAGCAGGAGATACCAGAAGGCTGTGCTGAAATTCAGTTATCTGAGGCAATTCAAGATTCTGACTCCAAAGGGGTCGCAATCAAATATAAGAAAAATATATCAGAAAAGCTAAAAAATCGCTACTGCAGCCTTTCTATGTTGACTTTTTGAACTCTTTCCCAATAGTTTCTTCTTTCTTTTTTCACTGCATAAACCCACTTTGATGCTTACACATAATAGCATTTTCTCTTTAAAATCAGCTATTTAAAACAGTATCTATTTAATTATTATGACTCTTGGGAAAAATACAGCGAAATATCCTTTCACCCTGAAATAGTGAAGAATGCTATTTTTACGTTTGGTACATTTGGCAGTGTAAGCTCCCTGTTCATAACATAGCTGGGGGCTTGATGTGGGAGGAATGTTTATACATGTCCACCAAACTCATCAACTCTTCTATTTTTATTCAAGATGACTCTACACTCCTAGATGTAGACAATGACAGCCCAACACAGATTCACACAATCTCTAATACCTGCAGGCATTCTTCTGACCTCTGTTACTCAGGTTAGACCATCTTTAAGTGAATCAGCATTAGAAAATAAATAAATAAAATTTAAAAAGTCTTTCATTATATGGAAAAGTTATAGAGAGTGGAGTTAGCCTTTTCCAGTGCAGTTTACTCAACAGATTCTTAAATGGAAAAATTTGTCTTAAATATTTTTCAATTGTACATTTTAAAAAAAGAGAGACACATTATAGTAAGAAAGACCATTCTAATTTTCCTCTAACACCTTTCCTTTAGAGACAGTGTATTTACAAGGTAAATTTCTGTTGTAATTGAAATAATTGTTTTTTTTTTTTTTTCCTTTTTAATGCACCCAAATAAAAAGAGAATGAAAACTTTAGCCTAGGAATTGCTAGATGTTTTTTTTTAATGGCCAGTATGCTAGAAATTTTCAGACTTCTACCTAATAAAGCTATTATAGACCAGAAATTGATTTGATCATTTGTACAGAGGAAGAAAACAGATCATGTCAAGCAAGAAGGAATGTAAAATAGGAATTAATTAACTGAAATGCCGGTTAACTGTAGAGATCAGTGACAATAAGATTAGTTGTGGACAGAAATGAGTAAGGAATGTGCTGCAGTACGAGCCTACAAAGCACAAACAGAAGAATTAAAATTATTAAACACATATTTAAGATACTTTGATATATTAGTAGGGACGTATCTTTCTTTGGTTTTAATTTACTTTTTAAGGTTAACATCTAAGAAAAACAGCCAAGCAAAAGCACAAATGGAGGTTAAAAGCTACATGAAAATTGCAATAAATTGACAATGGGGGGTGGTGGTGTATACACGCTTCTTTTTATACAAAAAAGAACATACACTTTCCAGTAAATAATTAAAAAAATCCAACTGCTCATGCAATCAAGAATTGAAGAATTGTATTGGTCAATGAAGATAAATTGCATTCCCATGGTTTTTAAGGTATGATTAATGATAATTGACTTCAGAACTGAAAAAAACATTCTTTGTCTGATTATATGATCAGAGGATCGTCTGATTAGCCTAACGTAGTTTCCATTGCTTATGTAATTCCATATATTTGGATCACTTTTATGGACATTGGTTCTAATATCGAGTTTTATACCTCAGTCTTTTTTACAGTACAAATACAGGGAAATTTCTGATGATGTTCTTAGTCATCCCCAATTGACATTAAAGTGCCTGTTTCACTGAGGTGTACGTCAGCTGGGATCACCTATCTTTCTTGCTATTATTGAGTGGGCAAAGCTTCTTGTGAGTGAAGATTTTCTTCTTGTGTTACTCAATTAGCAGGACCGCAGTTTATCTGCTCATGTTTTCATGATGGTATTGCCAAATACATGAGCAAGTTTGGTGTAAATACCTGTGTGTATTTTGTGTATAAATCTCAAATGACAGAACTTGTTAAAAATCCACAAAACCTAAAATAACAGAATATGCAGTAGTTTCTTGTCTTTAACCATATCAGGTGTTGATGTTAGATGTGAAGTCAGAGCATGAATTTCGTTCACTTTTGAGCTCAAATTTACCAATCAATATCTTTTGCTGCCAGTTAATCCATCCCCACAGTTAACATTTACACCTCAGAGCTGCCACTAATACTGAATCTGAAGCTGTTTAAGAGCAATCAAAAAGCTGAAGCTTCATGAAGAACCTCACAAAAAATATCTTGCTTTCGTAGTGAAAACCCATTGTAATGGTCCTATTCGAAACCCCTAAACTAGACAAAAATCTTTGAAATCAGGATGATACCATAAAATTTGTGAGCTGTCTTGCCTTTTTCTTGGGCTACTGTTATATGTCAATTAATGATAAAAGGACATCTACGCTTGTTCGTTGTTTAGACAGAAGTAACATAAAAAGTTCAGAGTCACGCTGTTTCCTATGTTAATACTCTATATTTCAGATCGTGGCCGCATATAAGCAGCTTCGAAAAGCAAAACACTGTGTCCTTTATTTCTACATACATTTATTTTTTAAATATATAAACAAAAACAAGGAAGACTGCATTTGCAGGTAAACACTTTTGCCATTTTCGTCAAACTTTTTACAATCTCTCCTATGCTGGAGATTTTGGATATCACAGTTGAGATGCCATAAGTGATAGTGTAAGCAAAATCTATAATCTCATATCATAAAAAAGTTCAGTCTAATCACTACAGAAGGGTGATTTAAGTTAATTTATTTTATGAACAAAGGGAGCTTCCTTAATAAAGTAGTTTGCAGAATGCAGAAAAGTAATTGAACAGATGGGGACAGTAAAGTTTTACATCGCTTTGGCCAGTTTGGCAGAAATGTTAGTGCATAGCCTGTGTAAACTGTATATTTTAATCCCAATAGGGATGACCAATAGGTAATTTAAAAGTTATTATTGTGAAAAAGTCATACGAACATAATCAGTATTCTTATATAGAAAGGAAGTAAGTGAAGTTTTATAAAGGCAAATTAATGCAGAAAAATACACCAAAGGTTGTAAAATACCAAGACAAAGATACGCTTTTTAGCTCCAGAAATCTCCAGCCACAAACTGCTGGAAGCTATGAGTATGTTTTGGAGAAGTATAAACTTGACCTGTTCTTAGACTCCTCTGTGAACATTCACTGCTGATTGTTGGAAAAAAGGATATTGGGCTACACTTTTCTAATTTGTCCGAAGCTAGAGAAACTTCTTGAAGGTCAGCCTTTCCCCAAGCTCTGATGAAGACTGCTCATAACTTCTCACTGTTAATGGTTCATGTAATCATTATCACATTACAGATAGAATAATGACAATCACAGCCCTTTAAATAACTCGATACAGATAAAATATAGATGTTAATTGTCTATGTAAATATAATCATAAAGCACTACTGCTTTCATTCACATTAACAGCATTCTCTTCTGGATAGTACTAATGTTGTTCTGCTACTCTAAACTGCAGTATGCAAGTCTGAGCATGTGATCACAGTAAAAATAGATCACAATTTTTAATGCACTATGTGAGTCCATAATTCCCTTTGTGGAGTTCAACTAGTTGATTAACATCTCTGTTTTGCACCTTCTTCTATTCTGTAATGAGCATAATGATAAGTAGCTTTTAGGGGAGGCTATATAAAGCCGAAGAAATTTCCCACTATATAGATCTTATTTACAGAATTATGAGCATGTGCAAAAAAGACTTATTCAGGTATAAAACCTGTTGTAAAATACAATGCATTCAAGGACCATTGGAGCAGGTCCACAGAATTAAGAATACTACCTGGACTTTATTACAGTTCTACTAAAGATTAGTTCAACTTCAGATCGGTTATCAAATCAGCTCACACCCAGAAAAATCTCATAAGTCCTCCACAAGTTGCTCAGGGGTGCAGCTGTCCAACGGCACACTCCTGATTCACTTGGCAGTAGTTCACATAAAGTGCAATGCTGCTTCACAGAGATTTGACATGTTAAAAGAAGCGATCATCTGTAAAGTGTCAGTCTTATTCAGATAAATATTAGATAAATTTGTTAAATGGAGGTTGAGACAAATGCTGCTCATAAGAAAATGCTACAAAGTTTTTAATGTGCACCCAAAAATATTAGCTAGGGTCTCAGATTTATTTTCTTCAAACATTTAATTGGCTGTCTGAAATGTCTTAGTCTTTCTTCCAGGAAATTATGCACTTTGGAACATTCATGTCTCCTTTGGAAAAAAAGCTTACTCCAAAAGGCAAAAATTGCTTGTCACTGTGTACTAGCTAGAAAAAACTCTATATCACCACAGCTTTTTTGATTGGTAGTGTCTGCATACTGTGTGCTTAAATTCAGAAATACATGCATGGCGTACACTTTTTAAGCTTTAATGCCTGGGTTTATTCTCCTCTTGTGTTCTATTGTTTACAACAGTTATCATGCATTCATTCTGTTTCTTCTAACAGAGAAGTAGTTCTAACATGAGAAAATTTGGCTTTAACCAATAAGTTTCTAATAATAAGATTTTTCAAAGCTTGCATCCAATGTTTGGCCCCTGGGAGTCCAAAATGAGAGGCCAGTGTTCATGAACAGTTTATTCCCTGGTCGGGTGAAGCCAAACAATGGTACTGCTGTTGTTAGCTGGAAAGACTAAGTTACACAGATGAAAATGCAAGTCCTACAGAATACAGCATTGTTTGTAAGGACTATTGCATTTAGTTTCTGGATTTGTTCTAATAAATGCTTATTCATAACTGTTTTGCCTTAATTCCAAAACTGTTCTGTTCAAATACAAACAATGGTATGGTGTTTTTTAAAAGAACTTTATGAAAGACCTGTCTGCCATACTTAAGTAATGTTTGCAATATTTCTGCTCTCCATCAGAGAAATTTGCCATTGCAAGGATTCATATTGAACCAATTTAGCGTCTCATCAGCTTTATTTTCCTTTGTATTACAAGTAATTAAAGCTCTCCACCAGCTTTGAGTAACAGTGATCTCATTTTTCATGAATATTCTTCTAAAAGTAAGCTTATTAGTCTTCTAAATATTTTTTGGAAGGAGGAATTTATTTAGAACAAGTAATTATTAATTTTATGAACCCAAAAAACTTCTTCCCAAGTGTCTTTTACAGTGCCCTGTAGATATTGGTGAGTTTGCAGGAATGTCTACACCCACCACAGGTGTTGAGAACCAGACAGGCATGTCCCTCTAATCACTAAGTTTTCCAAGGGTTATCTAGTGCTTACATTTGTGTTAACAGAATCTCAAAACTAATTTTTCCTCTTGTGTTCCTCACATATGTGCAACAGCTCAGCATTAAATTGTATCTACATTGAGTTTCTGTTTCACTCAGAATACCAAGAAGGGCTTCTAATCTCTGAAAAAAAGGTCAACCAAAACCAGAACTTCGTGACTGGGACCCACATTTATGTTATGAGAACCTTTGTTGAGGATATTCATTTGTGTATAGAAATATTTCCATATCATGATCTTAAAACACATTTACTCAAATCACGCAAAGTAGCTTGCTCTTAAGCTCTTCCTCAGATCAATTTGCCATGGAAAAAACAAATACTCTGAAGTTTTTCCTAGATAAAATTTTCTACAATAATAGTCAATAAGGTTAAATGCCTCCTAAGACAAGGGATAGCTCTTCACTGCATCAATGTAAGTACCCTCTGCTTTCCAGTTCACATTGCTATAACATGAACTGATCAATACAGCAACATTGATATTTATGTACTTTGAAGAATTCAGTAACCATTTTTCTTTATTGGCCGAGTTATTTTCCTCACAGAAATGTTCTGACTAATAAATCCTCTTGAATTATGAAGGCAGTTATTTGAAAGCTCTGTAACTTATTTGTTTCACTACAGAGAACAGTGAAAATCCTTCTAAACTGATTAAAGAAAAACAGAATTTGAAAGAAGAATCAATACATACTATGAGTATTGTTTATGAAAAAAGTATGTTTTTATAATAATTTGCTTAAAGAAGTGTAAGGAAACAGCACCATTTTGCTGTTTATGATATGTTCTCATTCTGCTTCTCCCCACATGCAGAAAAGACGTACTTCTGGTATTCCCAAAGATGAAGAAAACACAACATCAGCTACTGCACTGCATAGCTTCCTATTATCTCATCAGTCCAATCTTTTCTTTGGTTAAAAGGTAATGTTTCTGTTAAAACTGGAGGAATCCTCAATTGTTTTGATGTTATGAATTTTGCTAAAAAGAAAAAGATTAATTGAAAAATGCTTTATTGCATCTCTTGTTCAGCTTCATGAGAATCTACTATTTCTGCATGTCTGTAGATCCACATCCGTCACATACATTTCAAAAGACACTTGCTAAAATTAGAAAAATATAATTATTAGGAAAATAAAGAAGCATTTACACCACTTATTTATCTATGTACTTTACTGGTAGTTTTTAAACAAAAAAAAGAAAGAATAAAAAACCAAGAAGTGAATGTGTAAAGCTCTTTACTTACTTGTATTTTTGGAATAGAGAAACAAGCCTTAAGCATTCTGAAGGTCAAAAAACCTAATAGTCAAATAAATCTAACTGCTGTAAAGCAGAAAAAAATCCCACAGGTAAAAATACAAAAACATAGCACTGACACGCATGCAATTACATCATTCATTTTATCTCTAAACTGAAGAAAATCATTAGAAAACATAAGGAAGGATGACAAAAGTCATGGAAGCACTTGAATGAAGCATATAATTTAGAAAGGAAAGAAAAAATAAATTCATGTTAATGGGAAAGGGTGGGTACCAAATGTCACTGATTCAAATGATATCAGTAAGCAGCAGAAAAAGCAACTGTAAGATACAGAAAATGGGTGAACCTGATAAATTTAAATTTTGTTGTCCATATACTATCCTTCTCTAAAGCTATTATTTACAGTAGAAAGCAAAAAAAAAACTCAAACAAAAAATTGCCATAAAGGGAGTATTTTGACAAAGCTACCTCTACCGTTGCTGTTCATGTATAAGTTACAAAAGTTTCAGGTGAAGTGCTAGTCAGCTTTGAAAAACAAACATCATAGAAGTGCTACATGGAGGTGGCCCTAATAATTATACATCTGCTTTCAACTGATATCACTCTAATAACCCAGGCAACAGTAAAGATCAGTTATGGAACAGAATAACCATTTATGTAAAATAACCCTATGCTACAGGACAAGCAGAAAGTAAAATATAAAATTATTCTATTAACTTTCATTCAACTCTTTCTTTAGGGGAAAAAAACCCCGAAAACCAAAACCAAAATAACCCCAAAAAACCAAACCAAAACCCTAAAACCCTAAAGAAATATTTGTGGATGGCAATTGTGCTAGATCAAATCAATATTAAATGGCTTATATTAGTAAATTTCCCCTTCACAACTCCTTGTGTTCTCCACTGAACGTTCATTAGGTCTTTATCCTGTAGTATATATCAATGAACAACAGATCTCTAGGATATTACAGCCTCCAACCTTCCTCAAAAATTATTGATAAAATCCTGTCGATTTCAGAAGAAACAGGATTCAACTCTAAAACATTTTATGATATATAGTTCTAGTTGGAATACCGTGTTAACAAATTAATCAATTATTTAAAATATTTTATTAAAGTATTTTTAATACTTGCTATGGACAGAACACAAAAAAAATCATGCTTGCCAACTTTGGCAATTATGGCTTATGAAAATTTGTGCCAATAAAACTATCATATGAATGTTGATGGATAAGTAATCCAAAAGGGCAGCAGGCACAGACAAAGCATTGACTAATGACTGGTCACAGTCAATTTGTAGAGTTCAACTTGCTTTTGAGCATGTCTTAAGTGTGCTCTATTCGAAGAGTAGCACAGTGCAAGCATTTTCTGAATATTGTAACAGAATGTTGCTGAATGGAATATTATAACATATAGGGCAGCCATTTGGCTGTATTTTGTCCTGTGAATCTCATAATTTGTATGGCCTTTTTCCTACATCCAGGGAAAACACTGTATCTATGGAGTGGATAAGAATGCAGGAAAATCTACAAGATAAAACTTACAGATAATTTAACTGCTATATTATTATTTTTCTCTGTGACAGAGTGCTCCTTGCCTTAAGCATAACATGACCTGGGTGGGCATTACTGTCATTGTGAGAACAGGAACAGTACAAAAAAAGACTTTGTGTCTGGGTTCTCAAAATCTTAAGATCTAGATTCATTTGAACTAGGACTTTAAATGAGACATCTAAGTAACATTCCCTAAGTGAAGAGAAAGAAATTGAGAGAGAAATTGGTTCAGCCCGCTTAAGATATGGAGAGCTCTGAAGATGGATTGGATAGATTTGTGCCTAAGTGCCTTGGGATAAAAAAATCCGTAAGTCTAAACACGTGTTACTACACGTGTTACGACACTAACACAGATGTCACATAGTCCTGCTGGACCAAATCCCGAAATTTTATCCCATTTATAGTAAATTTTTCCTCAAGTACCTATTCTTTGAAGTTAATGTGAGGTTGCCCAAGTAAAAATGAGAGTCAGAAGAGTAACACCTGCAGGATTTGCAGCACTATTAACAGCAGCAGAAAATGTCTGAGAAGCAGAACTGTTCAACTGATTTTCACTGTGCTACAGTCTTCAAGAGCAGCAAATGAAACATGACACAGTACAATATTAATATTGTCATGAACTGAAGATCTTTATGGTAGCCATTCAAGCAAGTTCCTTCACTGCCAAGAAAATAGTTTACACAGCCAGAAATTGAAGGTTGAATACCAAAGGATGATGGTTTTAGGCTTCTTGAAAGACATTCACTCCTCCTCATGGGAGTTCTTTAGTAAACGAGGATTTTAAGTTATGCCAAAGTTTTTTGTTACCGAATGCAGGAAATTTTCATTCTTTTTCATCACTTACATGAAAAGGTCTTAAGGAAAAGTACTTTCATCTGTAGCATGAACTCAGGAACGATGCGAAAATGAAAGCAGACTTTTTTTCCTTGCAATAAACCTGGAGACTGAAGGCTGAATAAACATGAAACGCTATAAAATTTTGAGAGATTGTACATTTTGAAAGAATAACTTCCCAAGAAGCTCTGCTTTGATTATGTCTTCCCAGTTCTAAATTAATCAGATAACGTTGCCATTTTCTTATATAATGTATTGATTTATGAATTAGGAACACAGCAAAACCCAGAGTTGAATATAGGTGGACTTCCACATTAGAATCTGTGCAGGATTGGACCCATCAGTAGGTCTAAGCAAAATAAACTCCTCTGAACTAATAGAAAGATACTTTCATCCAACCCCACAGTGTTACTGAAGTAAGCAGTAAACAGAAAAGAAACTGACAATCAACATTGCAACACCTCCCCTTGCCTCATAGAAGACTCAGCTCTGACTTTTATGCCCCCTTTACAACACAGGTAATAAATGTTCAATGTATCAAAACGAAATAAATTTGGAGAAATTAAGATTTTGATAAAAGCAATAGTCAAGTGTTCATTTTCTGTAGATCTCTCAGAAGAAGTTGTTGTGCATCTCAGAAATATGGTGTGCTCCTAAAAAATATACTAGACAATATTTGCATGGATTATAGTATCTACTCCAATACATTTCTATTAGCTACCAAACAAATGTACATCAATATGATATTCAAAGCTGATTTCATTACCTAAGTGTAAAACTACAATATTTCTCTGTTCATGTTTTCAGTACTGGAAGTCAGAAAAGAAAAGGCATGTGGGAATGTCCAAAATTAAAATTATTTATCCTGCGATTCTGCTTTTATAGTTTACCTAAGTTGTAGTTCCAGTTTTTCTATCACTTTATGTCTTACATTCACTACACATGTGTGGATGGTATTTTTATATTAAAGCAGAAAGATTTCTGCTAGTTAACAGGACTTAGTTTTGCAATGATATTATAGTTAAAAAATAATGATGTGTTTCTTATGGCTGAGACAAGACAGAGGTTATCTATTCTTATTTTAGAGCATAGAATCGTTAAAGTTTTAGAAAAACAGGGCTGAGCACCTTTAATTTTCTGTTCACCTGTACTATACTGAAAAGGAACTTTATATTTGAGAAGCGTTGCAAATGAAGTCTTGTAAAGGCCAAAAATGCCTGGATAATTAGGAGACCATCAGAAATCTGAAAATAAGACCTTAATTCAATTAACAAACATAAAATAAGTATTGATGATTTTGATGTTTTTGAAATCTATTAGAACTTCATCATCCACTCAAAATTATCTAACAATCTATGGGATAATCATAAATACCCAAGGGGAATTCTTTTTACCGAATGATTCTTGGTATTTTCACTTAAGTATAGGGATTATCAGTAACTATAGTAACACTACCATTGGAGAATGCAACTGCTTTCTGAATAATTTCTGAGTATTTGTATACAAACTGCTGAACTGCATCTTTCAAACTAAATATGAGATTGTTCTGAATTCAAATCCTATGACAAGGAATAAAATATAATGCTTAAACAAAAGAAAAAAATAAAGATTTAACTTAACATAATTCTCCCAAATACACAAAGAGGCTTCTACCAAGAGCTTGCTCTTTTGTACCATCTGTTCATCACTCTGCTTCTACATTGAATGAGGTTGCAACTGCGATTTTCATTTCAATGAGTATTCTGATTCCATAAAAAAAAACAAATAAAAAGTTATACTGTTTATGAAGAGAGAAAAGCCTAAGTACAAACAAGCACTTTGATAATTTAGGAAGAAAGATGATGCTTAATATAATCACTATATCACAATTATTTACTCTGTTGAGCAACGGTATTGTGAAGTGCAGTTTATCAAACACGAAACTTGCTAGAAACTCTAAAAGAAATCAGAGTGACAAAACTGAGCAACTAGCTGATAAGATCAAATTGTTTGCAATTGATTTTTCCAGCAAATTTAGCTAATACTGGGAAAAATTAACGGAGTTTTAAGTTCAGTTCTTTACTAACCTTTGCTAGAAGGTGATAGAAAACTTCTGGTGGCGGTTTTTTTTAATTCTGTTTAATCTGTTTAATCTTTCAAACTACTACAGACAGATTTACTAAAGCACTGTAATCTTTCCTAGATTACACATATGGATAATTTAATGTGCCTATATCTAAGATATCTGAAGTTAAGCAGGCTTTCTTAAGCCCCTGTTCTGCAACAGAATCCACACAAAATCATAATTTCACACTTACTGCTTCTATCATATTGCTGCGCTCAGAGTACTGTAATTCATAGACTAATAATTCTGTAGAGCTACAACACTACTTTATTACAAAGACTAAATAGTGGAGCGCTGTGTCTTGAGGCTCTACTCATCCAATTTTTTTCCAAATTTGTTAAATACAAAATAAATTACAAACCAGAATGATAACAATTACATATATCAAGTCAGTGGCGGTTCTAAAACCAGTAAACAAAACTCTTAACCATGATGAGTCTGAAGTGTGGAGCCTCTTTTCCAGGTATGTCTGAGGTGTCTGTGAGGGGAGGTCTAAGTTAAGGTTATCTGTGGAATGGAAAATGGTACATCGATTGTCTCCAAAATAAAAATGACTTTTATTATCAAAGAGTTTCTTTTCTGAAAGCACAGATGGTGTCAACATGCTTCAGTAGCCATCTTTCCGTAGCTGAGAACAGAATGAGATTACAAAGTAGTGGAATAGACCAGGTATAGAGAGCAGACCTGTGTAGTTTTGATGAACAAAACGGAGTTTTATTTCATTAAGTTCAAAGAGAAAAAGTCTCAAGTTCTTTCTTTTCTTTGTTTTGATTTAGGAAGTTTTAAAGCAAAGCTACTCTCACATGTCAAAAGGTCAAAAGAGTTTTACATTTTTCCAAATGTTCTTGGGCAATAATAATTGCTCAAAGCCTGAGTTTAAAAGTAATTTTGCTACCCCTAAAACTACTCTCAGTGTTCAGTTTATTGTCTTCAGTCATGCATCCTATTGAATCCTTCAGAACTGGGATGGATAAGTCCTTTCTAATGAAGCCTGTAAGTCAGAAAGGAGCAGATATTGCAGCAGCATATAATCAGGCAGGACTCTTAGAATCATAGAATCGTTTTGGTTGGAAGAGACCTTTAAGATTACCAAGTCCAACTGTTAACCTAACACTGCCAAGTTACCACTAAACCATGTCCCTCAGCACTACATCTACACGCCTTTTAAATACCTCCAGGGATGGCGATTCCACCACTTCCCTGTTCCAATGCTTGACAAAAATTTTAGTGAAGAAATTTTTCCTAATATCCAATCTAAACCTCCCCTGGTGCATCTTGGGGCCATTTCTTCTTGTCTGATCTCCTGTTACTTCAGAGAAGAGACCGACTTCCACCTCACTACAAACTCTTTTCAGCCTCAGCCCCCTTTTCTCGACTAAACAACCCCAATTCCCTCCACTGCTCCTTATAAGACTTGTTCTCTAGACCCCTCACAAGGTTTGTTGCCCTTCTCTGGACATGCTCCAGTACCTCAATGTCCCTCCTGTAGTGAGGGGCCCAAAGCTGAACACAGTACTTGCCTGAAGATAGTGGGGTTCAGCCTTGACAGAGTTTTATAGACCTTGATAAAACCTTTCTTTGAGTTTATGTCTAAACAGTGACATCCAATAGCAGCACAGTGCTATGGAGGTCTAAGAGAACAAATCATACAAAAATAAGAACCGTGTAGATTATTCATTTCCAAAGTAGTATTAATAGGGCCAACATATTTCATTGTTATATGGTCAAAAAAGAAAAAATGGACATTATCTTGCAAAGGACATTGTAATTTTGTCCTATATGCCCCCTTTTCACGAAATTGCTACTGAAGGCTAATGACCGTGCTTATTTTCATTTATCTCCCACGTGTTGTCATGTCCAAACTGGTGCAAAAGTGAACTGAAAAGCACAGTTCTTGGAAGTAGGTCTTGGTCAGCCCCTCCACCTGCAAGCTTGTGTTTTCAAAGTACACAAAAATGTCCCACTGCAGTAACCCTCAGTGGTAATTTCTCAGATCACTCAAGCTTGCAGAGACGAGCGTGTAGCAGCTGGGGCTTAGCAGGAGCAGAGGCATCGGACAAAGTTACAAGGTCCATTACAAAGTTATCAGCATTTTTTCTCATTTCCACTGTAAAACAGCTAAATATTTTTCTCTTGTTAGTATTGTCTTAAAAATAATAAATCTATACCATTCCTGTTTTCAATGATGCTGTACCCTTATTTTTTTCTTGTTACGTATGCATGCATACAAGTGTGCAGACACACACACAAAATGCAAACCAATCTACTAAAAATTTCTTGTTAATATCCCCACCAGCTGAAAAACACTAGAGCCACCACTGAACAAACTATTCCACAAACCTCTCTCTGCCACATCTACTATGATGTATAAAACTACATCTAAACTTGCACACCCACCCCTGCACTCCAAATCCAAATATTAAGCTATGAACTCCTGTATCTATGCCAAAAGACTTCTTTCTTTTTCAGAACCTATAGGTGCATTGACTTTACTTGCATGACTCCCTTTATAGAACTGTGTCTACAACCAAGATGCCCCCTAATCCTTGAACGAGAGTATGTTGAAAAGCACTGACAAATAATAAAACCACAAAACTTTTGCTCAGGGTAAGGGAAACATAAATACTAGTTTTATGCCCAACATTTGTGCCTGACCCTAAGATACTTGTCCATGTAGGACTTTCAAAGACCTCCCTGAGAAGACTGACTGACTGACTTTTGACTAATAGGATCCTAGTTAAGGTAAGCCAGGACATAAAAGGATCTGTAAGCAGAAATGGTCATGGTCTTCAGCTATTCTGACCTGAAAGGCCATAAAAAGTCACCACCAGCCACAGAGAAAATTATTCTTAACAGTGCTTAAAAACCATACAAACATGAGGGAGAAGTAAGTTAAAATTGTTCAGGTACAAAATCAACAGAAAAGGAACAACACGGGCAAAAAACCCCATGGCTGACACTCCCCTCCTTCCTTCTCCCGTTACCACCTATCACTTTCCTTTCACCTGCTCTGGCAGATTGCATCTCTCGCAACACCAGAGTTATGAAAAAAAAGGCCTTTTCCACTGCTGGAGGGTATTTGGTCTGTCTGTCTGGAAGACAAACGTTAATGCTGTCATTCACGGTATCACACCGATGACAAGACTAAAGGGTGAATGATAATGTCTAGAAAGTTTGCAAGGGAAATATAAGTTAAAAATACTATTCATGGAGCATTTTCTTCTCTTTTGCTATTGTTGAGGTGGTTTTAAAAAGCTGAGGACTGCAGTGAGCAGTTTCTCAAGAAATACTCTGATGTACAGCTGGACAACAACATCAGAAGAATTAGGGATATTCAAGACTATTGATAAGGACAAACTTATTTCCTTTCATAGAACTGGAGGTTGCAGTGCCTTTACCCCATGGAGTTATCATAACTTTTCTTCAAAAAACTTTCTGAATTAAATTGTTTTGCTTTTATGTTGCACCACTGAGTACCTTTTCAGAGACACAGTGCCCTTTAAACAGTATAAAAAATTATATTTTCCCTTAATTTTTCTGCTGGTAAAAGGAAGGTCATTATTCTTTTAACCCAGAAGAAATAAAGTATGCATGCATATAAGGCAACTTAAATGGATGTATAGGGAAAAGTTTGTGTTATTTTGGAATAGAACAGGAAATAATAGGCTTAAGTTGCAATGTAAGAGATTTTAGTTAGACTGTAAGGGGAAAACATAACAACTGTACAACTTTATTTTGCTTACTTAGGTTCATCCTTTCTTGAATCCTGATATTCCCAATATTGTTTTACACAAGTACTAAGAAAAAAAGAAAAGGTGAGATTGTGTTCTTGCTATACGGTGATAGAAAGAAAAGCTTGAAAACAGCAGTATGTGGGCTTCATACAGACCTAATTTTCTTCACTGGGACTATTTTTACATTTAATGTTAGAATAACATTAGGTAGTACACAACACTTCAATTTGTACTGAAATATTAAAACTTTTATACTGGTGCATTAGTACTAACTAAACTAAGGAAATCACTTGCATGGTTAAAAATAGTTATAAATTTATTGACTAAGATTTTTTTTTTAATTTGAGACAATTAAATACTCTTTATTTTTAATTTTTTGTCAGTAGTTGCATTGCCGCCTTTTTGGTAAAGGAGACCAAGAGCAAAAGACAAGGCAGTTGTTGTGAGAACCACTGCCTGTCTCCTTTGTGCCCTCTCTTATGAAACTAAAGTCAAATTTATCCAACAGCAGAAGCAGATCCATAGATGTAATTGGGATCTGGCTGTTTCCATAGCACTATATGGAGTCTCAGTTTAATGCGTTGCTAGCCTCTAGTTCGCTAGAACAGTATAGGTCCCTCCCCTGGTTAAAGGCAGGATGCAAAGATATTTCAGTGCTAAATGTGTGTAGGGGGCCCCTTGTGACGATTGCTGCCTAACCTCTCAAGGGCATAAACATATCCTTAGCAAAAAAACCCCCAACAACTCCCAAAACCCCACCATAGGATCATTCTAGACTAAAGTACATGTGCAAAATATGTATAATCAAACATGCACATCAGTAAAAGGTTTCCCATCAGTGTTGCTCATTACTTAGTAAGATAAGAAGCACTTAGTGGGATAAGAAATATGAATAGAATAATTTCTGTATTCCTCTTTCTGTCTCAATTTCCTACCCTTCTGAGCAGTTGCTAGCCAGCAGCAGGAGCCATGTCAAGTTGTTTAAATGCCTTTTGAAATTTTTGCTTGCTTTCCTGATTTGTGGAACCTTTCTATCACATCTAATTGTTTTCTGACTTTGGCTGTCTAGTTAGGTCAGGCTATTTCTGACCTTGGCCTAAGCTGCCCATGTTCCGAACAGTGTTTGCCTCTTAAAGATTCTTATTTGTTTTTCCTCCCTACCTGCCTTTTTTTGATGAGGCTTCCATCAGCGTACGACACCCAGTGGATCACAGACTTCTCTGTTCTGCTTTGGGTAACTTTCCATTGTTTCAAAATAAACTCTTCCCTACAGACAGAGAAGAGAACACTGACTCTCCTGGACTTCTGCTAACCCATCATCCCAACTTGCTTTTAACTACCATCTCTGGTCTGGAGGGACACAGTGTGGTCCTTGCCAGCAATACTGCATGCACTTTAATATGGAAGAATTTTAAAAAACAAAACAAACGAACAAACAAAAACAACAGGAATTTTGTAATAGCTCCACCTCATGAAACAGAATCTGTAAATTGTATATAAGGAATTATTCAAATCATCACAGCCGATGAACTTATTTGGACTTGATAAATTTTTTTCTCCCAGTGGAAGTATTGAGTTCACTGGCAGGGGGAGTACTCCCGGGACAGAAAAGTATATGAGATACAGGTAATATTTTTGCAAAAATATCTAGGCACTTTCATCTCTCTAAGCTACTTTTATACGACGAGCTAAAACGACTGTGGCACACCACGCTAATAAAACACTCATGGATTTTCATCCTCCACTCATCTTCTGTCCCAGATAGTGGAAGGGAGAATGAAAATAATGCTGTGTATTTTCTCTCTTTATGGAAAGGGCTGTGCATAGTCAGTATTTGTAATCTACAATACTAGTCAGATTTAGCAGTTTGTAGATCTCTATTTTGTTAGTATTTCCTGTCATTCCTACAAAAAATCTATTGGTCAGAATTAGATGGACCATTTTACTTTTCTATTGCCATGTAATGAGAGAAATTATGTTTATAGATATTTATATAAATGCATATACATGTTAATGCAAATCGGAACATATAAAACCAGAAAACGGATGAAGTATGACTGGATTGTCAATCAAATTTTAATAAAGCAAGTTATAACTGCTTTCACAGCTGCCACTAATAGGAGTTAATATAGTCAAGTTACTCTGAGATCAAACCTTGCTTGAATCATTAAGACTTCAAGTTTCATATGCTATCGTACTATTTTGCCCTTGAAACTCTCCAGTGCTGTATAGACTGCAGAATGAATTTTAGTTGGAAAATTTCACATCAGTGAACTAGAACTGAATTTCTAGTTCCATTTTACACAGAGAGTGAGTAAAAAAAAGAGGAATCATAATTTTCCCTCCTTCTCTGTGACTCTTTTTTCATGGAATAGAAAACAAGTAACACCTTGTTCTTGCTTTCCAAAAAGTAAGCAAGGTGATAATAACAACAGCCATTTTGTTAAACTTTTCCTCATACAGAAGGAACTTTGGGATCCTGTAGATTTCTGCCAAATAGCTTTGCTTCAGTGCAACAATAAGGCCAAACGAATGCACCATAGTCCCTGACTCAGCAGGAGGCAACACAGAGCGAGGACACTGACTGGCAAGCGGTGACAAATCTTGCGACAGCCCCCAGCTGGCGACTCTGCCCTTCTGACAGAGGTCAACAGCAGAGTCAGCAGAGATAATGCGGGCCCGCTTGTCAGCTGCTTCAGCACAAAGTCCTTCACTGGCAGCGTAAACTGAGACTTCCAGCTTTACATTTACATCTCTGAGGGTGAGAATTTGTGATACAGCTGAACCAGTCCAATGGCTTGCTTCCAGTAAAATTGGCTGTCCCTTTCTCCCATGTCCTCTCATCCTAGATACCTACTCCCACCTCCTCCCAGCTGCCAACGTTGGCACTCATCTGACCTCAAAATGAGACAGTTCAACTTGCTTCGCCGACCGAAGGCTAACAAAATTAAAACAGGAATGGGTGACTAGTAGTGTAGGTGGCTCAAAGTAGGAAAGAAAACTATGCCTCTAAGTGAGCAAAGGAGGAGCGCTCCCTTTGGTGCAAGGAGTTATTAGATTGGCTCATTCACATTGCAAAGCCTCATCCTGTGGAGTAGAAATGGAGAACTCGCCTCATATGCCAGCTGCAGTGGGTAGTTACTGTCACCAAACAGAAAGAACAAATAGTCGTGGATGGTAAGGCAGCCACAGCATGATCGACTAGAATTAGCATGTTGCCTAGGGTTATCCAGTATTCAGATTACATTGGAGTTAGCCGATGTAATCAATCAGCAAATTGCCAGGGTTATCCACTGCTACAATCTAACTCGCTGCAGCACTATTGTGCCACTATCAAAAGCCATCAACACTTGAATACCTACTGCTCCCACAACCAAGCCAGGCAGGATGAAACTCAAGCATCACTTAGGTGTGTGTATGCTGTAATTACGAAATGCAATCACAGCATGTGCGAGATACTTGAATTAGCTTTAGTCCAGCTATCAGATCTGTTGAGAGCAGTGAAACTCGTATGGCTTCTTCATGAGCCATGTAAGACTGCCTAGGACCCTACCTACCTATTTGGTTGTGTGATGAATGTTTGCTGAACTCAGAACACCTGAGGATCCCTTTGTGCTTACCAAAGCTTAATATTAGCCTAGGGACGTTGAAATCAGCCTCAAAATGCAACGTGGATACTCCCTTCATTTGGACTTTTCCAAAACCAGTTGCTGTTGTTCCCCACGAACTACCAAGAAATCCAGCAGGCCCACTTTCAGGTTCTCAGAGTTGTATCTGTCAAGGAAAACTTTGGAAGGCTCACCTGTTTTCTACTGATTTTCTTCAGCAAACCAAAAACATTCTAAAGAAATGTGCCGATTTGAACTAGTCAACATCATTGGACAAATAATTTCTGACTAATTTCACATCTCAGGTTATTTCTATTGGTTAACTGTCATTTGGCCCTTGATTACAAGAATAACAGAATTATCCTCTTAAGTACAGTTCCTAAGCGGAGGAATTGCAACGTTTGTTCTGGATGACACAGACGTGGTTCTGGAACTCGGAACACAACTGAGCCTGAGTCTAGGATGCAAAAACATTGCCATGGAAAAACATAACAAAAACCAGGAAACATCACTAAAGCCAAGTAGCTCTTACTTTCATTTAACTGGCAACAATCCCAATTATTTAACTAATTTACAATTCTCTGTTTTGGGTCATAACCAGGCAATTGAAACAATATTTGCAGGAAGGCGGGGAAAAAGAGAAGGCAGGAAAGTTTGCTCTAAACATTCCGTTCAGCTTCTTGAACTTAAAACATTTCTGTTCTGTTAATTTCATGTCATTCAGACGCTCACTGTGAAATGTCAAATACTGCCATAAGCTAGAGCAGATCATTTTCCATTCATACATCTCAGCCTAACCAAATGAAGGACGAAGTCCACGTCAAAGCCTCACAACAATTTTGCTCGGACCCTGTCCAGAAGCTGCATGCATTTCTTGTTCAGTATCATGTCCTAATCCTAGGATGAATTAAGTATAATGTTGGCACACAGGGCCTGGGTGGGGCTGGAAGCTGCTTCTGGAGGAAGGATCTCATTTAAAGTGATGAGAGTGCCCTGGTAATAAACAGAAAACTTTAGAGGAAACAGCCTGGCCCAGGCTAACATGCAGCAGTTAGCTATCTGCACTTACATCTCAGTGAATTACAAAGAAATAGAAGACCAGCACAATATTAGCCTCTTCATTTTTCTACTAAATTACTCTACCTAAAGAAAGCTACAGGCTTCCTGAACACTTTTGTCTCAGACGTTTTCATACCTACTTTATAGAAGGGCAGGATTTATGTGTCCTTCCTACAATGTCTATGTTATATATGACAACAAGCAACTGTGGCAGAAGCACATTTTATTTAAAAGCAAAACAAATTCACATAATTTGAAAAAATCCTTCTATAAAGTTGGTTCCTTTCTTCAAGAAATCAGAGTATCTAAAATTGTCTATACAGGAATATATTTTCTTCCTTCTATTTTAATACGATGAAAAATGCAATTCTTCCTTTCTGTTACCCATGGAAGCTGAGTAGCTGAGTATTTTGTCTTATCTCTCCAAAGAACAAGAGACAAACATCAAGTGGATAACAGTACAAATGTGGCTTGGTAATTACAATTGTAATTAACTGTCAAAAATAACCAATAAATAGCCAAGCTAAATATATGTAAGCATCTCTTTGCTCTCGAGATGTACAATTTAAAGTCCTAACCAATACTGTTGATGAAGATCCTATGAAAGAAAACCTGCTGCAGTAAGAATCCAGCTCTTCTTTCTGTTCCTGGCTAGCCTTGGAAAATTTTATTCTCTGTACTTCAGTCCCTTTGTTCCTCTTGTATCATGGGAATAACAGTATTGGTAAATGAGCAGAAGTTTTTAATGAAGTTTGCATAAGTATTTTCACCCATCAGTTCCTGCATTCTGTACATAAATATACTTTGCCTCTTAAGATACGCTGCCTCTGTGAACATCACACTGTTTCAGGAGAATGTATGAGAAACTAGATACAACAGGAAAGAGTAGCAAGTTCAAGATAATCTATATTAAAAGTATGAAGCAGAATGTCGCTGACAATAATTTATATGACCCTTACATGCCAGTAATTATTATCTTCTCAACAAGAAGTTTCCAAAACTCCAACCCTTTTTCCTTTAATTTGTACAATGTAAATAGAAAGCTGTATGAAATAGAATACAAAAGCAGCTGCTGTTTGGTTTAGCAGTAACAGATCTTCATTTAGGCCTTCATTAATGAAGTTTTTTTTTTCTTGCTTTGCTGCTGCTTCTTATCTTCTTTATTTGAGACCTTTTTTGGTCATTACTTGCCTCCTGTATTCTTCCTTTAACCAGTCATCAAATGTTCCCACTGAAACATGTGGTTTTCTTATCTGCCATTATACTTTATTTTATACTTCATTATTTTCACACTTGTTTTATGTTTCTCATCTGCCACATTTTCACCTCCAGATCTTCATCAAAAATACATTTTCTGTAATAGCTGACTCGTCTAGAGATGTAAAGACATAGTTTAATTATTTCATTTCAGTTTTTGGCAAGATGACAATAAGAGCTAAAAGTGTTAATCCCAGGCTTTCAGAGCCCTTGCAAAATTAAGTATTAACCATGAACAATAAAACAGATCAAAGAATAAAATGTGTAAAAGCTCACAATTCAGTTAATACTAACCTGCAACAGTCAAAAGAATAATGGAAAAATGCAGTGGTAATGAGCGTAATATTTTAACTGAGGGAATAATTTATCACTGGAACAATTTACCAAAGCATGTGGTAGCTTCTGCACTGTTTGAAGCCTTTATTATTGAGGCACTAGTGTGTTTTGAAGGATATTTTAGCCAGAAACCTTTTAATGAGTGGGTTAGATTCATGACTCAGAGGAAAACCTCAAATGTTCTTAAAACCTATGCAAGAGAGAAGTTAGAAGAGGAAATCTTGCAGGCAAAGTATTCACTTTTCTTAAATTGCTGTCTTTAAAACACTTCAGCTGCTTACAAAATCTAGGAAAAAGATCTAGTGAATGTGGAGAAGAATGAATGGGACTTAGCAGGATTCAGGGATTTTCCAGACCCCCCAAAAAAGGTGAAAGAGATGTAATTGTGAAGGCCACGCAGAGAATACTTCACAGCACAGAACAGCCTTCCTTCTTCTCATGGTCCCTTGCAACCCAAAGCGAGAAAATAGAAGTTGGTTCAGGGAAGGTACAGGGAACAGGACTTGGAGAAGGGGTTGGTGGAAACAGGCAGACACGACAGTGGCAGCACAGGTGTTTCTTGGAACACCATTCTGTGCCTGCCAACCTCCAGATAGTTTCACTAACGCTTTGTATTAAAGAAGCAGACTGACAGCAGCATAGATGACAGCTGTCAGAGATGGTCTCTGTCTTTCTTGTTGCTGCAGGGCCTGTTGGAGGGTGATGCTGCATTAAATCTCTGCTGGGAGCTTATGTCTTTAAACAATATGCATATTACTAAAGAGAAAAAAAGCAAATATATTGGTAAAAGGCCTACGTAGTTGCCTTTGTATAATAGATTCATTCACACATAAAATTATGCAGCACATTTTTTTGAGGCTATTGTCTTTCCATTGCTTTTATTAAAAAGTTGGAATTATCTTTAGTCTTGGCACAGTCATCTCTCCAAGGGTATAACAAGCACTGTCTTCTCTCTCAGCAACTCACCCACCACTACAGCATGATCACTAATAAAGTTCAAAGAGAGTTTCTGTTAGACGCTAATAAGTAATAGGAGTTTATCCCTTACCAAAAGTTATAACAGCAGAGGCTTCACCTTCTTCTGAAATTTACTAATATAGTAGATATGTCACCTAAAAAAGCTTACTTAAAGAATGAGCTATTTAACTGAAACCCTCATGGAAAAAAGCTAGCTAAGCACCAGATTTTTGAGAGCATTTAAGGACATGGAGATGCAAACAAGCCTTTAGGGAGTTGTTTTTTTTTTCAAATCATCTCATTCTCCATCACATCAGTGGATGTCAGATTCCTTACGGCAGGAGCCATCAGCTGTTGAGTTTTTAAGCAGCTCACAAGTAGTTACTTATAGCTCCCTTGGGTTGCCCCTCTGGTGAGGTGGTGACACGCAGTCAAAAACAGAGCTGAGCTGGCACAGAGACTTCTGGGTACTTTGAATATTTGGCTTTTTATCTCCCACTAATCAAATATTCCCACACTTCACAGCCTCCTCAGCTGAGGTACGTATCTTCACGCAGGGTTTTGATATATGACACCTGGATCAGGAAGATTGGTCACCTTTGCAATTAAATGGTTTTCAAAATGCAACTAGGATCCCAGTATATTCATGTTCCATGTTTTCCTTATTGGAAGCATCCAGTATTTTATATACAACATCCTGCAAGCTTGGTATATTCCCCTGAAGCTATGTCAATTTAGCACTGAGCAGGGTAGGCTGCAACACATACCTCCC
>VYXH01007787.1:45366-57089 GCA_013397275.1 Burhinus bistriatus
CCCCCCCCCCCCCCCCCACTCCCGTTTCCTTTCCCACTCAAATAACCTTTAATGAGCTCTCACCATCTGATGACTGCAGGAGACTGATATCTTTTTAATAAAATATTGTAACTGCTGTTGTAAGGAAGGGAGAACAGATTAAACTGAAAAGATTTGCAAACCTTTTCTTGGGTAACCATGAGATTTGAATGCACCCGTTTAGATTTACAATAAGAGTAGCAGAAGCAAACGATGCAACTTCTTATTATAATTTGCTCATTTACACTTTAATGAATAAATTATTATTCTGTATCAGTTCTGTTCTGCTGTCATGATAAAACTTGCATTTATATAACCTGTAATCAGTTTGACTATGGGCACAAGGAAAAAATTGATTTTGAGATGACAACCACAAATATCCTTTTTTACATATCACTTGGTTTTGAGAATTTACAAATGGTTTGTAGCAACATGCATAAGAAAAGTGCTATTGGAGGTGTGTCTACAGCAATTATTACTGTGCTGAAAGCTAGAATGGATGGAATGAATAGGCTGTGCCATTCACATTTCCATTTGCCTGAGCTATAGCACGTATTTTGCTTATTGCCATTTATTTTGCTGCTACTCTGTTTTGTCAGAAGGAAGAAAAAAAGATTACTTTTTTCATATCTACACAAGACTAAAAAGTGGATTTCAACATGAAATCAGTTAATCCCCACAAGCCTGAGATATTTTGTTGAATGGTCCACATGCATTTTTATTATATAAGTACCGATCTCCATTGAGATTTTTTCAATGTCTTTAAATAAAAGCATTAAATATCATTTGTCCCCATCCTTGGGAATCTTTTAAGTGCTAATTTTTCAGGTCTTCAGTGAAAGCAAGAAAATTATATTAAATCTCACTGTTTTCCCCTTCATAAAACACTTGCTGTTTTCCTTTTTCTATTGTCAATTGACTGTTATTCAAAGCAGTTGACAAATTTGAAAGTTAACTTCAGAATATCAGGGGAAAGGCGGGTAACTTCCTACACATCACACATAAGTCTTTCCCAAAGTTCTTTTACATTTTTTTTTCCATACCAGGAAGGACTAAAACTTATCTGCAGAACCTAGATCTTTAGCTTTCCCTTCATAAATTCATCATTGTGTTGAGTGAGTGATACAGCTCTCCTAGTGGCATAACCAACATCCTTAACATTTCATTGTAGTTGTACCTATGGTGGAAAGAAGTTGAATAGAAAAATACAGATAGATGGTTTTACCAGCTTCTTTTATGGCAGGATAACATGGTATCCTTTTGTATCCAACTTTTTTTCAGTACCTACCTAACCCCTATGTCATTATATTTACAACTTGTCATGACAAGACAAGACAAGAAAAGAACTTCAGTGCCACAGCCAAGCAAGAAGCAGGGCAAGAATAGGAAGCCTAAGCCATTTCACAAATGCAGAACTCGGTGCTTTCCAAACACCGTGAATTTATCTTTACAACATTCCCATGAGGTAGCAAAACTCCCAGCCCTTATACAGATCCCAGAAACCTGGGACTTGCCTCACCTGTAGCTAGGGATGATTAGGAAGAAGTAAGAAGGTGGAAGTTTACTACATGCACATACTTTTCATTCACAGTCAAGAAAACTTAGCTGATGCCTAAATACAGCTTCTGAAGGATCTTTTACCAAACTGGGACTGTAAGTAGCTTGAAATATTTCCTACATTCCATTTTTTATAAGGACTGAAACAACTCTAGCTCCTTATTTGCCCTTATCCTATGAACAGACTTTCCTAACATCCTGTTGATTATAAGAACTGGTAAATTTCCGTAAATAGCAGTTCTGAACTCCCCCCTCCCTCCAGTTCAGTAGTATCCCAGTAAAATATTTATGTTTAAAACTGGTCATGCCAATATAATTTAATTCTATTGTTTCTTTTCTAGCTTGACTTTTATTGAAGTTGTCAAAACTGTTAGACATAAAACTGTAGAAAGGCAGACAAATATAAAGACATTTGCTATTTTTTAAACTTTGCTTTGTTTACTTATGCATAGTATGGTGTCGGAATCTGAGTGTATGTATAATACTTATACATAACTGGCAAATTCTTATTATTAGATTTCCTTAAATTTTCAGTCCTTTTATTTAATTTCAGAGTGCTTGCTGGAAATCTGAGATATAGTAACAATAGCAATTGCCACATAACATCTCTGCTATTGATCTGGTTTTTGGAACATGAATGCCTCATTCTGGAGCATTTTTATTTTTTTTTTTAATTCAGGAAAGTTTGACTGTGTTTTAAATACAAATTATCAAACACAGTGTCAATTCATGGTAACAGAGAAACAACAAAGATTTAGAATTCAAGCAGTGGTAGTTCTACATCATGCAATAAACATTCGTTAGTTAAATCGTGTTTTCACAGCTAGTAACATTTCAGTGATTCAAATCATGTGAACTGCTGCCACAGTGGCCCTCTTGAGACGAGATGGGTGTAATAAAGGTTTTCAATTTGTCTGCACTAGTTTAGCTGAGTGGAAACATCAAGCGGAGCTTTTGCATTTATAATGAATATGATTAAAGAATGTATTTGTAAAAATGCGTACTTGAAATAAGAAAATAAGATTAGAAACAATGTTAGGAGCATTGAGCCATATTTGGGAGGAGGGCTGTAAATTTTACTAAGATCTGAAGGGTACAATTTATGTTCAAGTTTCTCAAGTATTTATTTTTCTGTGTTACATTGATTAACAGCTGGCAGGTACATTCACGTTTGTTTCCAGACAAGACATGCGTTGTCCAGTAGTGAGTAATCTTTGCTTTTGTGGTTCAGTTCTTTTAAAGAATAGCCTTTGAGGACCAGGAAAAGAATTAAATAGTGTTGCATATCTGCCAACTTGGCTGATCTTGGAAATTCAAAACAGCAAGCATGCAAAGAAGTTGACTTCACTTCAAATTTAAAATTGCAATGTGGTATGAGACATATCTAAGGATACACTGTCAGTGTCTGAGGCACAAGGTAGTTCTGTTGACAATACTTCACTAACCATACCCCAGGTATGTTAAAGAGTAGTTGCAAAGCATAGAAAATGACTGATCGTTTGAATTCATCATTTACATTAGTGAGGTATTTGGGCCACATGGACAAAATTCTGGGTTTAACCACAGCCTTTTATTGGGAGTGCAGGGATTTCTCCCCACCTACTCGGAACATTTCTGTGAGGCTTTCTCCCCACCTCAGCTTTTCAGCATCGACACATCCCCATGCCTGTGAAGATTAATATGGAAGCAAAGTAGCATCAGAGGTCTAAAAGCATTAATGCAAAGAGTGATAAAAAGTCTGGACAACGGTGATCAGAAAGGAACACAAAAAGCATGTAGAGAACCAACGGATTTGGGTTGCTTTCTTATCTCTTCAATAGCACTAATAAAATATATTTGGGAATGCAAAGCATAGCTTGCATTTATGCTGCTTATTCTGAAAATGACTCCAAGTTCTTACTTCAGAATATCACCTTTGCAAGAATCCTTAAAGGGAGTAATGAGAAACCGCTGTTCATCTGCGACAGCCTTGCTTCCTTCTGCTCCCAAGCCTGGTAGAGGATATGTCTAAATTTGATGGGATGACACAATTTTTGAGGTATCCTTGGCAGATCAAGACAGGACTGAAATACTGTCAAATTTCCTTTGTCTTTCTGGACTGGTTAACCCTTTCAAATAATTTAAACCATCAGCTATTATACTTTTTGCTTATTTTTGCTTATTTTTGTCCATTACTTTAAGATCTTGAATAAGAAATTCCACTTAAAGCAAAAAAGTAACATTGATTAAGCTACAGCGTCATTACTTGATAACTCACAGCAACCTTAAGCTATTTACCCCCAAATATGGGCAAATAAGTAACCCTCTACTCTTTGGAGATTGGTACCACAACCCACACCCCTGGACACACTCTCTCTCAAACAAATTCTTACCTCTCTTGTTTGTCTAATTCTCCCTATTTTCCTGTCAAAAAATTGTTATTTATTTTTAACCATAATATTTCATTACATCACAAACCTTCCAAGCATATACATATTTATATCTTGTACTCAATCTGTCTACAAATACAGAGGTTAATTCATGAATAAACTTCAAGTCTGCAAGTATTCAAACATGTAATACCCATATACAATGTGTATGCATTTATAAAAACACACGTATACATGTGTGTATTTCAGAGTGCAAGAAATATTTATATGTAAATAAAGAATATGTACTTATCTGTGGTTGCATGGATATATATGTGTGAGTGGCTCTACACATACATACATGTACACTCCTTCAAAATTCTGTAACAGATTATCATTATGAATATCAGTATTCAGGGGTACTCAAATTATTATTATAATTTCCAATTATTTTTCATTTTCCACTGAAACAGTGAATGCCAAAAGCAAATGAGATTTCCTCTTTTTCAAAGCAAAGCACTGAGATCACAGTAATAGCTGTTAACACCACTACTTTACTTTTATTCCTGTTTATCTTTCTCTCAGTTAAAATGAAGACACATAAATGATGTTTTTAATTCAAATGAAAGACTCTTGCCTATTCATTTCAAAATGCTTTTTTCAAATTAAAGTGTGCTTTGGTTTACCTTGCTCTCTTTCTGTCCCTCTCAATTTTCTCTCCTGTCTTTGTTCTCCTTGTAGGTTTTTTTAGACACAAAAATGTTTTAATAATATAGACAGATAATCTTCATGAACCATGACAGTATGCAATAGAAGCCAAGCCAAGATAGACTGAATTTTTCTTGCAGGCTTAACTTCTGCAAAGGATGTAAAACCACATGAATAAAGACTGTATTCACTGAACATCCTCCTCCCTACAGCATAAGCATAGGTTGACTGCAGGGCCATGTTTTTTCCATAGCTGGAACCACAGAAAATTTTGATCCCCAACATCTACATGCCACCCACAATTTTTATCTTCCGTTCCCGAGGGCATTTACAACTGGTCACCTCCTAAAGTCCTTCCAGCCACCACACAAGTGTCCCAGAAAGTCTGACAAAAACTCCCCATGTCCCTCTCCCTCTGAAGGATCTTTGCTCTGGGTCCTCTCCTACCCACCCTCTGCCTGCCAAGGTCACTTCTATGACAAAGCTAAATTCTGCTCATGAAACATATGTATTCATGGACAGAACCAGACTCTGTAAGACAGATACATTTTTTTAGGAAACCTCTGCTGTTAGGGATGCTACCTCTTCCTGCCACACTTTCAGTCCCATGTCACTGCTTTCATTTTGCTGACATCTATTAAGGAGGAAATAATCACTTTCAACATTTATCAATTATTAAATAAAACTTTGTGCTTTATTCTCTCCAAAGATACCCTTTACCAGGGAAGATAATATTCCATGTGACGTTTATTTTCAAACAAATTTTTCAAATTCTTCTGTAAGAGATTGAAATCTTTTTACTATAGGGTTAGGTTTTACCTAAACTACATTAAAATAAAAATATATTAAAAGTGAGTTTATGAACAAAATATTTTTGGTGATATGTAACAACACAAAATTGCAATTGTTTCATAATGTAGATCAACTGACAGACAAAAAAGTACATTTTATCATAATGGAACTCCCCTCTTTAGCTGGTAGGAAATCCTCTGAACATTTCTGAAACATACTACTAGTGGGTGATAACACTTGAAACATTTAAGTTTCCTTTGTCACTTTTGGAGCATGTGGATCTCATTGCTGTTGACGTAGAAGACAGCAAATCTAAAAGGTTTGCTGTTTTAAAATTATTTGAATTTCTTTTCTTATTTTCTTTCCTTTTTTCCTACATTGTTTTAACCTTTAAATAACACCAGAAGGCAAACTGATTACTTTATGTTTGTTTTGTGGATTTTCAAAATTTGCATTCATATAGTAGCTTTTACACATTGTAAATACATTAGTATTAGGAAAGCTTCTAGGTGATTGTTTTTGATAAGAACAGATGGATTGTGATGCATGTCAAAGGCAAGTGATTTCTGGATGCTGAAAATCATTAGAACACAAGCACTTTTGTAGTCTGATCTAGGGTTGTTTAAACTGATTCTTCTGTTGACAGGTAGAAGAAAAAAAAACATATAGAATCATAGAATCACAAAATCATAAAATAGTTTGGGTTGGAAGGGACCTTTAAAGGTCATCTAGTCCAACCTCCCCTGCAATGAGCAGGGATAACTTCAACTAGATCAGGTTGTTCAGGTTAATATATATTATATATATAACCATTTAAGGTTGAACTCTAAAATATTATCTGAGACACAAAAATTTGAAATTCTTCCTTTGTATCAAACACAGCATTCTATTCAAGCTGAAAAGAAATATTTGGATATATGTAACAGAAGAAATAGTCATCCAAAAGTTTAATATTCTTTCATTTTAATGAAACCCAGAGATCATGGGATATGGAAACCCCAGCTTCAACTCCTTCTTCTTCCTGAGTGCGTTTAAACTTACATCTCCTGTCTTCTATGAGAATATTCTAGACACCATGCTTCATATTATTTTTGAGAAGGGAATGCTTTCAGTCTTGGCTCTCTTTCAAAATCAATCTGTGCTAACTGCATAAACACTTCGAGAGTTTTATAGAAGTGAAAGAACTCTTGTAGGAGCAAAACAAGAAGACCCATACCAGACTACTTCATAACCACAAGCTAGGACTTTCAAGTGAGAACTGTGGCAATTTGTTCAAATGTCTGGGCCAAATTAGGCAATCAATAGTTTTAAATAAATTTTTCCAATGTCCCAAAAATGTTTCCTAACTTGTGGATTAAGGCTTACTCTTAAGTTTTAGACTTGGAATGAGGAGCGTGAGAGTTCCTCAGTCATTATATTGGAAGCATTTCATATTATTGATTAGTAAAAGAGAGTAGGAGCGAAAAACAACTTACTCTTGTGACTCTATTCTTTTTCACAGATGAGACATTCTGGTAAATTTAATGCTAATTTGAACACATTTTTTTGGCATAATTAAAACTACCTGTTAGCAAATACATTAATTACTGAAAAAAAAGATCATGCTTACCGCAAATTTTTTGTAAAGCAGGTTTTCAGACGCAGTGCTACTTTATGTCAAGTTTGTTAGAAATATTCTTTTAAGAAAATTTGAGTGTGTGGATGCAATATATTTGATGATTATCATTTAATGCCTATAGGATTAAGGCAATATAGAAATTCTCTGTTTCAGAACAAAAACACTGCTATAGGATTTACAGAAATGTGATAGATTACATAGGAAAATCCCAACAAAGTAGACTGAATAATCACTAGAATGAATAATAAATGAATAATATGCCTTTTTGTACATGATTAACCTAATTTGTCAAATATTAACAAACAAAAATCAAAAAACTATGCGATAAAGAAGAAACACCTGAATACGTACTGGTTAACTGGGTTGTTTAAGAAATCTAGTACGTGACCACAGGTTTTATGATTTCTATATAAACAATGGCATCTCTGAGGCAACTCTGAATTCTTCATCCACATGACCAAGCTGCACCCTTTACCTTTTCAAGTGTCCCCAAAGTGTCTATGCTAGACAGCACATTGTGCATTAAACATCAGAGATATTTTTGCCTTACTGAGAGGAGCAGTGTTGCACTGATCCTAACTAAGCACTTTATCTGCAGAGAGGCAGAGGGAAAAGAAAAAGGAAAGAAAAAAAAGGCGTAACGGCACAGCTGACCCCAAGACTTTGAATTTCATTCATTTCAATCAATCAGATTTTCTGATTAAATTAACTATATTAATTCCTTCCTGTTCCTTATTGTCTTAGATAATTTTACATTGAGTGTGCAAAGGTTTCTAATAACATAATGCAGTTGGAAAGTGTCATGTCTCCATCTGACGCTCAAAAACTGTATGTGACCGGAAAGCTCTCTGTGTCCCCAATCACCCCGGAGCTTACATAAACTCACAAGGAAAATAAATGACAACCTACTTATTCATTGACAGGGAACTTACCTATCTGTCCACAGAGAGTAAAGATAACCTTTGCATTACTCTGCTTAGAAGACCAGGTGAGGAAACATTTGTTCACATACATAAAGCTACATGAAATCAACAGATCAGAAGAAACAGATGATCTGGAGGTGAAGCAGGTGTAAAAAGACAGACAGCTACTAGAATATGTTTACACCACCTGATCTTCCGAGGTTTTGGTTTGGTTTGGTTTGGGTTTTTCAATGAATACTGTATGAGTAAGAGACTGTGGCGGTCAGAATTTGAATCCTGATACTTTTATGTTTACAAGGCACAAAACTGGTTTCCAGTGCTGACACAGTAATCACAGTGGGCCAATACTGAAAATCTGGTTCACATTTTCAGGAAACTGGAGTCTGAAAAAGAGACCACCTATCCATGTATATAGCAAATATTCCCAACAGATGGTTGTGACACTTAGACAGCTAGCTACAAAATCTTCAACGTACTCTGGAAGACCTTCTACTAATTTAGATCTCAGTCCTAGAAATTTATTCCTCCATAACTTTATGAAAATGGATAAACCGATAAAAGTCAACAAGGCCACTTACGATTGAAAGTACTGCCCCACTGGGATCAGGCCAGTATATGGTAGTCCAGTGCACTCCGTGTTACATGCTTTAGCTAGTTTTTTTTTTTTTAATCTATGCATGAGTGAAGAGGTGCATACACAATTTGTTTGAAAGCCATGACAAAAGGACAGCTTATTGAATGCCATAAAGTAAATCTACAAGGTGATAACCAGAAAATAACCATGATGATAACCTCCTTGGAAATGATAGTATCTGTTATATTGAAGGTCCATTTGGAATTAAAACAAGTAACACCTTCAAATATCCTAAGATAAAATCTTCAATGCAGTAGTAAACCCCAGTGATTGTTTCCTCAAAATTACCTGAAGTTTCTAAGTAGAATGCAGTGAAAAAGCAGAAAAGAAATAGAATGTATTTTTGTGCCTCGTATTATAGCTCTTTTCCATTGCACTAGAAGGTGTTAAGTTACAGGGCGTTCACTTTTGCTGTTTTCCTCATTCTGGTTTTGGCTTTTATTTTATTATTCTCTCTCTGTAGAGTCAGGGAAAACATTGCATTTAGGATGACTAAAAGAAATTTCAGGAAAAGAAATAGAGACTTTTGGAGATACAGGAGAATGAGTGCAAATAAGTCTTCAAACTTGAAAAAAAAATACAATGGGTTTGAAAAAAGTACGATGGGGTACCTTAGTTTTCTTAGGATTATGTATATGTTCATTCTTAAAAAGGAAGTCTAGGTCTACTTATACAAGAGTCTGATCAACCTTATAGATTCTAGAAATGAAATCTCTATTATGCCACAACATTTACAGACTACATACTATACTGTCAACTTTTAGAAAAATAGGAAAAAGTGGGAGTGTATTGGAATTAGTTTCTTGAGAAGTTGCTCAGCATCTTTCAAATTTTGGTCCCATGAACCAAGTTGAAAAAACAGAACAGAGGTTTCTGCTTTTTATGATGTGGGTAAGTAGGGAAAGTAAGAGATGAGTTTACAGTCTGTTCTGAATAACTTTCTCTATTGCTTGGACAAATTTCTCAGCCTGAGTCTCATATCCCTATCTGTAAAAATACAGCTAGTAATGCTTCCTTTACACTGTCCTTCTGTCTTTTGCCTACTTAGAACCTAGGCTTTTCAGACCAGGGAACATCTCTTACTGCAATCTGTGATCCCTTCAAAAGTTTCTAGAGCGCTGACAACCAATCCATAACAACTGTTCTGCTAAATGGGAACCAAAAGGATGGATACAGCAGATGAACATATGCACAAAGAACCAAGATCCTTTGATAACATCATTTGAGAAAACATTCCTGAAGAAGAGACATCAGTAAGAAAGTATACAGGAAGGAATAAAGAAAGAAAAACGTTCTGAGGAAGCCCAGAAAGGTTTAATGTTCAGTTACTATGAATGATTTAAAGCACCTTTTCAGTCCTCATTTCAGGGTCTATATAAAACTGATAAGCACAAAATTAAGAGGAAAAAGAAGCTGAGATGTGTTTAACATTTCTCAGTATCAGCCTTTGTATTCTGACTGCCACACTGTCAGAGGATAAAATTGCTATGTGACCTATTCGTTGTGTATCAAAAGACCCTTCGCAACATGCTGCAGAAGCATAGTTCTTCCTAAATGTGGCTATCCATGTACTTATTCAACTTGTTTTCAAGAGACACACAGAAGCTGGGGTAAAACATTCCATAAGTCTCAACTAAAAAAACCAAACCAATCCAGACAAAAATGCAATTGATTTGATTCCTGTTGTCCAAACACCACAATATAATAAATTAATTCAAGCACAGTGAAGTACAGGGAAACACAGACCAGTTTGCAAATGCTCTCTTGATAGAGAATTTGTTTTGTATCTATGCAGTTTCAAACTTATCCTCCCAGGTTTGTTTATGGTCTGTTAAACGTGCAAGCAAGCCTTCCAGTGAAGGCCATGACTTAGACCTCTCTTCTTTTTCCTGTTGTGCACTAACTACCAAATTACAGAAGCATTTCCCTTTTGTCTGAATCTGGCTTATTACTATTACTATCGTCATCATTTATTACTCAAAGTGGCACAAAGAGTAGTGAGCATTCAACACACTTGTATATACCTTAGCCCAGCTAAAGGCAAAGAGTTAGGGTGGTGCTTTAAGAAAAGTGTATGGGAATCACCTCTCAGGTAGGAAGACAGAGAACTCAGTTCTCCTAAATACTGCGTTGGTGTTGTAATTGCAGAGTTATTGGACAAACTACAATAGTAGTGCTCCATGTAAAAGCACAAGTGAAATGAATATTGCCATTCCTAGTGCACTTTGTACAGCACTCAGTCCTGTCAATGTTTATTAAGGAAAATTTGAGCACACCAGTTATGATATAACCCTCTGGATATATAAGAGATAAAAATGCACATGTAGTTGGAGGATCTTAAAGCAAAAGAGGTACTGAGCTGCTCAGTGACTTCAGGACAGTTATTTCCATACAAGAACTGATGATCTTTAAGCATAATTAATTTAGCAGTAAAATCTTAAGCAGCTAGAAGCTAAGATGTTTTTAAGATTATAGTCTTGGACTTAGATAAATTTGACATAGTATTGGTTAAAGTGCCTTTATAAATCTCCATCTGTGGCAATGCAGCAGCATTTCTATTAACAGGTGGTTTCTCTGGGATTCCCTCTGGTCACAAACCTATTTATTTTACATGTCAACTCTAGTGTGGAACTGGTTCACTATATCATTTGAATCATGGAATTATAGAACAATAGAATCATTTAGGTTGGAAAAGACCCTTCAGATTATGGAGTCCAACCATAAAACTAACACAAGTCCACCACTAAACCATATCCCTAAGCACCACATCTACACATCTTTTAAATACCTCCAAGGATGGTGACTCAGCCACTTCCCTGGGCAGCCTGTTCCAATGCTTGACAACACTTCCCATGAAGAAATTTTTCCTAATATTGAGGCTATTTCCTCTCATCCTATTGCTTGTTACTTGGGAGAAGAGACTGACCCCCACCTAGCTACAACCTTCTTTCAGGTAATTGTAGAGAGCGATAAGGTCTCCCCTCAGCCTCCTCTTCTCCAGACTAAACAATCCCAGATCACTCAGCCACTCTTCGTAAGACTTGTGCTTGAGACCTTTGCCAGCTTTGTTGCCCTTCTCTGGACACGCTCCAGCATNTGAGACCTTTGCCAGCTTTGTTGCCCTT
>VYXH01007788.1:659-49502 GCA_013397275.1 Burhinus bistriatus
TTTTTTTTTAAACCAAGCTCCATCCATCTCCTTTCCTTTCAATTTGTTAATTGCCGAAAACACAGCTCGCAATTATCCTCTTAACATCACTGGCCTACCTGCTTATTGTGTTTTGGTTGAAGTTGTTTCGCTGAAGTTTGCTTCTGAATCATTAGCGGTTGCAGAACGACCATGTGAAGTTGTATGCACAGATGTGGTGAAAAAAAAAGAACAAAAAAGAAAAAAATTATTCCGTTAACTATAGAATCAACTACAAAAGTGGGGGGACTCTTTTTCCTGCTTTCCTTTCTGCTGTTTTTCCTCTGTTTCTTGCTTCCTAAGTGTTGCTGCTTGCAACTGGAGATCCCCTTGTTTTCCTTCTCCTCTAGTGGCTTAATGACTCCACAGCAGAGCACGAGAGACAATAGAAGGAAGAAAAGTGCTTGGGCTGTTAAGACAATCTGTTACTTCCAACTTTGAGGTATTTCATAACTTGCAGGAAGGAAGACTAGGAAGAGAGAGGGAACAAGTAGGATTTCCTGTTTTTTAAATAACAGCCCAAACTGTGGGAAATGACAAAGATAAGGAGACAAGTGCAAAAACTGAAATCCGATGAGCACGCCTTCGGCAGCCATCTAACCCTGGCCATATCTAAGGTACAAGGCTCTCGTCTTTCCCTGCCCAGATGTGAAAATGTGCTCTGCTCACAGTTCTTCATTGTCTGACCAGTTAAGCATCTCTGGTCAATCTAAAGTCTTCTTTGGATCTCCCATGTATGGGAACTAACAACTGGCAGAATCAGCCCTCACAGTAAAGAAAACTAGTTTTAACTACTTATCCTAAGAAACAATGACTTCACAAATATCAATATGCAGAAAAAAGTCATTAAAAGTGAAGAGTCGTCATGATTTATTCTTCTGTGAAATGCATTACCTAATAGAAGTAGAATAATTTTTTTCCACAGGTATTCACAGCATTCCTTCCCAAAAGACACTTCAAGTAACCATAATACCGAAACTAGAATCTAATCTTTGTATGTGAGCTGCATCAAAAAACAGAAAAACACAGTTGTTAAGGGAAGCAGTCACAGTGGCTCCTTGTCGCTGTGATAGCATATTGTCATTCTTCAAAAGCCACATGGGGTAGGTATGTATTTATAATGAGCTTTTGCTCAAAGCCTTCCTCCAGAAAAATGTGCTGGGTCTTAGGCTCTAATCACAATTATTACCTGTGATGTTCTTTGAGATTTACCATAGCTTCATGCATTGAAGTCACACTTCAGATAAACCACACACCTTAAAAGTATCAGCAACTTGAAAATAGCTCCTCGTTCCCATTCTCAGACAAGTTGGACAGCCCTCAGCATCCCAAATCACAGGGAAGCTGAGTACAGGGACAGATTACTGAAGCAGTGTGTGAGAGATCACAGGCAATATAATTACTACCAGAGAGAAGGTTCGTTGTGATATTCCCACACCCTTATAACCCACGCTGCTGATGAACTGGAAGACATTTGAGGAGAAAAGTGTGGTATAGCTGGGTTTTTATTGTTTTGTTGGGTTACATGCATGCATGGTTCCCAAGCGCTAGATGTGTTAGCTCTTGGTGGTTAGAAGTAGCGCACTTGAGCCTCCTCGGGTGCGTGGTCAACAGGGAACTCTCTCTTCCCTCTGCGTTACTCTTTGCAGAGTGGTATTGAATTCTGGCTGTCATTATGGAATTTCAGTTAGCTCCGAGTCATGCGTGGCGTCCAACGTATCATCTGGGTTTGTGAGACTCTCCTGAGTGCTTTAGAAGGTAGGGAGTCATGCCGTTGGTTTGAATAGGACTTGAAACAGTCCACTGGAAGGCAGCAGGTCTACAACCTGTTATTTTCAGGGTATAAACAAATTATTTTATTTAAAGGGTTTTGTTTCTTTTCTGCTATATTTGCTGGCATGTATAACTAGAATTCAACCCCTATTTTGATATTTAAAAATACCTTTAACAAAAGGACCTTACGATCCTATTGTTCCCCCTTGCCAAGGATCTCAAAGCTCTGCACACGCTGATAAACGGTGTTTCACAATACCTTTGTGAGATTGGAAAGACTTCCTCTGTGAGGACAAATTGAATAGCAGGGCAGGTATGTGACATTTCATAAGCACTTCTTCCAGTTTAGAGGTAGCAGAATCACAGGAGAGGTTAAGCCTGGGCAAGTCATTCTCCACACTGCAAAATACTAAATCAAATGGTTCCTTTATGATTTTGCTTAGAAGAATCATTTAGGTGACAAAACTTACTCCATCCTTCAGGCAGACTAAATTACTCAAAACCAATACCTCCATTTTGTAGCCATTAGGGAGGTGGCAGTAAACATTTTCTGTCATGGACATCTGGGGTACGTTCTGCAGTTCCAGACAAAAATTTTGTCAGATTGAGGTAAACATCATATACTTTGTGCTGCTTGAGAATAATCCTCACCCTTGTATCTAGGCCAGCAACATTCTTAGCTGTAAGAATAAAAACAATAATCATTTGGGTTCAGTACATATATGTGAAAACTGAAGTGATATTTCAGAAATGTTTATATGTGATATAGCAGTGGACTTTTTTACTGTAAAGTATGCTTTTTATAAATGCTTTAATCTCTAAAAAGGCATAAAACACATCTCTCAAGCAATATGGCATTCATTATTGGAAAGACTATTTTATTTATCCTTTTAAAATTTATATTTATAAGAATTAAATAGTTAACCATTCATGTACAAATGCAAGTATTTGAGATACCTAACCAAGATACAATGTCTGTGTAATTTTAAACTTTTATTTTATTTTATATGTGAATAATGACAAAATAAAAAGTTGAAGAGGCAATTAGTTTTTGACCAAGTCAGTCCCTAGACTGGTTCATCATGCAGCTACATGAATGCTAATCTGAGTGAAAAGAAAGGACAAGTTGGCTCCTTTCAGGAGCAGCTCCACTTTATGTCCCATTGAATTGATGATGGAAATAAGATTTCTATAGGAAAAGAAGAGTCAAGTCTCCGAAACCCCTCTAGTCACTGACTTTCTGCAAGATTGCATCCCAAATCCCTCAGAGAGATGAAATTATTTTGAAATGCACCATTCAACAATAGATGCTAGTATAACAAACAAGGAAGCAAGAAAAATCTCATGGCCTTATGTGTTACTCAGTGTTGTAAGTACCTGAGCAACTCTTAAGCTTCAGGATATTCCATCTAACTGTGACACTCCAGGGTTGGGAAGAGTTTTTGTGCTTGTTCAAAAGCTCTGTCATACAGACTACCTGATTGAAGAGCAGAAGTAAATGGCCCGTGCTAGCTTTATTTCAGCTGTGTGTAATCAGGTTTAAGTCACTTCCCAAAGTGCCCTGGGAAGTTCAGCAGAACAGGAAATTGAAATGAGCTTTCCCATCTTACATATTGATGAGATTCCCAGGATTAGTGTTCCCCCATATTTGAACCTTAAAACCCACATGAGGATTTTTAGTCTTCTACAAATACACCGAGATCTACAGAAAGAATGAGCAGAGTCTTTGCTGTCTATCAGGAGCAGCGAGACTTGCGTCATCCTTTTAGAGTAGGTCTTCCTTGACAGGACAAGCATAAGGCAAGCAGCAGAGGGCAATGCAACACACACGCCGCGGTGCTGGGATGGGAAAGCTCAGATAAACAGAATTGGCTCATAACTCTTGGTCTGAGTGACTGGAAGGGGAGATCTGCTTTTATAAAGAGAGGTATTTTTCTTCAGCTACAAATTCCTGTTTTCACATCTATGGCGAGCTCACAGATGACAGCTGGCTGAAAGTAAGTTTACAGCAAAACAAGACCTTTGCTCTCGGTAGACAAGACAGAATGCAGAAAATGCAAATATATGTTAAAGAATTTCATAGATGTCTTTACATTTGTCTTACTTCTACAAATTCAGTCTGTTTTATCTTTCAGCTTTTTACTCAAGTATTCCTTGGACTTTGAAGATGTTTTTTATGTAAAGGAACATAGATTTGTGATGTTTCATGTTCCAGGTGTTCAGCTTGGGGCAAGTAGAGCTTGTTTATTAGAGGGATAGAAATATTCAGCATTCCTAAATATCAGCATGACAACATGGAACTACTTTCAGGTTCATTTTGTTTGAATATATTTTGAAGTTCAAGGATAAATGCTCTTCTATTGCTACAGTGAGATTGATATTCAGGGAAAATTTTAGAGACATAGGGCCAGTTACGATCAACCCTTTTTCCCGGAGTACAAAGAAAGGAGAGATGCTAGACTTCTGCTACCTTGTGTTGCCTACAAAATTACCCACAAATTTATCAACGACCAATGGCCTTGCCTAAGCCTCAAGGCCTCAGACAATGTCTGAAAGGATGTGCTTCTCCATCTCTTTTTCCCCTACCATCTGTAAACAGATGACACATCTGAGCAGTGATACTTCTATGTCTAAAATATTTAATTAATTAGTTAAATTCTGCTTTTAGAGAGTCAGTAGCATGAAAGATTAATAAAAACAAGCAGAAAGTTAAATGGAATACAGCATGACGAACAAAGGGATTACTGAGGGATGATTTTCCCAGAAAAACTGGTTTAAAAGATACTGTCTTTTGTGAACAAGCACAAGTTACTATAGAACAAAAAGCACAATCCAGACCTTCAGATTGCTTGAAAACTGCTGGAATTGGCAGTTCTGGCAGTGAGAGATTTTGAGCAGAAAAAAACATGGTGGGTTTTTTGTTTAATTCCTACTAAGAGGGCATTGAAATTTTGAATTTTTAAAAAATGGATGCTTTTCTGAAGTCCTGATAAAAAATTTCAGCCCTTGCCCTAATTTCAATGTTGCTTAAAAGAACGGCCAGAATTCATTTAGCAATCTGTCCAATAACTGCTCCTACTCAGGAAAGCTTTTGTTGCTGATCCAAGATTACCTTATCTTGGGTGGCAAAAAAATCTGCATTTTAAAAATGATTCTGCCTCCCGGGACTTCAAAGAGTTTCCTCCTGTCTGTGACTAATGTTAGCTAAAACATATGCGAAGGTGTTCTTCTATCACTAACAACAAATAATCCAAAGACAGTTCTAACATGAAATGTCTTGCCTAGATTCAACAAGAACAACAAAAAAATCACATTGCTCCCTACAGAGTCAATACAAATGTAGCTTCTTTGTCTATGGAGTCTAGATGGTAAGATTTAGGGGGAAGAGTGTTGTGCTGTGTCCCGTGTTTGTTAGAAAAAAGCATAAACCACATAATTGCTTATGGATGTAGCTGTAGCCTGTGACAGTTTGCTCACATTTTGCAAAAAACATTGAGCTATTTATAAACATATCTGGGTTAAGTAATTGCCATTAGAGTATTTTTATACATTTAAAAGAAGAATTTAGCTTTTCTGCACGCTGCAGATGACATATTATGCAGGAGGAAAATTAAATCATAGTCAAGACATTTGCATAAACAAACGGCTAGATTTCAGTACTTGCTCGGTGTATTACTGTTTCCTGAATTGCCCCTGGCTGCACCAACAGACAGAGAGAGCAGAAAGCTCCCTAGCCAAGCAGATGAGAACCACCCCAGCTCCCAAGGAGCAGGTTGGATGGACTCTCGGCCAGCCCTGCTGGAGGAGGTGGAAGTACCCAAGGATGCACGAGTCCAAACCACTCCCAGCACGTACCTAAGCTGGCGGTACGAATCCTTCCCCCACTCTTCCATGCGTCAGTGCAAGAGATCTTCATGTGAATGAAGGTTCTCCATTTCAGCTCTACTCAGACCCCTACATGTAGGGGCCATGCACAGCCCAGGGCCCAAGAAAAAGCATCAGACTTCGGCAGCTGTCAGTCCAGCCACATTCCATTGCTTTGAGAATGCCCTGGGGTAAAATAAATAAATAAATAACCAGATAAATGGACGACAGTTGGTGTAAACAGGCCTGATTTGCCTTCCTCTCCTTTCAGGCAATGAATCACCAGTGAAATAGAGGTGACTCACTAAGGGAATCCAAAGCGTGCTTTCTCTTTCACATGTGAGGCCGAAGTAGCTGTCCATGCTCTAAAGGGGGAGAAAACTAGGCTGCATTTTAATATCGATTTCCACGACACTGAGTCAAAACTGCCTGTGAGTGCAAAGGGATTTTTAAGGAAAAACAGAGCTGCCCTCATCTCTCCTTAACATAATGATAATGATAATGTATCTGCATGTGGCAGATAGTTCGTGTCAACACAGTGTTGTACTTGCGAGCATCTGGGTAGCAACTGCTTGACGTGAGAGAGCAACTGAGCAGCTGCTAGCAAAATCATAGAATCATAGAATGGTTTAGGTAGGAAGGGACCTTAAAGATCAGATAGTTCCAACCCCCCTGCCATGTGCAAGGACACCTCCTACTAGACCAGGTTGCTCCAAGCCCCATCCAACCTGGCCTTGAACACTTCCAGGGATGGGGCCTCCACAACTTCCCTGGGCAACCTGTTCCAGTGCCTCACCACCCTCACAGTAAAGAGTTTCTTCCTGAGATCTAATCTAAATCTACCCTCTTTCAGTTTAAAACCTTTACCCCTCATCCTATCACTATGCTCCCTGATAAAGAGTCCCTCCCCGTCTTTCCTGTAGGCCCGTTTAGGTACGGGAAGGCTGCTATAAGGTCTGCCCAGAGCCTTCTCTTCTCCAGACTGAACAACCCCAACTCTCTCAGCCTGTCTTCATAGCAGAGGTGCTCCAGCCCTCTGATCATCTTTGTGGCCCTCCTCTGGACCCCCTCCAACAGATCCGTGTCCTTCTTATGTTGGGGGCTCCAACATAAATGTTATGCTGCTGTCTGCAGACTAAGCGCTGTGATCCCCAAACGTTCTGGATGGGGCTATTCAAATCTGCCACACAAAAAGGGGTGCCCAGGGAAGAGTCTATTAAACATCACCAAGATTATTCCAGATGAGAGAACTTGTCATGTCCTTTCTAATTGATTCTGATAGCTGGCTTTGTGCTCTGAGCTCTTGCTGATGGTCCCTATTGTCTAAGATCCTGGACAGGTCCTCACCTTGGCTTGGCCAGTCCCTGGCATGGGTGGACAAAGTTGTGTGACACATTTTGGGAACGTGGTGACAGGCTGTCACCTCTTCCCTGGTGGCTCTCCATGCAAGTGTCTCACTGCACCATCTGGCTTCAGAAGCTTGATCTGGTGCGTTGCAAATCCCTTTTTTTCCTGGGAAACTCTGAGAGGCGCTGTGGGGGCACAGGGGCAGCTCCTTCCCCTGCCTGCCTGGGGAATGTGGTAATACATCTGATGAAGAAAGCTTTTAGCTAAGCCCAAATTGCTGCTGTATCGAAAAGCAGGCATAAGCACGGCCAGAGAAAAAAAAGTCTTTTTTTATTTAATTTGCTAAGTCACATACCTCCAACATCCGTCTCCACACTCTTCACAGAATTCCCACTCCTCTTTTTCACTTCCGATTTATTACAGGCAGTGGTTTAACAGGAGCCTCCCACCATCATATCCTTGACTTTTGTGGGTTTTTTGAATTATGTATTTGCCCAGCAGGATTACTTCCACAGAGGAGTGTAGATGGCTGTTATGATTCCCAAGCACAGTTCCTCTTCAAGGAACAAATTCTAGCTGAATGGAATCTTATTTAATTTTTGAAATTTTAAAGGACTAGCAGGGGGCTGTGTTTGCATAAGGACCTTTCTATTGCTCTGAGCCTAAAGACTACATTATAATAAGTATTCAACTAAGAGATCAGTCTACCAAAAACCACCAACAGCCTACATGCAAAAAACTGAAGAAAATATGCAAAGTAGTCTTTGTACACTGTTTATATGACTCTGTTAGAGATGTACCTGCAGCCCAATTTGGCACATTTGTCACTTTCATACATTTTCACTGGAGTAGTTTGGATTGCAGAGAACAGCTTGCTTCCCTGGTTTTGTGTCGCTTAATCCAGGCCCTCATGAGCACATTCAGGAAATGTGGGATATTAAATTCATTTTTTCTGCACAGCAGCAGCTCTATCCTTAATTCAGGTATAAACACAGTGTCTCCTCAAAGTCATTCTTAAAGTGTATTAAAAAAAACCAAACAAACCAAAACCAAAAATAAAAACCCCAACCCCAAAACAAAAATCAAATGGATCAAGCTATCCAAAGAGACTATAAAGAATTTTTTCTTTAAATACATCTCTCTCATCCAACTCCCTTCTTTCTTCAGGGTGATTTTCTTCTCAGCTTCCTGCATTTTCTACCAGCCTGTTCCATCTTCAGAAAGAAATCACAGGCTTCAAGTTTCTCCTCTCTTACATCATAAATACTTTGAAAAAATGAATACTTCAAAGTTAAATGTTATTCGATACTTTTCATTTAATTTTGTGTACATTATTTTAAATGGAAAATGAGTCTTTGTTGTTCCATCGCCTAAAAGAAACTAAAAAAATATTCTTGCAATGAAGAATTTTGTGCTTCACTAATACACCAACAGTGCTGAAAACATATGTCTCAAAAGGCATGAACAGTGCTTGTAAAGCCGTATAACTCTCCTCAAATGACACAACATGGTTTATTTGGCTGAAAATGAAAGAGTAAACATAAGTTGATCCTGGATACAATTCCAGCACATTATTTAAACAAACTCTGCTTGTTTGCAATTTTCATAACTTTATACGTTTTGGACTTCCAACTCTCTCATAAATGCACTTTGTAAAATGTTAATCACATGCATCCAATTGCACATTGTTACTATGTCTCCTCAAGTTCGGATGTGTTTCTGTGCTCCAGTCATCCAGCAAACCAAGCTGCAGTGTTAAAATCCCAATCGCATTGAAATCAATGCTCTTGACTTCCACAGGGGCCATAATTCTTTCCAAGACTTTTCACTTCAGAGACTGATTTGAAGGTGAGTCCTTTTGATATCTTTCACAGAAGAATGGCAGGAACTAGAACATTATTCCACCGAAATACTTGTGCCATATTTGAATTAAGTTATGCTTGAGTAATAGCATCCCTATACTGCAGTTATTTGGGAGAGAAATGTGAGGAAGCTTTGAAGTAGCTCACATTCTGTTAACAGTGTGGAATTTGGCAGTATGAGTTACAAAAGTTGCTCAATAAAATTGGCACTTTTGAGATGGCAGGTTGAACACATGATAGGAGGGAACTTCAGCTAACCACAGCTTTAGTGCTATTAATTCAAGTTTGTCTGCAGATTTTCTCTATAGTGGCTGTATCAAGATGAGTCCCCCTGAAAACTTTATGATGCTCATACAGTTTTTATGAAACATGTTGCAAATCCAAACTTTGCCTATACTCCGCAGTCTCTCTCCTATACCTGTTATCTGATAGACTATGTAGAGGAAAATTAATACATTACCAATTCAAAAAAATGGGATTTTCTACATGTATTGGTTTTGGAATAATCCTGAAGTATTATAAGATCATGGAAGGATGATTAACATAATATATTTATACAAGGACAATGTATATTTAATCAGTGCTTAATAGTGATATAATAATAGGTTTTCCCATAGAGAATGACAATATGATTTTCAACTTCCTGAATTCATAATCTTGCAGAATACTGAAGACCATTATTTCATTTCACTCACATGCAGAAAGAAGAAATCTTTATCTGTGCAAGTAAGGAAACCTCTAAAACAAATCAAAGATGTGGGCAGACAGTACAGAGAACTAATTAACTCAAAGCAAGTAACCCAGGAAAATTAATGTTGAATTGGAGGTAGTTCAAAGACTTCAAGGTAACAGTTTAAAATGCAGCATTTATGGCCTTGAGTAGTTAAGACCTTGTGAATTACTATATTCTTTTCAGAAGGCATGAAACATCAAAGGCAAGAGGAATAATAATAAATCTGTGTGTACAAAGTGATAGGAAAGAGAAAGGAAGAGCCCTCATTGTATTCATAGAAGGTCAAGATTCCTTAAGATCCTCGAAGTGTACCCAGGAGATAGTGACCACTACTACTGCAGTATGAATAGGGCCATGGATGCATTGAGGTTGTCGGAGGAACATGCGCAGGGGTCCAGGCATGCCCAGCTCCCCTTAGGTGGTGTGCCTGGTGGCTGCTCCATTGCGGCAGGGTCTTCAGTGTACAGCATGTCCCACGTCTGTAAGTAGCTCCTTTTATAGTGTTGCTAAATTCAATGTTCATTAATCAGAAACAGAGAAGAAAGATGTAAAGTGGCACTGTACAGTAAATGGACACACCTGGAAGGTTTTTGCAGGAGAAATAAAGCTTTAGTACCTCCGTACAAGATGCTTGTTTGACCCTGTCAGGAATAATAAGGATCAGCTTTTAAATTGGTGTTTCAGAAGGAGGAATTGAAACTTGGAACATGTGTCCAAAAAGGCCACTGATATGACAGGGCTACTTGTATTGTAGAAGAAAGTTGAGACTTGTCGTCTTGTGCCTACTATAGTGAAGGCTGAAGAAGGAGGGGCAAAGAGAGAAAGGAAACTCTGATGAGGTGTCTCTAGGAAACACAAAGTAAAAAAGAGATATTGCCGCTGAAGGACAAAAGGAGTGGGTATCTCCACCGGCTCTGAATAGGTTCATCCACAGGTTCTGAATAGATGTACTCAAGAAATTAGAGGGTTTCTAACAAAGTGGAACAGCTGCAACAGGCGACTGTGAGAGGGACGAACACAACAGTTGATAAGCAAAAGGGAGCAATGCAGCAGTTTGAATAGAGAACTCCCTTTCCCAGGTATCTGCTGTTTTGGGACATGTTTCTCAATCTTTGTTTAAACTTTGAAAGTACTGACTGGAAAACCCTTTTTCATCATCTTGAACGGTATGGTCTACTGAAAGAGAGTGTTGACTGGGAAAGCTTTAGGCAGGAGGAAAGTGTTTTGCCTCTATATATCTTGAATGTTTCAGCACTATTGTTTGGTGGTAGAAGAAAAATAAAAACTAATTAATGACATTAATAACATTATAATAAACATGGTACAAAACTGAGGATCACATTTTATGATAAGAGCCTGCAGACACTTTTGATGAATATCAGTCTGCCAACAATGATAACTTTTATTGCACAGGTGTTTAAATACCAACTGTGTCCAGTTTTTAGACAGAGCTGTCTTTGCAGACAATTGTGTTTTAGTAGAACAGATAATGTATATTGATTCCATCTCAAACATACACATGAAACCTGCCCTTTTCCAAGCAACCTCACTCTGTCACCTGGTCATGGTTAAGGAAAAGATATAATATTAAAATATGTTGGGTAATCATTTTTATTATGCTAAAAGTTTACCATGTCTGCTCTAGAGTTTTTAAACGTAGAGTGATTTTTTTTTTTTTTTTTTTTTAAATTTCTTAGCTGGTTGAGACAAACGCTACCTTCTTCCAAAAGACATAGGGAACAGACTACAGCTTATTCGCTTGTTTCATAAGTTTAGGATTTTCTCCTTAATGTTCAATATGGATTCAGTGACATCACGGTTGTGTATTTTCTAAAAATATATATTCTGAATGCCTCAGAAGGGTAAAATAAGTGCTTACATAAATCAGAATAAGTGAGCTTTCTCAAGTTTCATGAAAATGTATGCATGGGTGAAGATCAAGTGTAGGGATTTTCTGCCAAATGGGAGAGTATTTTTATGAAAGTGCCAAAGTATTTTTAAAACAATATTTTTAATAATATACCATCTTACTATAATTTTACTGTATAGTAAGAATTACGGGTCCCACAACATCACTGTAATTTGTTTTAAATGCTACTCCCTCAAATTTGTTCTTTCTCCATCAGAGAGAGTGAGCCATGATTTATATATATATTTTTATATATATACTACAAAACTGTGATTGATTAGGCCTGTTTTTGATTAAGCAGGTATGCATTGTTCATCTCCCTCCCAAAAAGAGATCAAGAAAGTAAAAAATGAATGAAAAAGGTTAGCAAAGTCATTTAAGTATTAGTGTGATTAGAATCCATACCCCTCTTACCATACCCAGATCTTTCAAGAGCACAGGGCAAATATATTCCAGCCACTGGCAAGCAAAGAATAGATAATAAATCTCAGAGAAATGAGAACGGTTAATGGAAGACCATAATAAGGAGAGAAAATTATCTCACAAATTCAATTAGGAACTTTGATATCTAAGGCTAAAAGTAGAAACCGAAGGTTCAGAGATACCTGGACATGGAACTGTATGTCATTGAAACAAGAAAATGTAGAACACAAATACTTCTTAGCAGAAATCAGTTTTACAGAGGTGGAAGAGGGATGGAAGAATTTATTCCATTGGAAAAGCTTCTTTACTAGATGGACTGGATACTGTTGTTTTCCTATATTAAAGCTGGATTTAACATTAACAGATTTCCTACAATGTCATCATCTGACAAAGTCTTTCTCAGTGGTCAGGAATCCCCCCCTCTCTTCCTTTCTTACAAGGTGATGTATTCTCCAGTGTTAAATCTAGAGCCTTCTTTTCAACCGTGGTTAGTGAAAATAAGATAAATAGGTAAGACTAAATACAGAGAACAAAACAGTTTGCAATGACTACGGGCTGTTATTTACGCAGTTAGCAGAGCAGCTTGTAAGTGATTTGATAGTACTCACTTCCAGTTCCTTATCCAGAATTAAGTACCAGAAATACAGAAAAGTTTCTGCAAAAATGTTATTCTCTGATTTTATAGAACACAATACCCTTATTTTAAAGCAGAAAATGCAGTGATAAATGTAGTAGGACGTTCATAAAGCTTAGAGCTAGAATATATGCCTTTCTGCAGCAAAAAGCAATTATCAGGATGAAAAAAAGAAGGAAGTGTCTCCAGGAGCTCAAGGAATAGTTATTCACAGACTCGGCCAGGAGAGGGACTGCTGAAGGCTGAGTCACGCTCTGCCCAGCAGAAGCTGCCTGAGTTATGCAGAAAAGGCCCCTCCAGGGCAGCGCTGCTGCCAGTTAGAGAGGTTTGCTTTTGATACTAAACTGCAGCAGGAAAGCCGTCCACCTGGAGATTCAGCTAAGTGCCCAAGCTTTCAAAAAATGCATCCCCCCCCCCTCAAAATACTGCATTTTCCCCTAATGGATGCAGGGATTTATTTAGATTTAAAATGACAAAGGTACTTCTCCAAGGCTTAAATGAATTAATGATACAGCAATTACAATACAATTAAACCTCAACAGTATTCGAGTTGTACTTCGGTAGGCTGACACCAGTAGTCAGCCAGTGGCCAGCCTTCCTCTCCCTCCCTTATTCACCAGGCAAGCCTTTGGCCCTCTCTAGACATTCTCCATTTCATTTAACAAGTGCAGACTGCACCACTAGTTCTTCTGATACCTATGAAAACACAACGTTCATCTTTCTAACTTGTACACTTTTATGTTTCAAATGAAGGGGCCAGATTTCCAACTAAAGCTTTGAAATACATATTTTTATTATCCTTCTGTCCCTCCTTTTATATAATGACCTAATGCAGTTTTGGTTTCAACCTTTTTTTCAATTTGCAGACCTCTAAAATCTTCCCGGTGGAGACATAGAGTGAAATTAAGCCTACTAAGAAAATACTTTCATGGTTCCATTTCTCAGACCCTTAGGGGACGAATCCATAGACTTTACAAATTAAAAACCACCATAGTGTCCAAGCCTTATCTTGATTGCAACCAACCAGTGAATGTGTCCTGTAGCTCTGATTGTACCATTTGATTTTACAGGTCTGCCTGGAGGCAGAAAGATATAATCCCCATTTAAACAATGTTAAATTCATGAGAATTGGCTTGCATATATTGTACAGAATTGTGTATTTCATCATCAGAGCTTTGCCAATGGTGATTCATTTTAAGGGAATATACCTATTAGAAATTCTTCCTTCAGTCAGCTAGAGTCTCTGTATTCCTACCAGGAAAGGGAAAACATATTGACAAACTCCAGAATTCAATTTAACTCAATGCACGTTCTTTAGGGCCAGAGGATTAGTATTCTGGAGAGCAAACTTCCACTCTGCATGTGCAGTTGTCACCTCAGATACGGCAGCTGGGAGGAAAACGGACCTGTCATGGTCCAGCCTGTCCATCATTATTCCTGTTTTTGGTGTGTGCACAGTCACCCGGTCCTAGGCACACTGTGCCGAGACAGGCAGTTGAGTCCAAACCAGGACTTAGGCAGAATCTAGACCTCATGTGAGATACTTCAATACATAAGGCATGCAGAAAGAAAAAAAGCTCAAACAAGGTCCAGAACAGCCACCTGGTAGTTACACACTTATATCTCCTCCTGAGCTTACAACTACTTTAAAAATCAAGCTGGGATCTATTTTTAGACAATACCAAGGCACTTGGTTCTTACACTTTAGGCAGATATTTATCTGCCAAAGACATTCTGACTCACCTCTCCCGTGATAGCACCCCAGTCACTGTCCTACTTCTGTGTGACACTAGGGAAACTTGTCTATCACCATACAACAACAGAACCAACCCCATCTCAGCTACAGGACCTCATACTGTTATGTAGAAACAAAAGGAATGACCAAACAGGGATGGAGATCATGAGAAGGTTCCTGAGTATTGAGATCAAGACAGGTTCGGAAGTCAGCCTGCAGAAACTTTGTACGTGTTATTTCCAGAAGCTATGTGTTCTGGAGAAGAAAAAAAGGTTTTTATTCTCTGTAATTCTCACCCATATTCCTGAAGAAATTGCTTTTTAAAAAAATAAGAGAAAAGTTAAGTTACTGTTTCTTTTTCCCCATATGCTTCAGAATGGTCTAATTTAGATGCTGAGTGCTGGGTGTTTTTTGTGGATTTTCAAGGACAGTTGCTTCAATTGTACATAAAAGTTCAGCATCTGTTTCATTTTTGGCAGAGCAGAAAGTGTGTAAGTAGCTAGCAAAGTGGAAGTATCAAAATCTGTAAATGCTTACCTGAACTTAACCTCCAAGCTTCTGCCCATAGGTGACAGACTCCCTTCCCCATTGATGCAAATCCCTTTAATCAGTGCATTGCCTCAAATTAATATACACTATAAAATAAAGGCATTCGTGTTTTAATTTCTTGTGCTGCGGGGAAATACAATTCTCTTCCTGTTGCCAAAGGTGTCTAATACCCAAGTGACACAAAACATTTTTTGGCGAAAAAGTGCAAAATCCAATGGCTTATGCAACACGACACAGAAAAGCATTGCATGAAAATGCAAGCTGTGCTATGAGAGGTGATTGCAAAGTAAGCACTAGTTTTTAAAACTAGTTCACTAGAGTACTTAAAAGAGCCGTTAAGCCAACTTCTCGTTCCCATGTAGGAGTTTCACAAAAACTCATTTTAGGATATAAAGCAAATGTCTCCCCAGCCATTTCAAACAGATTTAATCCCCTGTTATTTTAATACATTAAGATGCTGTGCATATGATTTTATGTAAAGTTTTAATATGCCTAATAAGGTTGAATTAGTGTGTTAAATAATCAGTCTTCAGGTGTGGAAAGAGACAAACTAAGCAGTTGCTGTGTTCCTCTTGCTCTGACTTTATATATCTATAGTTCTGCTATTAATCTCTAAGTTTTTTATGGTGCATTTGTGATATAGAATTTTAAGGCAGGGAAAAAGAAATAAGAACTTTTTAAAATAAGTATGCCAATCCAAATAAAGGCTTAAACAAAGAGCTAGAGTTTGAACAACTCTTAAATTTCATCAAGCCAGGGACAATAATATGTCAGATTTTATTTGAAACCAGCTACATTAGTAAATTGTGTTCATTTGGGGCCTTTCTCAATATTTAAAGGTAGCTTTGGTATTAATTTATTTAAGTAGACTAGAAAGTCATTTAGTGAATTCAGCCATGCCAACAGTAATCTTATATTTTTGATTTCAAGAGAAATTCCATCTCACGGCTATCTTTGCCCGTGAACTCTTGTGATACAGACTGCACATTTCAGCCCTGGTATGTAATATTTACTTCCATCCCACAGGCACTACTGAACAAATAAATCACTGGGTTTTTTGTGCAGAGATCACACTAGTTATACAGGTTAGAGAAATCTGAGTTACATGTAAACCAATTTTAACACTATGCTATGTTATAAAAGCATAGCCTGGGCTATTTTGCCCACTGTTTTTCAAAATATTTAAAAGAACATTTCCAATAATCTCATTTTAACATTTTTGATTGACACTTCACAATAGCTACAGCTAAGTCAATTAAATATTTGGGTACCAGGACAGGGGAGGAAGGGGAATTCATTTGAATGCGCAAGAGTTTGTCTTTTTCAGCAATATCAGCTGCTTTATGAAAGACATCGATAGCTTGCTCACTGTCCTTGTCCTACTCAAAAGGCACTACCTTTTCTGTAAAATACGGTTTTAGCTTCAACACCAGAAAAGAGATGGGAACATAGGAATGTTGAATTATTGACATTAGCTATCTTTTTTTTTTCCCTTGAAACTGTTTTATCTCAAAAAGAAAGAAAGTTCTGATAAAACATTTCATTTCAGTGGATCCCAGTGCTTAGAGATCCTACTGTAGTTGTTAAAAAACTTGGAAAAAAATAAAGGCTGTCTAACTAGATAACATTGTTTCTTCAAATATATTTTAGACAGCTCTGACATAGGGAATGCTATGCAGAAGTGTAAGTGTATGGCTGAAGTAGTTTCCACCATATATGTTTTGTGAGGATACTCTTAAGGATAGCAGAGCTTTTATTTTCTTCATGTGAGAATATTTATCATATTTTTAAAGCTTAAAAAAGAAAATTACTTCAATCCTTTGAAATTTTAATTTCAGCTCTTGAAAGAATCAGAAGAGCCACCTAAGGTATTTTGAGCCTGTATCTTTATTGTGCTTAGTTGCTGTTAAAGCCTACATCAACCTGCAACATGCCCTCCTTATTTAATACTCAGCTCTGGTGACCAGCCTGAGCTCCCTCTCATCACGGATGTGTGCTTTGGCATCTTAAAGAAAATAGATAAACAAATGACTTTTATAGAAACATTGTCCTATCATATATCTATCAATCAGCTACAATTACTATCCATTCTAAAGGAACATCCTTTTGACGGGACAATTAATATACATTTCTGACCTCTAGATGCATCTCAACTTTCTTGTTCCCCCAGGAATTAGTATGGCTAGCATTATACTCTTCATGGAGACATGTAGTGGTTGAACATCACTGCGCTGTTTATGTCAGGGAGATATTGCTCCCCACAAATAATGTGTCTATGGTGGCACCAGGAGGTTGTAGGAAGTTAATTTCCCGTATTATCCACTGGAAATGGATTTCATTTTTATATGAACAGACAGAGGGTACATCAGAAAATTGCTGGTCTCCCAGATTCATGCTATTGAAATAGCACTTAGGGACTGGTGATTCACTGCAAAGGCTGAAGGAACAATTTCCCCCCGTTTGACAATGATAAGCAAGAATGAGATTTCTTATTACTGCCAATGCACCTGCTGAAATTACTACTCAAGTACTTTCTGCTATTGCTATTTTTCCTTCTGCTGTAATTAAAGTAACATCAGAGGAACACTGCCTTCTGCTACGTCTCAATTAAATCGAAGTCAGCTTCTTCATGTAATCCTATCCAGGAGGTTTACAAAAGGAACAAGAGACAATATACTAACTTTAATAGTGTTTCAAAATTTTTTGCCCTTTCACTATTTAGTGGTGCCTTTCTCTCAGAGAACTGCCCTTCCAAAGACGCATGAGGACCCAGATGTTTTTAGTTTTCCTGGAGTCATTGTCCTCATTACTAATCTAACTGCAGTAGATTGCTGGACCAGCACAGAGGTACCTAGTATGCAGGGGTGCCAGAACGTGACATGAGGGTTTATTCAGCAATGACCCAGATAAAATTCCTTTTTCTTTCAGTAGCTGGTTTGACTGAAGAAAAATAAGCATGGAAACACACCCGTGATCTGATCCCAAACTTCTGCCAGATTCACAAAGCAGGTAGTAAAGGTAATTTGAATGCCAAGATCAGGAGTACTAACGAATTGTTGAGCAATTCTCTTTCTCTGCATATGTAAATTGGGATTGGCTCTGACTTGGGTCCTCACCCAAGAACCCAGACTCTTCACCCAAGAACCCAGACTCTTCGTGGATGGACAAATGAGACCTTGTGCCTGCAGGGGCAGGACCTACTTCGCCCTAGTCCTGAACACTGGGCTAAGTAGTGGGCTCATCAGAGGCAATACGAAGAGTGATTATTGCTTAAAAGGGCTGGGTTGAAATTACTGCTGTGGGATATGCGGACCAATTTTTCCTGGAGATTTTTCACAAGCTATGTCTATATTGTTAAATAGAAGCCAGACAGGCAGCTGTCCACACGACTGAGGACACTTTGACGTAGCCCTAGAAAGCGAGATAGGTCCAAAACACAGCCAGCTTTCAAGCTCACTTTAAAGTAATGCAGGAGACCAATATTGGTCAGGAGACCAATACTTGAGCTCAGTCTCTGGGCCTCTTTTTTAGCAAAATAGAGGCACGTGCTAGGACTGCTCCAGTACATGCACTGGACAGGACCATGGCTAAAGTCACAGTCTTCAAATGCCTGCCTTTCGGCAACAGCCACCTCTGCTGCGGATGGCACCGGACTCCTTTTTCCCCCGACTGTTCAGACATCAGTTGGCTTAGGACATTGACCTAATGTTTGGGTCATACCACTGGGAAATGTGCCAGTCACAGGGGAGAAGAGGAAGAAAGCAGCAAAAGGGAAATGACAGTGGATATCAGTAAATATAAAGGCAGGGCAGCTATGTCCATCTAATGTCCAATTCTACTGGTACAGCTGTTTCCTTAAAGTCTGTTAGTTTTGTATCAATATATGTGCATATATGTTTATATGCTGTTACGATGCAGTTTTATACTGCAGCTAAGGAAAACTAACCCTTAGCTGCAGCCAAGTGCTCCCACCATTTTCCTTATGCTATTTCCTTATCATTCATCTCATTTGCAGTGAACCAGTCACAAACACTAAACTAGCACAACTGTACTCTAACTTCTGTTGGCTCAGCTCCCTGAACAAGTTCAGCATTGAATGGGACCCCATCATGACAAATCTGTGCTGGAATCCAAAAAGGAAAGAGCTTAACTGGGAGGCAGGAAGAGGAGCAGGACTGGCCTTTGCATCAGCCGGCAGGTATTTGACAGGCTCAGCTGTACTTCTAGCCGTACTCCCAGCAAAGATTTTTATTCAACAGAGTCTTGTTGGACCCAACAATGTCTACTATTTCATACTGATACAAGCAGAAACAGATACATTGCTCTTTTTTCCTGTAGGGGGGAGCAGTATTAATTCCTTAAGACCTGAAAATACAATTAGTAGATAGAGTCAGACACATGGATCAATTTGAAACTGGAGCGCTTTCTACTTCCCAGGGTCTGACATATATCCAGGCTTACCTTGAATCTCATATCAAAGTAAGATCCCAGCATATACCTGCTCCTTCCTTCCAGTAAAGGATCCATAAGTACAAAAGTAGCAAAAAACACTGTTGTCTGAAACTTTTGCTTATTTTAGAACATTACTTTCTGGGCACATCGAGAGTAAATCATATCTATGGGCGGAATCTCTCAGAAGGTCACTGCATTATTAATAGCTGCTTCAATTTAGCTAGTTAGAGGAAGAACGCTTTCTAAAGTAAGATTGGATTTCAACCACCTTTCTTGGATTTATGTTATTTTTATCCTTTAGCACTAATTGCTCTCTGTGCATGGTTTGCCACGCAGCTATAATTCCTGTATCTCTATAATACCAAAACAAATAGCTGCTAGGCAATGCTAATCCTTGCTACTGTCACGATGGAGATTTTATTGTCACCCTTGTTTGGATATTTCTCTAAAAAGGCTTTTAAGTTCATCTGGAAATGGGGTTGTTGCATTTCCCTAGTCATGCCTTCCCACTTCTACCGCCTCCCACCATAGATGCTGCTGCTGCTAATTTTCCATTGAGCACTAGCATATATTGCAGGATATCCTCACCACCAAGATATATGAGGCACACTCGGCTGTTCTGATTTAAGAAAGCTGTCAGCACGAGGGCTGTCCTCTATCACCATGGTTTTTTAACAATGAAATTTGTTCTAAGGAGGAAATTTGCAAAGTAAAAATAATACATCAGCACCAAATCCCTTTCAAAAGGCAATGACAGTGGCAAACGTATTTCTCTAAGAGCAAGAATAAGTAGAGCATGTCCTTCAGCTACTTCTCTCTAGATACAATATTTATATTCCTTCTCTAGAACTGAACAACATACAGCAACATTTTGCAATAAAGCCCTAATGATACTGTGCTATGTTCACTTAAAAGGCACAATGAGTTTTGTGCCACCAGAGGATATGCAGTTTCTGCTTTGAGACTTCTTTTGACTGAATGACTTCTTTGTTAGTCGTAGCCTTACTTACATACAGAAATAATAAAATGCTTGCACAAAGGATTTAAGTTAATGTTTATAAATATCTTAAGAAATTAAAAACAGTAAAGATTTTTCTCCTTGCTACTTCTTCCATTAAAAATTGTTACGGATGGTGATATGGAAATCAGTGGATATGGGGATTCCAAGAAAGAGTAATAGTAATAGATCCACAGAGACAGAGCAGGGAGATGACATTAGCAGCCATGTTTTTTCTGGGGAAAGTGAGAAAAAGATGGGAATCTCGAGGAAAAAAAACAATAAAGCAGTTTGAGTTCTCACAATGTATAAGACTTCAGGTCTGAAAGTGTTAAGCCTCTGTGTTGAAAAAGAAAGACAAGGCTTTTAGACATGCTATGGGGGGAAAAAAAAAACCGCCAAGCATAAAAGGCAGCTTGGACCTTTGGATCCAGCAGGTACTGAGGGTCATCTTGCATATGTTATGATCAGTCTCCCAAGATAAATAACAACACTCTGAAAGCCTTTGATGCTTTCAGTTTTATTAAATTACAGCAAGTTACTTTCCCATCGATCAATTAAACTGGCAAGGCTGGAACTTGATTATATATCCCTGAGTTGGTCTGCCATAAATCAAGCCCACAGTCGAATAAGTGTTTAATTATGTGTTCACAAACTGTTGAGTAAAAAGGAACATACCTACCAAGTCATATTTTTTACTTTTCCTGTGGAGAATTTGTTTCTCATTAACTGATTGCTAGCCAGTGAACTTTCTCTTGAGAATGATAAATAAGAGCCTGGTATCAGGACACAATCTCACCTAGGAAGATCCTACATTTCCACTGACTCATGTACTTCTGGCAGCTTGAGGGAGGGACTCCATACCTTGCAGAAACAGGATTCATTCATAATCTGAATGTGTGCATTGCTGGCTTTGTTTATCCTATGTTTAATTTATTGGGCCCCAGGAACACATTTGTGAATGGAGTCCAAGACCGAGGAAAGCTGTATATCAAGACAGAGACAGCAAACCCATTCTTACACAACAGCCAGGAAAAAAAAGCATGAATAATAAGGGCTTATTTTTCCAATTGCCACAATAAAAGCCACAGGATAAAATCCTTCCAGCATACCCAAGAGCAAAAACATTCATTTTTCAGAAGGGGTTGTGTGCCCCAAGCGTACCATGACATCCACTTTTTGAAGATTTATCCTGACCACCACAGTCCACAGTCTGTCTTTATTGTTTATTCAAAAGCATCAGCCACCTGAGAATTTTTGCTTGCTTTTAGGATTTTTTAGCCTAATGGGCAATCATGTGTAGTCTGTCTGCACTTCCTTGTTAATGCCAACAATTGAGTTCACTGGGCTTGTTATGGCTACCAGGCTGTTGATGGAAGTATCCAAGACTCCTCCCAGAGGGAGATGTTCAGAGACTGAGTTAATACTTTGTAAGGATGAAGTTATTTAGGTTGCCAACCCTGAGTTTCACAGTCATAATTTCTCTCCTACTGGTATCCTAAGAAATATATTGTTAAGAGCTGTTACCCCATCTTCTCTATTTGGCTTTTTCAATATAGTGTTCTCTCGAGAAGAAGCCAGGAAATCCACATTTCCAGAGTGGCTCAGTGCCTGAAGGGTGACATACGATCATGGCCATCAGTTAGTGAACCGCTGTGATGAGTAAGTCATAAAGACTGAGAGGAAAAGAAGTTTCTAATATCAAAATTTATAAAACTTTTTTTTTTTTTTTTTTTTAAAAAAAGGCATATTAGGCAGAATCCAGATAATACATCTTCTAAGACCCCAACTTTGCTGTGGCTTATGCATGAAGTACTTTAAAGGAAAAATCATCACAAGTTTTTTCCTCGTCTTAAACTACCTTCTGTTGCAAAAACATGCCTTTTCATGGCCAGAAAATCACACCATTAAGAAACCTGTATTCCCTTTCTTCCGCCATCCCAGCCTAGACTTGTGATCCTTCCCAGAATTTGTTTTCTTAGAAATAGTAGGTCTTGAACAACTTTGGCTGGTCCCAGATGCCATTAGGTGTACAGAGAATCATAGAATAGTTTGGGTTGGAAGGGACCTTTAAAAGTCATCTAGGCCAACCTCCCCTGCGGTGAGCAGGGACATCTTCAACTAGATCAGGTTGCTCAAAGCCCCCTCCAATCTTCAATGTTTCCAGGGATGGATCATCTACCGCCTCTCTGGGCAACCTGGGCCAGTGTTTCACCACCCTCATAGTGAAAAATTTCTTCCTTATATCTAGTCTAAATCTTCCCTCTTTTAATTTAAAACCATTACCCCTTGTCCTATCACAACAGGCCTTGCTAAAATGTTTGTCCCCATCTTTCCTGTAGGCCCCCTTTAGATACTAGAAGACTACTATAAGCTCTCCCCAGAGCCTTCTCTTCTCCAGGCTGAACAACCCCAACTGTCTCAGCCTGTCCTCCATCCCTCTGATCATCTTTGTGGCCCTTCTCTGGACCCACTTCAACAGATCCATGTCTTTCCTGTGCTGAGGGCTCCAGACCTGGATGCAGTAAATGAATTTCCTTCAGCCAAGCCAGTTTGAATCTTCTTCAGCCAAGGAGTGAATTAACCCTGGGCCTCCTGCTTCTTGTTGATCCCAGCACTAGGAAACTACACAAAATATGGCATTGCCGCTGCCTTTCCAGCAGCTGCGACTGTGTGTTATAGGAGAAGCGGCCAGGTGTGTTTGTGGCTCCACCTCTAAAAACAGGTCTTGACACTGACTGGGCTTGAGTCCAGTCTTGGTCTTAAGTACCACAGACCTACCATAAGGGCAAACTTCACGTCTAGTCACATAGTCATTTATATGAGAGGATAACTGTAGCAACAGCCCTCTTCCCCTTTCCATTTCTGCCTTGGCAGTAAGAAGTGCTCCCTGGGAAGAGGTTGGGGCAGTCGGAGTGCCAGGCCCTCAGAAAGCATCAGGCTGCGAGATGCTACTGCTGAACCTCCTCCCACGTGCCCTTTTCTTCTGCCTGCCGAGAGCAGCAGCTATCTGGAGTGCTGGGCCATTTCAGGGAGGGAGTTAAAGTGCTTTAAAGTAGCATTTTCTTCCCTGTGTCACCCAGGACATTTGTGAGAGCAATGAGATAGAGATTGCAGGGAGCACCTTCTTACCCCAGGCTCCCTAAAGATTCTTTTGCCTTGCAGGAGAGGAGCTTACCAGGCATGCATCCCCACTCTTGCCTTGCCTGCCACGAATAGTAACTTCTTCCTCTCTCATGGTGAAAAAATCTAGCAGATTTCTGGAAACAAAGTTGGGAATTTGGGTCATCTAAAAGATTGCACGGAGGGTGTCAGGGCTGGGTGTAATGGTTCATTTAAATGGATTTGGCTTCAGGAAATGACTCTTGCGATTTGAGTCCTGGTTATTTTTTACATCCACATGAAGGTATGTGACTTGCCAGCACTTTGATCTTGATTACTGGCACAGAAGCCACAGAGGGTGAGACATCAGGCACTGGCCTTAACTTGCTGTGAACCACATGTAGATGGAAGCTGCTAGGAAGTCCTTTTAGGAGCTGGAGAGTGGCCTAAGCTGCCTGTGTAGGTACAGGTGCTTTGTTTGAGGTGTTCTTAGTGCATACCTACCAGGCTGAGCCGCTACAGAGATTTAGGGAAAGGAATGCTAAATTTCTGGATCCCAAAGAGCTGTAGATGCATGTGGACAGACCACCCTATTACAGTGCTTTTCAAAATCAATGGAATACTCTTTAATCAATTTGCATAAGGACACCGGCTTAAACTGCAAACTCAAAAATAATGTAGCAATTCTAATTCGTGATGCTAAAATCTTTATCCAACATCTTTCACCTCTGCTAGTATATATGAACACGTTTGGAATCCATAAAGGTTCCTACTGGAAAACTAATTTAGCCAGAGATCCCAGACTTGCAACTAAACCTGTAGCTTAAAATTTTGTCATAGAACTGTGAATTGCATGATCTTTTGATCGCCCTCTAGCCTGCCACAAGAGAACCACATCCACACTCAAACAAGGTGATCTGAGAGCAGTAAAATTGTATGTATAGGGCAATTTTAAAGCTTTCATAGGAGAATTACAGATGAATTTGAAAGATTAATTTCAGGGTCCTGTGTGAGTCATTAAGACTGTGGGTCTGGGAGGAGAATGGTCAGATCAAGGCAAAGCATAAGATTTCCAAAAGGCATGAAGGACACAGATCTTTCCGTCTTGCACACCTGTAATTAGTACTTTCTTGGCACAGCCATCTAAGTGTGTAGTAAATGAGACATGGTACCTATTTTCACCCAGGCCAATGCTTGCTGGCTGTGGCAACTTGCTGACTTCCATCTGCTTTGCATTCTTCACTGCTGGGAGGCAGATGATGACTGCCCTTGCTACAATATGGGATACTCTTGAATGGAAAAAAGGGAGGGAATGCAGGTAAAAAACAGTGTTATGTAGCAGACAGAGCGTGGGGAAAAGTGATGAAAACATCTGATTATTTTGTGTGATTTCTTTGGGTGGGGAGGTTCTGCTTCTGCTTTATAATATTGAACCTTGGGCATTGGCTGCATAGTTATGTTTCACTGCTTGTCCATAAAAATGTGGGTTGTGATCGCTGGTATACCAAACACCCGTAATTTCAGTTAGTTTCTGGGCAGCTTTATATGCTTAACATTTTGTCAGATCTAGCACATGAACAGGTTGATACACGAGTACAGGCTAGTTTAAATTCCTAGACAAGGTTCTTACTTACAGAATCCCAGGATAAGCGTTCTCCTACAAAAAGTCCAGGATTTTAATTTCCCTGCTATATGTGTCCTTGCCAAGGACATATCAGAAGCCAGATAAGAGCATTCAACAATTTATTACAGCTCCAAGCCTTTGAACTAAGATAAAGGTAGATTTTAAATTTGAAAGTAATAAGTCCTTAATATCACTTTGGTACTTGGCAAGTGTAATATGTTGGGTTTTTTCAGTGCATTGAGAGAGGACTGCATATATTTGGTGTACTGAAAATGTGTGTTGTATATTCTTTCATTTAGAACAAATGAACTTTTTTTCCCATTTACCATCTTCGTAATTTGTTCTGATTCAGCCAGGTACTCAAGTTTAAGCCTACAAATAAAAACATAGGGTCAGTAGAACTGCTTGTATCCCCCAGCTAAGGAACATATGTAGGCATAATGATGAATTCAGCCTTAATTAGTTTCTAATACTGGTAAGCACTTTTTAAGACAAGGAAGATATTGACTGCACGTTAGTTGGAAAGTTTCAAAATCAGCAGGAACCAGGGTTATCTTGGCCTAGCCATGAATGTCCTAAGTAATTAACCAGCTTAATGGTGACACTTATTTATGTATTTATTTATTTTAAATAAGAAGAGGGACAAGACTCCTAAATTTAGAGTTACACTGACATTGCTAACGCTACAAAATAAATTGTTAAGGAAAATGAAACAAAGAAAACCACCAAGGTAGGAATGCAACCGCATCAGCAGAAAGAATGAAGCAACTTCCCTGTTGGTGGAGAATTCATTTAGGTCATCACATTAGGTCTCTCTACCTATTTGTTCTTGCAGATTAAAATGAATGAGTAGTTTAAATTCTATTTACTTAATGGAGGGAGTCATTACTTTTGTTTAGTGGAAAGGTGATGGAGAGAAGAGGATGAGTTGACCTGCTTTTGTCAACTTTATTAATTATGTTTCGACACCTTTGTAAATACACTAGGGATGCTAACAGGAAATCAGGAAAATGGAGGAAATGGAGGGACTCCAGGACAGAGAACTTCTGTGTCTGCCTATGTAAGACTACACATGGAGAGAGGAGGCAGCTTCGGTGAATGGAAGGAGGAGAAAAATGGCAGATAAGGAATGTGAGTTTTAAGAACAGCCTTCTGAGCAATTTTTTAATTGGATGCCAAACTAATTAGAAGTTAATGGAATCAAAAACATACCTATTTTTGCATGCTAGCTCAAGTCATAGCTTTCTGAAATCTTCATTGCTACCTCCTCCTTTCTCATGCTTCAGACTGTTACAGAAATCGTGAGACCTCTGCAAGTTGCAAGGATGTATGATGCTTCTTGATTCTCTTCTACTTTATTTCTCTGCTATTGAGTTGAGCATTTTTTTACTTCCAATATTCTTAAATACCTCCCCTAATAAGGAAAAGAAGAGTCAGAAAATCACTCGAGTAAAAAAATCATTGACAAAGATAAACCTAAGTGAATAAAGTAATGGAAAAAGAAAGTGCTCTGTATACTTTAAATACAGACTAAAGCAGCTGCTGGTGAATTTGCTTTCCCACAGCCAAACCCATTTAGCTTGTGTTTAAGAAGAGTGGCAAATAGTAAAAATAATTAATAGAAACAGATGTCACTGGGGCTACTTAAGTAAGAAAAACTAATGTGAATAAGTACTTGAGGTGAAATAACATTTAATAATGGATACTTATAAGGAACTTTATATGTTCCAGGAACTGCACTTACAGCAATTAATCCTTAGGATACCCCAGGGAGACGACTTGGTAAGAAACAGTCTCCTGCTCAGTTTACAGAAGGGGTTATAAGCGTGGAAACAAGCTGTCATTGTAATATGCCCAAGACTAAATAGCACTTTGATAGGAAGAGCAGGGCAAGAACTCCTAAGGTTCTGGATTTCTGTTTTGCATTCACATCATCAGAAGTGGCAGAACCAGAGTGATGTGGGAGATAAGCACACACACATATTGTGTGTGTGTGTCTGGGCATTCTGTTGCCTAACAGAGTCAATCTCATACACTGTAGTCCCATGGAAAGATACCTAAAAAAATATTGGTGTAATTGTCAGGCTGGAAATCCGTCATTTTCGTTCATGATTTTCAATGCTACAACCAATGGAAATTTGAGTTGATTTCACAAAGTAAAAAAAAAGTAACAAATTATTTTATTTTCAGAAATAGTAGGAGAGAAGAGTATTTGTTTACTTATGTTTTGAGGATGAGACAAGAGTTGGCATGAGTTGAAAATGTCTCATCTTCCCTTGAGATTTTAAGTATCAGTGGTTCATTTGAGCAACAGAGGATGGAAAACAAAACAGAGATAATGTGCAAAAGGACAAAACAGAATATAATCAAAAAGAGGAGAAAAGGAACTTAGCTTGTAATTTAAGATTTCTGTATCACATATATTCAAAATGCTCTCCTTGTTTTCCCCCAACAGACTCATATAAGCAAGCGTTCATCTACCTTACCAAGGTTATTGCCTTCACACAATAATTTTATGTACTCCCATTTAAAAGCATTTTATTGGACATCCCAATTATAGACTATTATTTTTATAACTAGCATTGGGTAGGAGTAATAGACCAACATGCCATTATAAAGACAACAACAAAATCATTCTTCCTTCAAACAACTTACATGTTCTTTTTAATGGGATGTGTAAAAAGTTATAATGAGAACCTTTCTGAATTGCAGTGATTTTCCTCACTGAATGGTGACATGTACAGAACCTTCAAAGACAATTTTTTGCTTCTAATTCTTCCATCTAAAATAACTGGAATTTTAAAGCGAGCTTAGTAGAGAATTAATATGGACATAGTAATTTTTATTCAGTGACGCTTAGTAACATTCTTGTAAACATGAGAGTTCTACGACAAGTGAAAAGGAAGAATCTGATTTTGATACAGCTGAGAGTACGGAGTATTAAAAATTAAATTATCTTGCCATGAGTGGCAGTGGTATAAGTCTAGGGACTTCAGCTTGTATGCTCAGGATGTTTACAGTGATGCTTTCACTGTTCCTGCACAGGATTGATGGATAAAGGGTTTTCTTGGGTAATATTCTCTATCAGATATGCTCAGAATGCTTTTTGTTGATAGTCTATTCCTGCAAGAAGGGCAGAACAAAGACCAACCATACTGTGAGGGCAAAAAGTGACTCTTCAAATCCAATCATTATTTGAAATATTTGAATATATATTTGAAATATTTTAAATATGGCCACTACAATTTTCTCCTCAAAGAAAAAAAAAGAAAAAAGAAAAAAGAAAAAGGAAGATTATAAAGGTTCCTGTGAGGCTATGAGCTATATATTATTTTAATTTATTCTGCAGTTTTATGGATAGTAGATCCCCTAGTTTTTGCTTTTATTATTTTATTCTACAATGCTTCTCATACAGAGAAAACAGTCGTGATTTGTCCATACTAACTCACAATATTGCAATGACAACCAGACAGACAAAACCAGGAGACAGTAACTTTGGAAAACCAAGGCTCTGAATGTTAAGTTTTTTGTTTCTACTGTTTTGTCACACCGGGTCTCTGAGAAAGAAGCTGACGGTAAACTGGAATTCGTAAGCCCTCTGTTGTGCACGAGCAATGAATCCTCCTCCTAATCTAGGAAGATAAAGTTCTTTTATAGCCTTAAAATTGTTTGTAGAAAAAGGCAGAAGCCAGAAAGACACAGTGGAAATATCTGTGTGAGGTTGCTTCAAGTCTAATTAATTAGAGGCAAATTTGGAGGGAAGGGGAAAAGAAACCTAACCCTTGGTAGTAAAGGATGAGAAACCATCCTGCTAACTACAAGTGTTCAGGTAGCCTCACAAGGGAGAGTGTGACTTCACAACCATACTTAAGAAAACCAAGAAGGTAAGTCTACTGAGAGCAGAGAGAGAAACCCAGTTTCAGTTCACAGTCTTCTGGGGAAGAATGAGGTAATCTCCCAGCACCCATGCTGGCTGAGATGCTGAGGAAGTGAGAGGGAGCATTAGCAGAATCCATCCTTAATAAAGGAACAAAACCAGCCTGTAAGAGAGGAAGACCTCAGAGCAAGTGGTATACACAACAGCTGAGCCAGTTGCTGTGTCCCCACACTGGGTAATTTGGAGCACCCAGGAGTGCTTGCCAAGCAGTGCCAAGATGGATGCAAAATTGCGTACTTGGGTTTGGTGGTGTGGTTGGGTTTGGGGGTTTTTTGTTGTTTTTGTTTGTTTGTTTGTTTTTTGTTTTTGTTTGTTTGTTTTTTAATGACTTTCATGCTTTAAAATTTGTATTCAAGAAACTTATCTCATTCTCAGCCTGAACAGAACATGGAGATGAGCACTCTCAGGTTGCTTATCAGAAACGCCCAAGGCTCATTACTGAGAAACTACCCTACATGCTTTCTTCCTTACGGAGCAACACATCAAAATACAGTGAGGACTGAGGGGAGAAAACATGGCCAAGAGAAAGATTCCTGCAAGTGGGTATTCCCAGGAACCACTGGGATTTGTGGTTCACATCAAAAATATCCTGAAGAAGTGTGCAAGATGTAAGAGCTGCCTTCGTCAAAGAGAAACCAAGGAAAATTTTAAAATTTTAATGCCTCTATTCTTTTTTTTTCTCTTCTCCCTTTCCCCCTCCACTTTTTTTTCCTTTTTTTGAGAGGGGTTCTTTGGATCCCAGCACTGATTTCTCTTGGAGAAGGGGCCCAGTTTTGCTGGTGAGGGTCAGAGCTATGCCTTTCTCTCTCTTTGCAAGTCTCTTTCCTCCAGACTTCTTGTACCTCCAAGACAAATAAAATTCCTAAATAACGTGCTTAGGGCTGATGTTAGCTGTAGAAGTTCTAATCCTCCACTCGTGTAAAGCATGAGTAAAAATAAGCTCAGCATGAGCAGGCTTAGGGGAGGGCTTCTAGTCCTCCTGCATAACATCTAGGCCCAGCACTTCACATTTGCTGCCATTTGTTTCTGCAGCACTTCAGCGACAGGTAATTCCTTATCCTGCAGGTGACAGATATCTTTGGTGTTATTGCTGCTCTGTGGGCAATAAATCTCCACTCAAATATAAGCCTGGGTCATGCCATATGACAACTTCTTTACTTATTTGCATCGCTGTAAGGCAGCCTGGCAATTATACAGAAAGTATGTTACCATGGCAACACAGGGAAACTGCAGCATCTAAAAAAAAATTAAGACCGCAGAATTACTTAACATTTTATTCCCCAAAGGCTTCGGTATTCTGAGTTTAAACTTTGAATGAAAAATCATAACAAATGGTCCCTATTTCATAAATAATGCTTCCTACGCCTTTTAGAAGTAATTGCTTCTTTTCATCAAAGCATTTTATATTTTCATCCTTGTGGAATTATTGAGTACAGGGTTTAATAAGTAAAATACTCCTCTATCCCTTGTCCAGTTTGGGGTTCTTTTGGCAAGAAATACCACTTGATTATTAGTAAAGTCAAATACAGTAATTATTTCAGCACAGTTAATGCATAAGTCCCCTCACACACCTCCCACACAAATGACTGCAGACAGCTCTGACAGCTCCTGAATCCCGGTAAAGCTCTAGAATAGCACAAAAGAGTAGCTGAGATTTTACTTTTCACAGGATGGGAAGAGCCAAGCAGTCTGAGGCATGAGAAGGGACGCAAAAAGGTGAGAGGCACACAACCATCCAGTGCCCAAGCGGTGGGCTGGTACCCACTGACTCAAGATAAAAAATACTCTGGCTTCTAGCATAAGTTGCAAGGCTCTTTCTGGCTTCATGACTAATTCAGAACCAAGGCTTAGCTGTTCAAAGATGGCTTTGCCACCCAGGTCCCACCAGCATGGTTATGGGTGTTGTATGTCACATGATTTATGCTCTTAAACCTTTTAGTCACTTACATGGTGATCAAGAAAGCAATGGGCAATGGAGACTGCACTGTCTTCCATATCAACCTGCTACTGTAGATCACCTTGTAAACCTGGGTTTTGTAAGCACAGAATCAGAGAATCACAGGGGTTGGAAGGGACCTCTGGAGATCATCTAGTCCAAGCCCCCTGCCAGAGCAGGTTTACCTAGAGCAGGTTGCACAGGACGGCAGGTTTGGAATGTCTCCAGAGTCGGAGACTCCACCACCTCTCTGGGCAGCCTGTTCCAGTGCTCTGCCACAATCAAAGTAAGGAAGTTCCTCCTCATGTTTAGATGGCCATTTAGTGTAGGCCATTGCTAGCGTATCATTACTATACATAGTGGCAATACAATGAAGTACATATACAACATTAATGAAATTCACATGAATAAAATAAGTATCATTATATCCCAGAGCATTTTCTTTTGTGCTACTGTTTGAAAATTGTTTCTTCTCACAAACATGGTCAAAGGACGTAAAGGCAAAAACAGTTTAGTGCCTGAAGAATGTTCATTATGTACTTCTTTAAACAGAAATAATTATAAGCAAACATGAAGCAGTCATAGTTTTGTGATACCTTTCTCACAAGCAGAGGGTAGGCAGAATTCTCAGTCTGAGCCCTTTTTGACAAAAATGGAACCGTGTGACACAGATACAAAATTTTAGAGAAGTCCATTAATGCATAACTAATGCTCTACACCAAGGTAAATACTCTAGGTTCAATTTTTTTCTAAATGGTTTAACACTGCTAGCAGGCTACTTTAAAGTCTGAGTTTGAAAAACACCCAATCCATCCATTCATTCGCATAGTCAATAGAAAAGCACACATTGACTTCTGAAGATCAGATTTTGAAAAACAAGTCTTGCAGTTCAGTGTCTCTGATCCACATTCCACACTAATTAACCTATATCTTTCAATTAAAAACAGATCTTGATTCCTTAACAAGAAGCTTAATTATGTTACCTATATTGCATTTCTGAATTAGGTGATAAAGTCCAGTCTCAAATTTAAGTCTCTGTTAACACCACTCACCATTATGATTCACAGAGAGATGGTTAGGAACAGAAACTCAAAAAATGTCCAAAGCATTTTCACAAATAAAACATGCAGAAGTTAATCACTGTGGCCTATCCAGAATTATCTGTTGCCTTAATATGTACAATAAATATGCAATACAAGAATTCAAAATAGACCAACTATCTTGAATAAAATTCTAGAGCCTGAGGCCAACAATACAATGGGAAATGGATAGTAAAAACTCAGAAATAAAATCAGGAAGGAAATGCTGATTTTTATTCCAAACAATAGTCTCGATGAGCAAGAACCAGAATGCCAGGCATAGCAAAAAGCAGAAGCAGCAGGAGGAAGAGAGGTAACAGAAGGAGATACTTGATGTTGTCAGGGAGTCTACTGACATGTCAACCGAAGCAACAAGCTGAGAGCTGTGAAAAGAAAATGGTAAACAAGAAGCAGCAGCTCAATCATTAAGAAGCAACAGCCAGCTAATGAGAAAAGACATCCAGGTGTCAGGAAGCCAATTGCTTGGAATAAAACTACCACAAAGGAAAGATGACCGCCTGGCACCACTGAAAAGGAAACAACAGCCAGTTGCACATACCAGCAAAATTACTAGAATTATTGAGTGGAAAAAGCAGCAAGAGAGGAAGCCTGAAGGTAAAGCTGCGGGAAGGTCTTGGCCACACAGCAGACATTACTTGAAACTAATTCCATTTTGACTACAGGCTCCCGTAGTTGCAATGCTGCTTTCACAATGAAATGGACTGATTTCCAGGTGCTGAAAAATCTGTGTTCCTACTGGAGAAAACGAGGTATCATCATAGGAACAGGATTACTTACCACCTCTGACTAACTGTTTACCCATTTCTGTTTTACAAATGCTTAACTGAGTGATATTTTGGGTCGTAGGGTAGGATTCCTTCACACCACAGCAGTGTTTTCCATCATGCCAAGCCCCAGATACAACTGCATGTCTAACTAACGAGAAGGAGAAAGGATGGATGACACAGTACCATGGGCACGAGACGTGAGAAGCCAAGCAGGTTCAATTCCCTGCCCTGACACACACTTCTGGAGTAAACTTTTATAAGCTGCTTTAGGCAAGACTGCTCCTTCCAGTAGACCGTGGTTCAGAGAGCCTTGGCATGGCTTTCCACTGGGCTCTGCATGTGACATGTGAGCCTGCACTGAGATATGTATGTGCTCCTGCAGTCACACTGCAAGCCTTTCTATCTGTGAAATGAAAAAAACAATCTTCCCCGTCTATAAAGATGTGATCTGGTCAGAGATACGGATGGAAAAGGGCTAGTGAAATATTAGGTCTGTATATCCTCTTTATTCACAGAGCGCAAGCTGTCTGGGTAAAAATCTAGTGGATATAGGCTAAAAGGAATGTACAGCCACCTCTACAGAAAACATATGGCTGTATTCAATCTTGGTGTAAACAAAAATACTCTAAGTATCACACAGTTTCTTTTCCTCCTTTTTATTTCACACTTTTTCAATAGCTGCAAACTATCGTCAAAGCCCATCACAGCCCAAGTCATTTCTGAAGCCAAGCTATGCATTTTTTAACGCCATTTTATCTTTTTCCATATGTCACTCCTTCTATTTCTGTTGCTCTTCTTCACCTGTAAGCCAATTATATATCTGATAATTTGCTCTCCTGTGAAGTCTGATTCATTTGTAACTGCGTAAGGACAGATTCCATGATGAAAACTTTAGGCGAGAGGTTCAGAGGAGAAGAACACAGTTTCCCCTAAAGATATTTTTCCAAAGCGTTCCACTTCTAGAAAACGCTCTCTAAATCCTGTGGAATTAACATAATAAATAATACAATCCCTAAGGCCAAAATTGCATATAGAGAGAGGCTTTTTTCTTTCATGCAATATTCCCCTGTGCACTTCATTCCTTTTTACAGGCACTCTTGAGAGGTGTAAATTATATTTTACGGTGTCTACAGTAACTACAGAATTATTTCACCTATTTTAACAGACATCTTTCCACAATGACATGCTCATACTTTTTTTCCTGAATATCCAGACTTCTGACTCTAAAACACTGTTTTCCCTGCCATTTACTTTGCCTGTTTGAAACTCATGGATATGCTCTACCTTTTCCATAAGAAATATGTTACTTTAACTGCTAAATTCTTAGTGCTTAAGGCAGCTCATTAAACATCTCCTACCTTGTTTGACATATTGTTATTTTTACTACATCTGGTAGTCTTTCAACCCTTTTTTTGGAAAAAGCGGTACTACTTTTGTTCAAATAAATGTGGATTAATTTTTATCAGCTGATTTCGTAGAATGACATAAAAACTCTGAAATTAAATCCAAAGACATTTCATGTGATGCAGTCGGTACAGCCACTGATTTTCTATTGTATTTTCAATATAAAAGAATGATTAAAGCCATGCTTGGTAAAAAATAACTTTTATAAGAATCACGATACTTCCTGCTCAAAGTCTTTGTATATGTTTAGAGAGACATTTCCCCCTACTATTTTATTACGCTTCTACAAGCAAAAGTTAAATGTAAGAAAGCTCCTTGACTATCTTTTTTTTTTTTTCCCCTCCCTTTCCTCTCTACTCCCAACTCCGGAATCAGTACAGCTAGATGTATTTTCTCCCATTTTTGGCTGAGTGACAGGGGCTGCCACTCCTTCTCCTGGCTGCAGAGCCACTTCCACTCCCTTGCTCTGGGATCCCAGTGCCACATGCAGGCAATGTCTGGTGTGCAGGATCCTACAGCAGGATGCAAGAGATGTGGGTCCAGAGGCAGAGGAAGAGAGAGAGAGAAGAAGAGAGAGATCAGAGTGAACAGATCATGCTCAGTGCACATCTTCAGTTGCCCCTGGGGGCTTCTCAAAAATAGCTCATGATACATATATTTGGTTGTGTTCCCCGAAAACTGCATGCCATAAATTCTCCAGAGCAGCAACTCCCCCAGGTTCTGCTACTTCAAGTGTTTCCTCACTTGCTCCCTCATCCTCCCCTGAAATTATTTCTGTATGACCTTGCCTTCTTTCTAATTTGTGTGTGCACATATGACAAAGAAATTTTGCAGGGCATCTCAATCTTTGCCATTTTCAATTCATAATTAATTCACGCCTCCTCTTCATTTATTAATGAACTAATTTCTTGCTAAGGTTAAAGTTACTCAAAAAGGAAAAAGGCAGAACTTTTTCAGTGCACGAAGGTCTCCCACACATCAGTAAAGAAGCATGTTTTGGTGGCCTGCTGCCTAGAAAAGTCCACAAACCATAGCAATTATTAACAGATGCTGCACATTTAGGAAAGTTGAGACCTGGCATTAGTTTTGGATTTTGTGTTTGCCTCTTATTTCTAAGCCGTGTAAGTCTGATTAGACACTTTAGAGGAGAAAAACAAAAACAAACCCCTCAACCATTCCTCTGTAATCATCCTCAGGGAAAATCTTTTTCACAACTTCTGAAGATGTGCCTCCCACCTTCACATCTGGGGACAGCATTTATTTTCTGAGGACCAGGAAAGCAATCATTTGCATTTGAATACAAAATAGCTTTTATGATCATTAACATCCTGGAATAGGAACCCCAGTATTTCAGGGATCTAATTCAGGAGCTATAAAAAGACAAGGTAGACTCTTTGTCCCAGTGGTCCTTTTCCCACGTGGGAGCAGCACAGTGGTGCAGGTTTGGCTCACCCTTTCTCCCTGTCACAGAGCATCCTTTCAAGAGCCGTCTGCTTGGAGGCACAGAGTTCCTTGGTTTTGTTGTGCACAAGCATAAGGACCTTGCTTATCATCACACACTCTCATCACCTTACCCATTTGAATTCTCCCCTATACAGTCTCATCATGACGCTGAGCTACACGTCTCTTCCTGCGGGCAGTATATTGCAAGGTAAGGGGAAATGTGGGTAAGGGAAGATAATCTATCCATACGACTTGCAGAGAAGTTTTTGAATATAGCATGTCGCTAGGCACAACTGCTGGATTACACATGCCTCCTGTTCTCCCTGCCTTCTTCTGTAGCTGCATGTTACACACTGCTTTCAGATGACACTCCTCCTTTCGCTCATGTTACGTTCTCATTTCTGTGTTCTCTTAGAAAATAGGTCTTTAGCTCACTCAACTATGTGGCATGCACATTTCTAAAACAAAAAATAAGGTCAACCAAGGTCACCATTACTAATGGAGCCTATCCTAAAATTATGTAGCCCAGATGTTTCTTTTCTTTTTTAATCAAATGTAGGACAAGAGTAAAGAGTACTTGAATTGACACATTAATATAGGAGGGAGACTATATGAAGATCAGTTATAATCAAAGCTTGCTGCGTAAGAGCAGACTGCTGCAGCTATGTTCAGAGTGGAGTATTGGTAGGGAAACAAGCACATAAAATTGCAATACCTTGTTCCCCACAACAGTCGGTAATTTTTGAGGAACAGAGTCACCAAAACCCAGCATTTTTTGCTGATTTCCGTGAAATTACTTCTATAGACTGCACTTGAATTATCTCGTGAGCAGGCTGCCTTCCCGCATTTGCTGTCCAGAAAGAAAACAACGAAAATTCCCCTGCCTCCTATTCCTCTTCGTGTCATACTCACGTGCAACCTTCCTTGTAGCCTTCTGTTGAGGTCCCTCGAGTTTTGTGCGGTCGTTGCAACGCATTCAGCACCTCTATTTCATCTTATATTTTAGCACAAGCCAAGAAAAAGGCAAGGAAATATCCACTGGCCGGAGGTTGTATAGACCTAGCAGCAAAACCAGAAAAGAAAACTTACTACTTATGGCTCTTCTGAGGGCTTCAAAAAGCTGCCGAGGAGGGACAGCCTTTGTGTACCACACATTGCTAGGGTAATGGCAGCATTTTCCTGCCAAGTACTGTTTGTTACCAGAACAAAGACCAATTACATGGTCATTAAACAAATTTCATTGTTCCTAGATGGTAAATTTCAAACGCGAACTGAAGCGTAGTGCTTTATCAGTTCTTTCTGAAGTAACATTTTTATTTTTCTTCCATATAGCAATTAAAGAGATTCAGTAGGGATTATTGAAAATGTTACTAGTTTATGTGAAAACATTAAATGTGAAAATACGAAGTGTTGGCGGTTCAAGTAATAAGTGGAACAAGTCAGCATTTTAAGTTTTCCACATATAAATGAGTTCATCACATATATCTAATTAAGACATTATAGCTGAAGAAACTATAATTCATTTCCCATCCTATTCTCCTGGTAAGACTGGTATAGGCTGGGAATGTATCATCTCCACTTGAACCACGTCTTCTGGGAGTTACATGCATGCTGTATAATGAGAATAAGACTTCATGTCATATTTTGAAAATGGCATTTATGGTCTATTTATGGCTTCACAATTCAAGGTCATTTACAGGGATCATTACCTCCACTTATTCTGTCAATTCTTTCAATAGATTGATGTGGTCAACTTATAAGGTTTCTGAAAATATTAAAGCACAAGTTACCTTAGTTTAAAATAGATGCCCACTTAGATACACTGATGAATTTCAAACTAGAAAAATGCATATGTATTTTAGTTGGGTTTATATTATAATAACTCAAGCGTATAAAATTAACTAAGGTTCTTGAGCATTTGTTTGTAAAGAGATTCTCTTATTCCTGGAATAATTATTAGATTCTGTAAGAAAAATGGTTTTTCTAACATTATGTCTTTATGCAAAACAAATACTCCTATAATTTTAAGCTCAAATACTATTTTAATTTTCTTATTGAAAAGACTATTTTTATGAAATAATGAACTAGAAAAAGATACTTAGGAACAAGATATTAAATCCTACTACATGCAGGAAGATGTGTCTAAATCTCTTGGACATTTTTCAGGCAGCTATGTGTCAAGCACTTACTTTGTTATGAGCTTTATCTCATCTGAATAACAGGAAAATTCTTACTGATTTCACTTCACTTAATTTGCATAATCATTGGCAAATTTAAAGAATGGATTTATTAGGGAGTTTCCATCTCTAGGGACAAGGTTACTCTCTCTTTTCAGCAAGACGTGCAGAGCTACAATACTACAAGTATTAAGCTCTCAGCATCTACAGTAATGATACTTTTTCCTACTCCTCTCCTAATAAAACTAATTCAGGCTTTGAGTACTTTAATTATTAGTTCTTAGTACTAATGACTCTATGCAAGTAGAGCTAATAGCACTGAATTATCAGTACTAATATACCCATATAACTCAAACAGTGAAACTATCTGGCGTCAGGTATGGTTCAATGATGTGAATTTTATTATTTAATCTGCATATGTCTAGAAAAATACTTATTTGCCTACAGATGATCAACACAAACAAATTATGGACCAGGTTTATTAAATATAGACATCTTTTTTGGTAAGTACTAGCAAGTAAGACATATGAAGGGAAAATATTTGTATTTGAATGTAAATACAGGTCTCGGCTACACTTTGGTTACTCTCTGTCCTGCAAAGTCAGGCAGAGAGGTGCTGTACTGTTCAATGTCATCCCGCCTTCTGGTATGTTCGCCATGTGAGCTTAGGAAATCTTAATTATGTTTGGGGCAGTTCCTTGCCACACTTGTCAAAGGTGCCTCACACCCTAACAACACCGATATTCATCCCAGTTGTGTTCTCAAAGGACTTCAAAGCACTGAACACCATCCATTTCAAATGGAAATACTTGGAACTTTCAGAAATGCCTTTAATGTTTATCCAGCTACATTCATCCCAGGATACCAGTGCTTTATAAACACTACTGAACATAGCACAGTGCTTTGTTAGGACATGAAGGTATGGACAAATGAACCAAATCCATCAGTATCTCACACAGGAGTTCTCTTACAAAAAACCAAGAAGAGCTTTCTTCTACTCTAGCCAGAAGACCAGGGTTTTGGTGACTTTTATAGTTGATTTTCATAATTACAATAGCTAATAATAAATGATCAGTCCTTCAGTCCCTCTGCACTGTCAGTTAGGAAAACAAGTCTCCCATCTCTTCCTTGTATTTCTCTTTGAGCAGGCTTCCAAAGCAGGATCCAGAGCCACGTGTTCGGCATCCCCATGGGAAGAGGAGCATTTCCAAGCCTGTTGTGCTCAGGAGCCACGGGCAGAAGGACAGGCACCTGAACAGGCTGAGGAAAAGAGGGTCTTGCTGAGTCTCCAGTCTTCAACAGGAGTGTGGGATTTTGTGTTATTGGTGAGAAATCAAGCAGCAGGAAGCTAAAACATATTCCAGCCCTGGAGGTACTCTTTGTTTTCTCCTTAATTTGAGCCCCTTTCCTCTTTCCTGACCCTCCTGAAACTTCCTTTTCTCCTCTGCTGTCTGGGTCACTCTGCTCTCCCTACACCTCTCACAGTAGCCAGTTGCTCTATTTGTGAAAGATAATTTAATTTTATATTGGTACAGCTAGGAGAGACAATGCCCCAGATAGAAAGCTGCAGAAGCATTTGCTAGGTACAGTTTTGTGGAGGTGTTTGACCCCAGATTTGTATGCATACAGTGTTTTCCTCTTTCCTCTCAACCAACTCCAAATCAGAAGAAGGTAATGTTTCTGGGGGAAAAAAAAAAAAAGCAAAACTCTATAAATGAATTTTAAGCCAAAGCCCTGTCATGTTCCCAAAGCATAGGCAACACCACTGGCAACTGCTGTAATTAGGTCTGCAGCGAGGAGTTCAAGGGAGTGAAGCTGACTGACAGCTCTCTCTGGGCTAATAACTACAGAAGCTGAGCCATTTTTTTCCTACAGCTAAAGTACTCCTACGGAAGCTTAAAAGTGCAACACAAACTTTTGCTTTTTCTCCATTTTAAAAATAATTATTTTATTACCTGTTTAGAGCCCTCCAAGGCACTTTTCTGCTTTCTAACCAGATTTCAGCGGCATGCCATCCTCAGCACGATGGGGCATATGTCATCCTCATAACATGCTTCCTCACATTTCTATTCCTTTTAGGTCATCTACAACACAGTAAAAAAAAAAATTCAAATATGATATGACGCTGAAAAAAAAAAAAGAACGGGACTTTGTTTAGACTCATGAACAGTTCCCAAGATATGAAGGACATTTCTGAAATTACAGTGGGAGCATTTCTCTGTTCCAAAATCTAGGTATATTTTCACAGATTACCTGACTGATTCATGGTATAGTCACTAGGTTGATGGAATAGCCCTGAGGGATTTAAAAAGTTTATACCAATTTAGTTAGCTAAAATGCTGGGAACACATTAAAAACATCAAAACTATTACATACTTTGTAAAATATGAAGTTATTTAAGCCTAAGGCAGATTGTACATTCTATTACAAAATAGTACATTAAGAAACAGTTGACTCTTTTTTTCCTTTACAATAAACCGCGAGCTAAAAATCTATTCTTCCCCCATCCAATTTGTCCACACTGTTTCCTCACAACAATAATCCTTCTCTCAGCAGTGTGTGTTAACCTTAATGCAAAACATCTCACCGAGAAGCAATGCACTGATGTCTTTGATGGAATTTGGTACTCTGCACATGCAATACTCGGATGCGCTGTGAATAGTGTACATACAAGACATTTCTAAATTTGCTCGTTTCAGCAATGTAAATCAGCAACATTCAGAACAGATTGTTTGAAAGCATTCATCACACAAAATTTTTGTAGATCTTCCATGAACTCTAGTACTGCTTTACTATTGCAACAATATAAATCTCTTGTCTTCCTAAACTTATGGAAATGTGTTCTTCGTTCTATCACAAACCAGACTAACCTTAAAAGTCAGTATTTTTGCATGATTTACTCCACCAACTACATTACTGCTCGAAGTACAGCCAGCCAGACAGCTGTGCAATTGCTCTGTCAGCAACACAGTCTTTTAAACCCAACACACTGAAACGGCTGTTTAAAGATGTGTCAAACTATTCAGCAGTGATTAGGATGCTGAACGGGAGCGGCTGTTTGCTGGTTAATGACGGGCAAGAGATATAATTTCCTACCGATGAAAACAGATGAATTTTTTAGGACTTGCATTGTTGTATTACTGCATCATAATTTACGGCACACAGCACTGCATGAAAAAAAAAAGACGTAACTGGGCTGAATTCCATTGGCCTTTGTCAGGCAAAAGCCATCGCTCAGTTAAGGAGCACAGAATTTGGCAAACAGACCTTGAGCATTTGTCTCATATAGAACAACGTATGGTTTTCTAAAAAAAGAAAATTTGAAATTAACCAATTTTACTTCATCTTCCCATCCTGCAAACAAGTGGAAGTATGAACGTTTATATCCCTTCTATAATTTTGACTTCTAATGCAACTGTAAATATTGTGAAAAGACATATAAAAGTTTAAGACTTTTTGGACTCCTGTTTACTATCTGTCTGCAATGATACCTTGGGGCAATGCATGATAGAGAATAATGCATTGCAAAAAAATGTATATTTTTTTTACTCAGCTTCATGTTGAACTGATTGAATGTTCTCTTGCTGTCAGCATCTACGCACTGTGAACACGAAGGAGTAACAGAGACCCCATGAATTCATCTAGGTTAATCTACCCCCCAGATGTACGTGCAGCATAAATACCACTTATCTGCAGTGAGGATGACTCCATAGTCTGTGACTTTTCAGTTTTAAGCTATACACAGTGAACAAACACCACTTGCTGAAAAATTTTTTTCCTGAAAAAATTAAAATCTTTTCTTTAATTCAGTAATCATTAGTATTGCTTATTAAGCTTATTATTGAAAAAGTGGGCCATTACAGTAAATAGCCAATTTCATTTATCTTTACAATATCAACAGTGCCATTCCATGACTCCTGACTGTCAAAAACATAATTTCAGCTCCTGCTTTTGATATCTTTAAAGTCACTACAACAGCTCTTACTAAGGGACAAATTCCTGTTATTTGCAGAGACACCCAGAAAATTTGTGCTGGTTTTTCTACAAAAGAATGCCAGAAGGACAGGGCTGTCTCCAAGAAGGGTAAAAAAAACGCAACATCCCAGAAAAATATCAGATGAGGAAGCAGATAAGACAGACTCTGAGCTTAAGCATAGCCCCATTCCAATATTCAAATGGCTTTTGGATCAAATCTGACTTGCCTGGTCAAAGCCCTCTCAACACCAGGGAGGTACTAACTTTTCTTACTCATCTGACAAGATAAACAAGCCCTGAGTTATCAGGAAAGGTTGAGCCAATTTCCCCGTATATTTGTACTGAGGCAAAATGAAATCCGCAACAAATCACAGCCGCTGCAGGAGCACATTTCATAGTCTGGCACCATTTATTAAGTCAGACCAATACACATACCCAGAACTTTGTCCTCATGATGGATAGCTTCGTCATTGTGAGCATTTCCAGCCTTTCACCATCAAATCTGATCTGCCCTCCAACAGCCTCTCTGAGCAACGCACAAAGTATTGTGCACAGCAGTCACTTCCGATGAAATTCATTGCTACCTAGTTTCTGATAATGTATATGCATTCTTCTATTTCATTCCTAAGTTTTCCAATGAATCTATGAATTCAGTGATGGCCATAACCAAAATGTTGGATTATAGACATGGATGAAGAGAATATAAAAATCCCGATACTTTGGCCGAAGTTTGGAAACACTACTGTAGCTTTTCTAGGAAAATTGTGTGCCTTATTCTGTAGCTGTCCTGTATAGGTCAGTCTCTCCTCCCGGCAGAAGTTTCTATTTTCATACAAAAATTCTATTTAGTCAAAAATCACTTTTGCAGTGAGAGTACTCAAGTGTAACTTTCCATCAACTATAATACTAGCAAAACAGTTGAGGCTGAAATTTAAAGTCCTGTTAGTATGTACATTTTATAGTTTGTTCTTTTTCATTCTACTCTCTAAACGTCTTCTACATGAAAGGATGTGTCTCAAGGATATAGCTGATGCAGGGGAGCATAAAGTAAGAATCATTTACAGTCAAGGCTAAAACAGTCCTTACCTCATTAAAGGTTTGATATTGGAACTGTTACGGTCTATCAGGGAAGGAAATCTTGCACACTAAATGAGGTACAATACTTCAGCACAAAAATGAGAATTGTTTGTTTGAGTCTTACCCTTGCATTTCCCAAGGTTAATCAGACCCTTAATGTTAGTTTAGCATATTTTCCCTCTGTATTCCTTTTTTGGTGCTTAAAAGTGGAGAAGGTAAGTAAACATTTGTAACATATTTTCTTTAAAATTAAATCTGCTGGTGAAGAGTAAAAGGCAAACTTCTGAAGGAGTTCAGTACAGCAAAGCTCCAATTTTCCTCCAAGTTCAGCATAGTTTCACAGAAGCAACCATTTTGCCAAAGGTGAGGTGTCCTCCCGAAGACAACTGCTTTGCAGAATGGGCTCCGCTCATCCGTGAGCCCCAAACCAAGTTCATACCACTAACATCATTGCATCAGAACTATAACCGTACAGGCTCCTGGTTTAAACATTACCAAAACAGTTCTTGTGCTATGATACCACAATGGTATCCTTCCTGTCAGCCTCACAGGCAGTAGTATTGGTGTCATAAAAGATGTCTTTATCTGCTATTACCAAAAACAAAAAAAATATTTACAGCCCAAGCACTGAAACACCAAGTATGCTGTATATTTCACAGACAAAACATTGCTTCAGACAAGTCCTTGCTTCCCTCCTATGTTAAGTTTCTTCCAAAATGATTGAAAAATTTGCTTCTCTTCTGGTTAGAGGGTCTTTATTGAGGGTCTCCAACCCCCTGTACACCAGTTGTAAACCTGACAGCTCCAGCCACACACTGAGGTACCGCAAAGGGCAGAGCTTGCTGTCACAACATGTTTTAGACTCTCAGACTCAAATTAGGCAGGACTTTGGTTTTAGTAATTAACTGTCCTTGATCAGTGATCCAGGAATATAAATACATGCATCAGTCAATTAGAGTTTATGTAGTCAAGCAGTTACCCTTAGCTGTACCTAAATTAAAATACATCTGAATCAAGCATGCAAAATAAAGTAGCTTGTAAACAGTTGGTGGACTTATTTTTGCAAAACACTTAATCACACCATCTAAAGATCAGTTGTATAATTTAGTATGTCAAATACCACCTTCAAAAGAAAAAAAAAACACCAAAACAAAAAATGTAACTTTAATATACTTAGAATCATAGAATGGTTTGGGTTGGAAAGGACCTTAAAGATCATGTAGTTCCAAACCCCTGCCATGACCAGGGACACCTCCCACTAAACCAGGTTGCTCAAAGCACCGTCCAGTCTGACCTTCAACATCTCCAGGGATGGGGCTTCCACAGCTTCCCTGGGCAACCTGTTCCAATGTCTCACTGCCCTCACAGTGAAGAATTTCTTCCTAATAGCTAATGCAAATCTGCCTTCTTTCAGTTTAAAACCATTACCCCTTGTCCTATCGCCACACTCCCTGAGAAAGAGTCCCTCCCCATCTTTCCTGTAGGCCCCGTTAGGTACTGGTAGGCTGCTTTAATGTCTCCCCAGAGCCTCCTCCTCTCCAGTCTGAACAACACCAACTGTCTCAGCCTGTCTTCACAGGAGAGGTGCTCCAGCCCTCTGATCATCTTTGTGGCCCTCCTCTGGACCTGCTCCAACAGGTCCATAACCTTCTTATGTTCAGGGCCCCAGAGTTGGACACAGTACTGCAGCTGGGGTCTCATGAGAGCAGAGGGGCAGAGTCACCTCCCTTGACCTGCTGGCCACACTTCTTTTGAGGCAGCCCAGGATTCGGTTGGCTTTCTGGGCTGTGAGTGCATATTGCCAGCTCATGTTGAACTTCTCATCTGCCAACACCCCCAAGTCCTTCTCCTCAAGGCTGCTCATGATCCATTCTCTGCCCAGCCTGTATTTGTGCTTGGGATTTCCCTGACCCACATGCAGGACCTTGCACTTGGCTGTATTGAACTTCATGATGTTCACACAGCCCACCTCTCAGTCCTGTCCAGGTCCATCTGGATGGCATCCCTTCCCTCCTGTGTGTCAACCACTCCACACAGCTCGGTGTCGTCGGCAAACTTGCTGAGGGTGCACTCAATCCCAACATCCATGTCACCAACAAGGATGTTAAAGAGCACCGATCCCAGTACCGACCCCTGAGGAACGCCACTTGTCACTGGTCTCTACTTGGACATCAAGTCATTGACCTCAACTGTTTAAGCACAGCCATCTCTTATCCACCAATGCCGTAACTCCTTCATAGAAGGCCACCACATTTGTCAGGCACAATTTGCCCTTAGTGAAGCCATGTTGGCTGTCACCAATCACCTCCTTATTTTCCATATGCCTTAGCAGAGTTTCCAGGAGGATCTGCTCCATGATCTTGCCAGGCACAGAGGTGAGACTGACCAGGCTGTAGTTCCCCAGGTCTTCCTTTTTTTCCCTTTTTAAAAACGGGGGTTATGTTTCCCCTTTTCCAGTTGGTGGGAACTTCACTGGGATACCACGACTTCTCAAATACGATGAACAGTGTCTTGACAACTTCATCTGCCAGCTCTCTCAGGACCTGCAGATGTATCTCATCAGGTCCCATGGACTTGTGCACTTTCAGGTTCCTCAGATGGGCTCAAACCTGATCTTCTACAGTGGATGGTTCCTTATTCTCCCAGTCCCTGACTTTGGCTTCTGCGACTTTGGTGGTGTGGCTAGAGCCCTTGCCAGTGAAGACTGAGGCAAAAAAAGTCATTGAGTACCTCAGCCTTGTCCATGTCCCAGGTAACCAGGTCTCCCGTTTCCTTCCTGAGTGGGCCCACATTTTCCCTAGTCTTCCTTTTATCACTGACGTATCTGTAGAAGCTTTTCTTGTTGCCCTTGACGTCCCTGGCCAGATTTAACTCTATCTGGGCTTTAGCTTTCCTAACGTGATCCCTGGCTGCTCGGGCAATTTCTCTGTATTCCTCCCAGGCTACCTGTCTGTGCTTCCACCTGCTGTAGGCTTCCTTTTTGTGTTTGAGTTTGTCCAGGAGCTCCTTGCTTATCCATGCAGGCCTNGGTCAGGTGGCCTGTAGCAGACTTCCACTGTAACATCACCTGTCCCTACCCTCCCTTTGATCTTGACCCATAAAGTCTTGGTTGGCTCTTTATCCATCCCCAAGTGGAGATCCATGTACTCCAGCTGGCCATTAACATAGAGGGCGACACCACCTTCTCATCTTCCCTGCCTGTGCTTCCTGAAGAATCTGTATCCTTCCATTCCAACACTCCAGTCATAGAAGCTCTCCCACCACATCTCTGTGATGCCAATAAGATCATAGTCCTGCAGGTGTGCACATGTGTGTTTGCGTAGAGGCATTTAAGTTGGGCCCCCAATGAAGCTGACTTACTGGCTGGAATGGCTGGTGTTCCTTTGTGCTGCGCTCCAGGTGCTCTCGTGCTGACCTGTGATCCTTCTACAGGCTCTCGGCATCTATTGCTGGCACTGCCATCAAACTCGTAGGAGTGAGAGGTACTGAGGTCCCTCTCCCCGGCAACTTTAGCTTAAAGCCCTTTTCATGAGATTGGCAAGCCTTAGACCAATGATGCTCTTCCCCTTCCCTGGCAGGTGGACCCCGTCAGCCCCCAGCAGACCTTCTTTCTCAAAGCGAGTCCTATGGTCTAAGTAGCCAAACCCTTGGCTGTGGCACCAGTCCTGTAACCATTTGTTGACTTGACAGATTTGATTGGCCCTGTCAAACCCCCTCCCTTTGACCAGGAGGACTGATGAAAAAACTACCCGTTCTCCAGAGTCCTTTATCGTCACTCCCAGGGCTCTGTAGTCCTTCTTGATACTCCTCAGACTGCTCCTGGCAGTGTCGCTGGTACCCATGTGAAACAACAGCAGCAGACAGTAGCCAGTGGACTGTACGAGGCTTGGTAGTCTCTTGGTGACATCCCTGATACGAGCCCCCAGTAAGAAGACACACCTCTCTTGAGAGTGCATCAGGTCAGCAAATGGGTGCCTCTGTACCTCTCAGAAGACAGTCACCTTCTACTGTCACCCATAGGCTTTTCTTCGTTGTGCTGGTACAGGGCAGCAGATTGGGTAGCCTTACTCAGCTCCAGCGCCTCTCCTGACGTGACTGGTCTTTCCTCTTCACTCTGCAGAGCTGTGAAGCAGTTCTGCAAGGGCACCTCAGGTTTTGGGGGAAGTCTCTTCCTCCTGATGGTCCTTGCCATTGCAAGCTTCCATTCTTCTGCATTACTGACCCCCCTCCCTTCTGTGTGTGCTACTGGGGGAGTTTTTGGTTGGTTGGTTGGCTGCGCGTCCACTGCAGACTGCAGTGTTTCTAGTTCTTTGGCCGTGGGCTGTGGGCCCAGTGTAGACTGCACCTGGAACCAGCTGTCTAACTCCTTCTCAGCCTCCCTCATGCTTCCCAGCTTCCTCACCACCTCCTACTTCAGTGAACAGTGACAGCAATGAGAAAGGGCAATATTTTAACGACAAGCCCATTTTTCGTATGCATCTTTTTTAACTGGAACATCTCAATAAATAGTAATTGATGTGAAGTAATTCTGGGGTAGCTTGCTGTTCTGTGTCAAATGAGATATATAAATACTCATGGAGTGTTTCCACACATTCTTCAAACCATAGTAATTTTTACGGAACTACCTGGAAGCCTGACACTCAGAAGAAATTTATCCAAAGACTCTAACAGTAAGACTGTCTGGTTTCTCTTATTTCATACTGGATTGAAGGGTGAAACAACAAACCACCATGATTCATGTTCTCTATTCGTACGCTAGATCACAGCTTTTCCTTCATTTTCTTGTCTCTCAGGCAATAAATATTTCTCAATACCTTCCCCCACCCACACAACATCTAGGTTACAAACTGAGCCCTTCGAATCCAAGGTGGTTCAGTACTGTTTTTTCTACAAAATGTCAAGAAAGTAAATGGATTTTTTTCACGAAGTCACTTTTCTTTGCTCTCTAAGAATATTAAGAGGAGTATTTGAAAGAATGTCCTTGAGCAGCAAATTTTCTTACCAAGAGCAATTTTGGTCTAGTTTTCTATGCAAAAATCTCTGGCAATGGCAAGGAGGGTAATAAAGAAGATTGAAACAGGAGTAGAAAGCAGCCAACTAATAAAAATGGAAGTGACTAAACAAAAGACAGAAAGAACGCTCCAATTTCATACCATGCTCCCAGAGCTTAAACAAAGAGGAAGCCACTGCATTATCTACATCTAGAGTCTGGCCTTCAGATCACTGCTGATCTACAGCTTACTAAACAACAAAATGTACAAATTCTTCATTTCTTTATGACTTTCATGGTAGAGTACATGTAAATCTAAAACTTCAGAGTGATGCATGTGTGTTCAAAACTTGGGTAACCACTGTCATGGATCATCGTAGTTTCCTGCAGACGCACCTATACTGAGCCCCATCACTTGACTTCTGAAGAAGTTTTTCACTTCTTAGAAGAATAAATAAACAGATTTTTTTCAGGGAACAAGCAAGACAGACCAATGCCTAAGGCAAATAAATAACAAGACACCCAAAAGTCGTCTACAAAAGCCCTGCTACCTCCAGATTCAAGACAAAGCCCCTGCCAGCCAAACCTAGGGAAGCCAGCTTCCCAGATGCTTTTGGTGGTTGCTGTGACCCTGAGCATCTAAGGACAACAAGCAGAAGTTTCTCAGTATTATTTAACAACATGAATACAACCTTCCTAACTCAATCTGTCATCTGACCAAATTTTGAAGGTTCAGATGAATAAATAGGTAAATAAAATCTGTAAATTTCTCCAGACCTTCCTAGCAATGAGCTGACATTGGAGAGTCAACTGAAGCAGGAGATTCAGTTCTAATTACTGTTTTTGTTACGTAGTTACAAACGTTAAAAACATGCTGAGTGCAATACACATTTTACCTGTGGATCCTCAAAAAAAAAAAAAAAGGGGAAAAAAAAAAAAAAAAAAGAATTCAAAAAACCACAGATTTTAAAAAAAAAAAAAAAAAAAAAAAATAAAAAAAAATGGGCCAAAAAAA